>JADKLZ010000728.1:14162680-14177744 GCA_021533235.1 Biomphalaria straminea | reverse complement strand
TAGATATAGAATTCCAGATATAATAGAATAGATAGATGATCAGCTTCATCTTAGCCTTTGCCCTAAGTCAGGCTTAAAGTCTGAGTCTAGATCTAAGTAAAGTTGTTAGCTTGAAGTTGTTCATGATGATGACATGATCACAATGATGATTAATCGCCGATGCATCTGACTTTCTCTACTTTCTGACTTGTTTATGAACTTGTTAACTTCGACTTAGTCTTAGCCTAGCCTCTTCATTTGTGAATCATTATCATGAATGGAAATGCTTGGCTCTAAATAAAGTTAAATTAAAGATGTATTTCAATTCATCTTTACTAATGACCCAATTAACTCAATATCTAGATCTAGTTCTACTTCTAGTTTAGAATCTATATCTCTAGACATTCTACATAGATATTTTATATAATAATATCAGACCTAGGCTAGGATTAGACTCAAATCTATGATCTAGCATTCTTTCTCCTTTTATTTCTATATCTAGAATCTGTGTCTAGATGATAATCATAATCTTTTTTATTCCTATACACTGATTATACAGAATTAATGTTTCTGATGAGCAATACTTCTGTCTACAGCCATTGTCAACTCATGTACTAGATTTTACTAAATATCACTACTCATATATTGCCTAGATATAATTATAAACAGCTGTACTAGTTTGAACTATACATTCTAATTGGTTCTTTTTTTTTCATTCTCAAACACTCCAGTAGGTACCAAATTGTGCTATTATTTATTGTAGATCAATATCTTAATTTTTAAGTACCAAAGAAGTACACAAAGGATGTTGAATGATACCCAAAGTGATTCTACCATTCAATGTGAGGATTAAAATATTTACCAGATTTTACCCAGATACTGCCACAATATCTTCTTATTGTTTTCAAAAACGTTTGCACCCAGTGCCAGAAGCTGTATAAATACATTTAACAGTAAGTTTTTTATTAATTTTATAATTTATTTTTAAATGTTATGTAAGTCTATTTTAATCATAAGAATCCATGTGCTATTTTATTTAAAGCTAAATTTCTAGGTGAAATCAGGCAAATATTTACACAATTTTGTTATGTTGTAAATAAAACATATTATATTCCCTCCAGCCTGTGCAGGGACCAGGATATTTTAAAGTGATAATTGGCTCCTGCAGGCCAATACCACTCTTTTGTTGTCTAAGGTGTTTTCATTTCAAATTATACTTTCTTGCATTAGAAGTAAATATATAGTGCAACTTTTCTCAATTAGAAGTACAGATTAACCAGTTATCTTGGTGGAAAAAGATGTCATATAATGACTTTAGAAAATGCTTAAAGAAAGTCTTTACATAATTCTTTGAACTAAATCACTATAAAGTTTTAGATATTTTTAAAATTTAATAAGCAATTGCTCTTTTTTTTTTCGCAGATGTATATTTCAAGAACAAATGATGCTTTCTTATCCCTAAGAATTTATTAATAGGATGAATGCCACAAAACTCACTTGTTATGTCAGAAACTCTTCCTACGATACTTCAAGTAAGTAAAAAGTTTCTCTTTCAGACCTTGTGGTCTATAGGGCAGATGATATAAAGATCATCTGTGTCATGTGGCCAGCACTTTCCACTTTAAATGTCAGATACCCATTATAGCTGGATGGACTAATACTCAAATTAAAAATCCCAGGATTCGAACCCCGGTCCCCAGTTTGGAAGCCAAGCTCTTTACCACTAAGCCAATGCGCCTCCTTCCAGTAAGTAGGGCAGCTTAAAATGTAATACTTTAATCTTCGTGCAAAAAGAATAAAAGCAGTCTTCAAATTCTCACTTTAAATTTGCAAATGTATGTTCATATTTTAATCTATGCATTAAAAAAATTTGTTTTAGACACTCGGTACAATATTCAATGACTCTTTTTATCATGAAGTTATTTTAAAATCTGTTCCCCTTTTCAAGCACAAATAACGTACACCATCAAAAACTTCTATTGCCCATCATCATCAACAGCAGAAATAGACGTACAACTACCACATTAAACAAGGACAATAATAGCTGGTGACTTTAATGCACACACACCCTCCCTAGGCTTGGCTACCCATACTACAAGTGTAGCAAAGAAATAGAGAAAGAAATGCCTCTTACCTACAACTTCTGCGAAACAAAATCTCACCTACAACATTCCTCCATAGAGCACACAACACAAATAGCAGGCCTGACCTAACTTTTAGTTCTACAGACATTACAGTCTCTTCTAAAAAACAGTTCTTGAAGACATAGGTAGTGACCACAGGTCTGTACTCCTCAATATTGGAACACCAGGTAGATACCAATGCAGCAAAACAACTAGATGGAACTATAAAAATGCTAAGTGGGCAGCTTTTTTCACGAGAAACAGACGCAAGACTATCAAGAATAATGGAGACAGATGTCAACTCCAACATCATACAAGCAGCAAAAAAACACATCCCTTGAGGTCAAGTTAGGAAATACAAACCTTTTTGGACACCAGAATTAGATAAAATAAAAAATGAAATGATCCAGGGACTAGAGGACCACAGGCCCAAAACTTTACCAACGGAAAACTGGAGACATACCACAGGAAAGGAGAACCGCAAACATAATACCCATTTTAAAGAAAAATAAATCACCTGGAGACCCAAAAAGTTATAGACCAATATCTCTAACATTCAAGATTGACAAAATGGCAGAAAAAAAAAGATTAATACCGGTAACTGAATTTATTGGTGGCTAGAAAGTACTTGCTCATTCCACAATGCACAAGTTGGCTTCAGGAAAGCAAGTAGAACAGAAGACCACCTCTTTCTTTTTATCCAGGACACAGTAGAAGGTCGAAGGTCATCTCTAGTAAAAATAAAGTTTGGAAGAAGGACTACCACAAGGTTCAGCCCGATGCTGTACTCTTTCTAATCTTCATGAATGACCTCCTGGACCTGATTTCAGTCAATAAGGCAAGTTATGCAGACAACCTTTTAAGTTGGACTACAGAGAAATATCCAGTGCTGACTAGATCCAAACTAAATAGAGCCCTCACAACTATCTCTATGTATTCAAAATTATGAAAAATGGAAATAAACAAAGAAAAGCCACTTCATTCAATCTTTAGCATCTTTAGCCACAGCAACAAAAAAGCTAAAAGAAACTACATCCTAAAAATAGACTCACAACCAATAAATAAATAAGAAATCCAACTTATCTTGGTGTAAAATTAGACCAAAGACTGTCTCTAAAACACTTTATGTCAGATTTAAAAGAAAAAGCATCACAAAAATTAAATATAATAAAACACCTATCATGAACATCCTGGGGAGCAGAAAAGAAAACCTTAAGACAGTTTTACACTGGACACATCAGATCTGTAATGGATAACTGTCTTTCCATACAAGTAGCTGCCAACAAAACCAAGCCTTATGTGGAGGTACCCATTAGAACTATTCCCACAGCAGCCTGTGAAAAAGACTCCATATTGAACCTGTTAAGGCGCAACAGAGCAGCATTAGTAGCTATTGAGAGATACAGAAGGTTAGAAGACGATCATACTAATAAACTACTAACACAGAGTAATTGTAAAAACAACCAAAATAAGCAAAGAAATCTGATCCAACTTACTGATGAGCTAGCCCTAAAACACCACCTACCCAATCAAAGAGAAAAAATTACCAGATTTTGAAACATAATGCCCAGACCAAACTACAAACAACCAACCATTAAAACACATTTACTTAATAACACCTTAACAAAAAAATCAAATCCATTGGATCTCAAAGTAGGCAAGATTGAAACAATTGAAAGCTATCCAAAAACAGATATTTATATATATACAGACAGATCAGCTTTTAAAGCCACCATCATTTTAATATAAAACTTCTTATATACTTTACTATACTCCTAATATACTTTTTAAAAAACTGTTTTGTTAGATGTTTTCAGCATAGATTTTATCCATAAAGGATTTGAACATGTGGAAGTTTGGTACTATATGAAACTAAGATTGAATTTGTGACTTGTTATGAATTTAATGTATGTTGTTTCTATTCCTTCAACAGTGCTAGAATATGTCCAGTGCCTGTGATCCTCTGAGTTGAAGGAGAATGTGCTCCATAATACCTACCAGTACCTCGCTGATAGCTGGAAGTTCATGAATATTTTGTTGTGTTTGATTTGATGAAGACTTGAGCATTATTTCTATAATTTGAAAAAATCTATTAAGGATTGTTTATAATAATAAAAAATTGAAGATAATAATGTTCTTACTAATGTTTATATTTTGGCAAAGTTAGTTGACAATAATTTTAAACATTTTTTGTTCATTTAATAAATAGTTATCCAACTTGCAAAAATTGTATACTCAATTATTAAACATTTGTTTTTTTTAAACTATAAATAAGCTAAATCAAGTTAACTAGCACATTAAAAAGATTTTTAAAAAGCAATACTGTATGCTTTAACTAAAATGAGACTTAAAGCTTCTTGACTTATTAAAATAGAAAGCACAACATTACTTCAACATTCACTTGTCAATAAATACATATTCAGACTATTCAATTTTATTATTTAAATTATAGCAACTTTCTCTTTCAGTCAAGCTTAAGATACATTCCTGTAAAAAGTCTAGAATAATAAGTTAATATCTGGGTAGTATTGATCAGACACTTAAAAGTTTAATCATCTATACTTCAAAATAAAAATATTTGTATGGTTTTCATTTGTTTGCAAATCTAATATGTATTAATATAATTATCATTTTTTAATGACACATTAAATACTGAAAATGATCATTTCATTTTCTGATGTATTATCATTTTATGCATAGGATTAAGTACCATGTAACATGTTTAAGGTGATTTCTTTTACCTATTATTTTACAATGACAAGTAAAAGTGATACATTTGTTTTTAAAAATTACAATACACAATGTTATTGGAGAAAGTAAAAAAAGCTCACTTTAATTTGAAAGTTAGTGACAATCAAATCAGGTTTTTGGAAGTAGAATGCACCTTTAGTTTAGTTTAAAAAAACAAAAAAGAAACTTGCATTATTAAAATTTTTTGTTGTAAATAAAATTTATCTTGAGTGACTTGAATAGAAAGTAATAGAAATATCAAATTCACTTAGCAATATTCTCACACTAAGCACAAGTGGTTTTTACTAGTGAAAATTGTCTGTCCAAATAAATATTGAAACTACTGTCAGTTCTTCCTCTAAGACTTAGTATTATCTATCAAGAGCAGGGTAAAACAAGGATGGGTTTTGGCCATCAACACTATTAGAAATTGTTTCGTCTGTACTCTCATTGCGCCTTTAAAAACCAGGAAGATGCAGTAGATGTCCACAGTAGATCGGATGAAAGGCTTCTTAAACTGGCTTGACCAAAACGAGGAGACGACATATCCTGATTAAGGAACTGATGTTTGACGACGATGCGGCTCTCACTACCGGCTAGTCGACAGCTGCATGTCAATAGTTTAGTCTTACAATAACTCTAGCCAAGACCGAAAAAAAGGCATAAAAAGTCCAAATCATCACACTCCATTTGAGTGAGGGTTTGAGAGGCTCAAATCCTCTGCAAAAGCCCTGGACAGAAACCCTGATGTATTGCTCATTGCATACAATTCACCTTACAGGTCGATAACTTTTGGTTTCCCTGACCTATTGAGATGGAGATCAGCAAGACTGAGGCCAGTCAAACAGCATATGTGAATGTGAATCGAAAATTGGCCATATCTGTGACAAATATGAGGCAACAGGACAGTGGCCTGTCCTGCAATGTGTTACAGCTTAAATTGTCTTAAAACGTCACAAAATGTACTGACATGTGTGATTCATCCTTTTTCTATTTTATTATTAAAAAGCCGCATATAACCAAGGTGCTGTCTTCTATGTCAGCTAAGGCAAGTTAGCGCCAAAACTGGTCTTTAAAGCATTTCCATTGTCACCTCTGTTAAGCTCACCAAAAAATACTTCTTTTGGCATACGACCATACGTTCATTCACCATACTAGATATGTGTAAATTGTCAAATGTGATTTTGAAAAAGTAATCCAAACTGGCATCATGAATCAATCAATGTCGTAATCAAGAAAATACACGAAAATACAGGCTAGTCTAGTTAGTCTTTATTGGCTAAGAAAATAACTTATAAAGCTTTACAGTTACAGATCTATGTCACAAATTGATTTGTGCACACTTTCATCTGTAACATCTTATATAACAATTAAGTTTCCATTCATGATTTGCTGTAAAAGTGGTGATACAAATCTTCGGGAATGTTTTTTTTAAATTGTAAACAAATCTACCGGAAGTACTCTACCCTTATAACTAAGGACGCCTCGGTGAACGGAACTTATGCTTAGTTACCTTAGTGTTGGCAGTCCATGTAATATATAGTCTATGTTTATAATATATAGAGGTGTGTTTTATTGTGTATATAAAAAAGAAAGTTTATAAAAAAAAACCTTCCTGGCGGAAATAGATATAAATACTTAACTTTTATACTGCTCATGCTGTATAGTAAAGCGCACAAATTTGCAAATCACAAATTTTCACTTCATAAAACTCTCTTATTGACCAGTCTATATTTATTTATGTCTATGGTCTAAGCCTATATATTTTATACTATCAAACTGACCACTGTATGTATTTATATCTAGTTAAGGTGATTACAAGTCTTATTATTATACTATACTACCAAATCAAGGAATAGTTGGCACGAAGGGAGATAACAAAAGAAATTATATTTATAGAAATATATGCAGTTAATTCCCGTGATTTACACTATGTAGAATGACCACAGTATTCGAAAACGCTGCTAAGTCGTTAGTTTTTCCAGGCTGATTCAGGCATACAATGGCGGCACAATACGTAAATTTGGGGTGGGCTAGATTTATATTTTAAACCCGCGGGTCTTAGCTTGCGTATTGCTGATGTAGTCAGTGATATAGTGCATTAGAAACAATTAAAGAAAATAATAATGTTGTAAGTAAAGCGAATGCGTGAATTCACGTTAAAAAAATTATGAATGGAGCTAAAAATACCTAATTGACCTTAATTTACGGGATATTAGGATAATAGTTGCAATCATGTAAAAATGCTTTAGAAAACAAATTTCAATGTTAATTTTATTAAAATATGAAATGAATGGACTATAATTAGTATGTTCATGTGTTAAAGCTTAAAACTATCTTTGCGAAGAGAAGTTCTATCATCTTTAGTTTTAGACCTAGACCTAGATCTAGGAATAGAGAAATTTGTAACCTTTCGGTCTAATGAAAGTATGTTTAACAGGATTTTTATATTCGCAGATACAAAGAACGAATTTATGCAAAAATCTTTTGAAACACAAATTCGAAGGTTAATTTTGTTAAATAATTAAATCATTAGACTATATTTGATATTTTTATGCGTCAAAGTAAAAATCTATAAGTGCAAAGTGTATTTCTTAAAATTAGATCTTGATCTAAATCCTTTCGATCTTTTTCTCATGTCAACATTTGTAAACAAAGCCTAGATCCATAAAATAGTATAGCTGTAATAGAGTTGGGCAACTTTATTTTTTTTAGGGTTTTAAGTTTGTTTTAGGGCTACAATTCATACACACATGTCTAAGTTAGTACCCAAGGAACATTTCTGTCAAGTTTTGTCAAGATCGGTGAAACTGTGCCAATATAAAATATATTACGTCATTGTTTGTTGTATATGTTTTCGAGTGAACACAAAAGAATGAGCGGAAATAAAGAGTTCTCCATGTCTACCTTAATGAAGACAAGTCTCGTTACATCATTTATTGTTAAATTGTATTTTTTGTAAAGTCTACAGTAGTTTATTAATCTGTGACAACAGAACATGGTGTCAGAAGGGTCAGATCTTGTAATCTGGTATCAGAAGAGTCAGATCTTGTGATCTGGTGTCAGATCTTGTGACAGATCTGGAAGGTAGTGGTTTCTAAATTGCTCTAAAATACATTTATTTGTATCAAGTGGTATAAATAGACCTAGTTCATATTGAATTGTTTTAGATCTAGACATCTAGACAAAGAATCTAGAATCTATATGCTCTACGAATAATGGAATTATTCGATCCTCCTAAACCGTTGTCACTAGACGGCAATCTATCTGAAAGATGGAAAAAATGGAGACAAAGTTTTGAACTGTTTATGGTCGCCACAGAAAAGAATACGAAGCCTGAACCAGTTAAGAAAGCTTTACTGCTACACCTGATCTGTGAACCTGCTCGAGACATCTACAATACTTTTGAAGTAATTGAAGATGAGACTGTAGACAAACTCATTGAAAGGTTTCAGAATCATTTTATGCCTAAGTCCAACACTGTTTATGACAGATTTAAATTCTTCACAAGAAGTCAGAAGGACGGTGAAACTTTTGAACAGTATTACACTGATCTGAAGAATTTGGCAAAAGAATGTAAGTTTGACAACCTTCGTGAGGAACTCATCAGAGATCGATTGGTATGTGGCATACAGTCGGATCGAGTGAGAGAGAGACTTCTGAGAGACGTAGACTTAACTTTAGAAAAAGCAGCAAGCATCATTCGTGCTGACGAGCAAAGTCGAGCATACACAGAACCAAATGATGGATATGAAAGAGGATATGTAAGGACTACAAATAGATGCTGCTAGTAAAGTAAAGAGAACAGAAGACATAATGCCAGTTAAAAACTCACACGAGAGTATGGCAAGGAACCATGGAACAAGTACCATTAAAGATTGCAGATCTTGTGGTAGATCTCATGCAAAATACAATTGCCCAGCACTCGGACAGACATGCCGAAAATGTAAAAAGAGAAATCATTTCGCTGCAAAATGTCGTTCGAAATATATCAAGGCTGTTGATTTACTGGAAGATGAAAGTCAAGCAAGCCAAGCAAATGAGTTATGGTTTGAGGCAATTGGAACTGACAACAATGTCAGAGTCTGGATGGTTGATGTCAATATTATGGGAAAGATAGTCAAAATGAAGATTGACACAGGAGCACAAGCCAATGTGATATCAGAGACAACATGGAACACTTTAAAAACTGAAAGTGAGTTAAAACATTCAAATGTTACCCTACGAGCATTTGGGGATGAAGCACTAGAACTGATGGGAGTTACATCGGTCACATTTAAAGTTGACGATGTGGAAGTCAAAGATCAAGAAAGAAATAAACCCAGTTTTAGGTATGAAGACATCCATTGCTTTGAAACTAATAGAAGCAAAAGAAAACGTCGAAGTACATATTGTCAAGCGACAAAATGAAGTTCCACGAGAGTTGAAGCCGAGAAATCAACTAACAACAACTAGTAGACCAAAGTCAGGTTTTCAATTGCATGAAGATGATAAACTATTACGTGCTCAAGAGCAATCGAGACCGAAGAAAAAATTGTTACCTCATGCTGTACCAGACAGACCATGGAAAAAGGTTGCGACAGATTTGTTTGAATGGCGAAACAATGATTATTTGCTAGTTGTGGACTATTTCTCAAAATACCCTGAAATAAAACGACTGGAGAACAAAACATCAGAATGTGTTATCAGGGCACTGAAAGGAATTTTTGCTAGACATGGCATACCAGAAGAAATAGTGAGCGACAATATGTCATTCAACAGTTATCAATATAGAAAGTTTGCTTCTGAATGGAATTTCAAGATAACTACATCAAGTCCCAGGTACCCTCAATCAAATGGTCAAAGTGAGGTGTATGTTGGTATCGTAAAGCAGATATTGAACGAAGCATACAAAAGTGGGAAAGATCCATATCTCGCTATGCTCGAGTATAGAAATACTCCAATAAGTGGACTGCCGTATTCACCATCACAACTGCTGATGAGTAGAAGACTCAGGGACATAATTCCAACTGATCCCAAACTATTTGAACCATCGATAGCTGAAGATGCAGAGAAATTACTCAACGAACGACAGATGAAAAGCAAAGTAAAATATTATGCAAAAGCAAGATTATTCTATCGGAGAGAAGGTGAGAGTGCGTCTAGGACAAACATGGCAGAAAGCTGTCGTCATTAAGAAACATCCATCACCCAGATCTTATATCATAAAGACAAATGATGGAAAAACCTACAGAAGAAACCAACGGTTTTTGAACAAGAGTTTTGATGAAGACATCTCTGGGTACTATGATACTGACGAAGACAATGAACAACAAACTGTTAGAACAACTGAAACAGATAGTTATAGACCAACGTCTAGAGAACTTGTTGTGCCAGTCAAAACAACCAGAAGTGGCCGAGTTGTTAAGATTCCATCTAGATATCAGTAGGCCCTATTAAGAACTTTAAAAGGAAGGATGTGCCAATATAAAATATATTACGTCATTGTTTGTTGTATATGTTTTTGAGTGAACACAAAAGAATGAGCGGAAATAAGAGTTCTCCATGTCTACCTTAATGAAGACAAGTCTCGTTACATTATTTATTGTTAAATTGTAAAGTCTACAGTAGTTTATTAATCTGTGACAACAGAACAGAAACGGTTTTGATTTCTATACGGGGACATACATACATACATACGCCTTTTGTTTTCCTTTTATATATTAGATAATATAAACTTGAAACTGATTTTTTGTTTATAAAAAGCAATTTAAGAGAAACCAACAGCCCCCAGCCCTCACCAGAAATCCTCCACAATGGTATAGTATTTTTTTTAAAGCTAAACCTAATCTACCCAAATAGATAACAGATAGCTCATCCTTCGTGATCAAAGATGAGCACATTTCTCAATTTCTATGCACTCGAAGATGAAAGTAAAGTCCATTCCTCGTTTTAAAAAGCATAGATACTATTCATGTTGGACAGCTCTAAGATTTCTGTGCCTGTGATGTGGTCGGACCAACGCACCTTATGGATACTCCTTATACAGCAAGGTTGGAAGGAGTTTAACTTTTGATGTGGCGGTAATATAGAGTGCACAAATCTGATACATATAAGAGTGACGGGAGAACTACAGCACTGTAGACTTTCAGTTTTGTAGATATGCTGAATCCTCTCCATTGCCACACTTGTCCTTCAAGTCTGCCAAACGCAGCACTGGCACGCGCAATACGGAAGTCATCTAGGTCGGCGTTTGCTGATATAGTGCTTCCCATATAGACAAACCTGTTGACGTTTGCTGATATAGTGCTTCCCATATAGACAAACCTGTTGACGTTTGCTGATATAGTGCTTCCCATATAGACAAACCTGTTGACGTTTGCTAATTTTTAGCCATCTATAAGAATGTCTGGTTCTGTGACAGATTTATTTGGAGGAGGTTGGTGCAGCACCTGTCTTTTTTACATTTATGGTGAGGCCAAAATTTATGCAGGCTTTTTTGAAGGTCTTCTTCGTTTGAGGCATTTATGGCACAGTCATCTGCGAATCTCTGATGCAGTCGTAGTTTAACTTTTTCCTTGCCTTGAGTCTCTGAGCGTTTGATTTGTGAAAACTTTAAAATTTTATTGCATCCACATCTAATCTTGGTTTCTAGATTTGTTTCTAAAAAAGGTTTCGTATAATCAGCGTATGGCGTATTTTAATTGACTTTCTACCCGTTGTAAGTCATAAAATTATTGGACTGGGAAATCCTCTGCTCTGGCCGAAGATAATCCTCACAATAACGAAGAAATAAAAGAAGATCGAAATGTGGACTGAATGAAATAAACATGCAATTTTTTTTTTTAGTTTGCCTCTGCAATACATAAACTATTCAGTACTGTTGAATGAACAAATTAAGTTCTTTCAGCTTGCAAAGTCATCAGCTTAAAAACATGGTTGGAAACACCTGATGAAAAAACATTTGACTGATATAATTTTTCAAAGTATAAAAAGTAACCTAATTTGTCTAGAGGACTAGACAATGTTTATCTTGAACAAACTGCTTGTCTTAAGATATTTCCGTATGTAGGCAATATTTACTAAAGAATTGAATATATTGATAGAAGTTTAGGAGCATTCTGCGCACCGTATTCAAGTCTTCAAAGTCTGGATCTATTTTCGCTTAGCAAGAATTCTTTTCTAGGGTGGGGAAGAAATGGGGTGGGGTAAAAGAAATCACCTTTTTTTTTTAATTTAAATCTAACATTCATTACTTGTCAAGAGCAAAACACCGCTCGTTTGGACCTTGAGGCGTTCCTCAGCTACAAAACAAACAAAAAAGACAAAAAAATCAACACAGAATAAGTCCTTTGTTTTTATTTGGTCGGGTAGGGTTACATGTTTGCATGTTTATTGCATTTCATAAGTCGTGCACGCCTGCAAAAGTAAATCTTTGTTAACTAGTGGCAATTGGTACCAAACAAGGGAAAGAGATCGTACTTAACAGATGTGGTAGTATATTTATTATAGCTTTTATATAGCGCTACTTTCATGCTTATAGCATACTCAGAGCGCTTTGGTTTAATACCATTTGTGAACCAGTGGAGGGAGAAGGTTGTCCGTGCTGCCTTTAGGCGCTCCGTATACACAACTCTGCTCGAGTTTTTGTGTCGAAACCTCGAGCCCCCTTCATAGGTAGACAAGCCAAGTTCAAGCGTACTAAGTCTCGACCACGTTTCCCATGTAAGTTGAATGTATCTCTTGACGAGGTTTGAGTCCTGAATGATTTTTTATGCATTTAAAAAGAGTTCAATGTACATTTTTTTCACATGTTGCGGATGTTACTTCAGAGTTGAAAATAATTAACTTTCTAGTCCTAACCTCCCACAGGACGACGGGGGACGGGAGCGGGCAGGGTTTGAACACCAGGCCATCGATAATCTGAACGATAGTCCAGCGCGCAAACCGCACGACCAGGCAGCCATCACTGTAATATTAACTAAGGTACCCCCTTCTCCCCCTCCCCCAATTTCTCAACTGGCACAGATAAGTGACCACAAGTGACCACAAGTGATAGGATTATAGCGCATTGAAATAGGTAAAAGCATGGAGTTGCACTAAACAAAAACAATTGGTAAAAATATTTCTAGTCGCAGAGATTTATTATTGTGAGTCTATTACAAACTACTTGATACAATTAAACTTAATATAAGCTTTTTTTTTTCGAATTGTTTAAAAAAATGTATTGTTTTTTTCTTGTTTTAATTTTTATTTTTTTTTAGATTCCACTATATCTGTTAAGTACGATCTTTTTCCCTTGTTCGATTCCACTCTATCGCTACCACGTTTCTTTAGGCCTATATTACGTTCTCTTATGACTGTATTAGAAATCAAAGTGCAAAGACTGTACAGGTTAATGTGATTAAAATTTAATGTTTTAATGTTGAAATCACCCATGAGAGAACTCTGTGTTTCTCGTCACATCTCCAACCTCGTCCCGCTGATAACAAATTTTAACAACTGGCTCACTCTGCGCCATGTGACTTGTGTGGTTCCGATAGAACCCAATCACAAGAATCAATAAGGTCAAGTAATAAATGGTATCAACAACTGATAAAAAAATACAACAATACTCCACCGTAATGCGAGGGTCCACCAACCTGTAAGCCCTGGGAAAGCCCTTAGAAAGCGCTCATTCCAGACGTCCTCTATATTTGTGTACTCAGCTAATGCAGTCTGTCAGCGTATACTCCATCATTTAACGGCATCACGTGACGGGCACGGTGTGTTTCCGGTCAGTGAGCTCTGATTTGATGAAGACTTATTAGCTAACATCGACGAATTTATTTGTTTGAGTTATCCCTTACGACGCGCACTGGTCACCATATCGGGTAGGTTTATACTTTAGCGTTGGCGAAGTTGACAATTTGCCTAGGACTTCATCAATTCGTTCTCATCAAGAGTTCTAGGGTAAATGTATAAGTAGCTCTTCGTTGTAGTTGGTCGTTGACTTGTAGCTCCAAACGGCTAGTACAACTGAACCGATGTTTGAATTAGTAAGCTTTAAATAACTGAAAATTCTCTTGTAAACAACTCAATATACATTTTACTACAATCTACATAGATTCTTCTTGAAGTGAGCTAGAAATTTAGTCAAAATACTAGGAAAGGATTTTTTAAACAAAACCAAACTCACAACGAAAAGACGTCATTATTCTTGAAGTCTCTAGATCGTCTGTCGTTTAACATACAGCATGACACGACCTTATCGTGACAGAAAAATGAATGCTCTCTACCTTCATCCCAGGAAACACACAGACTCCATAACACCCCAGGAAACAGACAGACTCCATAACACACTTTCAGACCTATGGGGGTGGATGATACAATAGGTTATCTGTTTTTATGACTGTTCATTAGATAACTTTTTAAGATTTCCTATTTCCTGTTCAAGGGATACACCAAATCGGTAGCTTTCTAAAAACTCTCCTCATAAATTAACTCGGTTAACTTTCAAAACAACTACAGCTACTCTGTAAGTAATATAATTACATTATAAACATAACTACATTGCATACACGAATACGTTAAGTTTCAAAACAACTACAGCTACTCTGTAAGAAGGCTAAATACATTATATACATAAATGCATTATATACGTAACTACATTGCCTACATAAGTACGTTAACTTTCAAACCAAGTAGAACTATCCTGTAAGTCTAAGCCTGTCGCGCTCTCTGGAACTGATGTGCCATGTCTCTCACGCGTCATCAAGTCACCATCCCTTGCAATGTGCTCACAGCCTGAATGACAAGGGGAATAACTCATCCCAGCATTATGGCGGTCTGCAGGTGTGCTGTTTACACAGAAATAGCTCTGTCCTCGGAGAATTTCAAACAATGAATGTTTCATTATAGCATTACTATTGAGCGTTGTTTCACTGGAGATGTGTCTATGTGTCCACACACAATGAACTAGTGAAAGATTATGATGTTTTTTTTTTCTTATCTTGATGGTGTAATGGTAAAATAAAAAGGATTTCTAACAGATTTGATGGATGTACACTGAAACTTAATGAAAGCAAATACTTTGGCTGTTCAAAAAGGATTTTAACTTCATTTACCCTAACCCGAGCACATTCCACAATCCTGGTTTAGTCTCTCCATGTTTCAGTCAATGAGTAAGTAGCTAATATTTCATTGATATATAGTTTTATAGTTGTTTTTTATACAAAGAGAAGGGGAGAAAGATGTTATCTCCAGGTTAGATG
>JADKLZ010000728.1:14091383-14106452 GCA_021533235.1 Biomphalaria straminea | reverse complement strand
GTGTTACATATCTGAATGACTGACTTGTGTTACATATCTGAATGACTTGTGTATCAAGAGAGCTCAATAACTGCCGTAGGGATTCGCTTGAATTTATTGTTACATATACAGTATTTAAGGTGTGTGGGGGGTCGTTAAAATGTGACCCTTTCATTGAAATTTCTAAAAAAAAGAATAGGAGGGAATGTTTCGGACATAATAAACAATCTAAATCCGTAGGAACAAATCAAAGGGCGTAGCTGGTGTAGTTTCGTATATACAGGACCACTAGTTATTTCTACGATTGTATCTTTTCCTAGTTATATTCAGTCGATGGCTATGACAAGAGGAATGATCTCAATACTTAGATCAAATTTTGTCAAACTCAACTTGACCCGAGGGGTTTCAACTCTCTTCGAGATATCAAATCTCTACGGGATATCAACTCTCCTTGGGGTATCAACTTTCTTTCCCCAAACCGAGTGTATTAAAACCTATCTCAGCCATTCTTGATCAGAGCGAGCTGGAACACTTTTGTAACAGAACGCTATTAAAGAGAAACTCTATTAAGTCAATGTTAGTATTGACACGTTTATTACAGTGCACAACCTACGAGCTGAGAAGGATATCGGATTACAGAAGCAGAAAGAAGGCTGAAAATGTAGCTCCGCCTGGTGATTTTATGTGCCCAACCTGCAACCTCAGCTGTGTATCAAGGATTGGCCTCTTTAGCCACACAAGAAGTTGCAAAGGGAAAACATCGTCTCACGAGACGTAAAATGCCACAGACAGACAGACAACCTACGAGCCATATCTAACCAGTGAAGC
The DNA here is from genome assembly GCA_021533235.1 of Biomphalaria straminea. Lineage (NCBI taxonomy): Eukaryota > Metazoa > Mollusca > Gastropoda > Planorbidae > Biomphalaria > Biomphalaria straminea. The sequence goes on along the minus strand of JADKLZ010000728.1, from coordinate 14,105,645 downwards.
GATGCTATCCGGCAGATGGTTAGAACGTTGATACGGTCATTAATGTTCTTGTAGGAAGTTTATATGCGTTTCCCCCACCAATGTGGAGAAAGACTGGACACCAGTGACAGAGATATGGAGAGTAGTTTGTCAAAACATAAAGGTACTTCAAAAAATTACTAATTGCAGATACTCTCTCTCTCTCTCTCTCTCTCTCTGTCTCTCACCCCAAACAAACAATTTTAAGAATGTATAATAGACTACTGCAGGAATCAACCGACTCATATGTCAGAATAATTGCCTGAGTTAGAAATCGTTGTAGTTGACACACATTTATCCTCTACCTCTAGGCCTATAGTTCTTTGAACTGCACTAAGTAGGTCAACAGATTTAGTTAAGGGGATAAAATTAAGTGGATTAAGTAGGTTAGAAGTGATTTAGTACAGAACAAAGTAAAACCACACATTCTTTATTTTCTTGGCAAATTAAACGCTGTATTCTATGCACTGTGTTGGCACGAAACTATTGGAATAACCACCGAGTCTATTACGTTATCAAATAGTGTGTCCACTGTCTGTTACATTAATTTATTACACACCTGCTCCCCTGGTGTCACACTTCAGACATACTTTACAGTTTACAGTATGTAGAATAGGGAAGAAACAAGCAACTGGATAAGTTCTGGATAAGTGTCCTATGTTGAAATCGTTGAAGTTGGCACATTTGTCTGATATAAATATATATTTTTAGATGCCGGTAAATAATTATCGAATCCTTACGTGGACGTGGTCTCTTTAGAACGATGATTTACAATAGCATTGAAAACTCCTATAGACAAATAAAATGTCGCAGATATTTGACACCTCAGAACTGGTGGGTTTTTTTATACCACAAACACTGAGAACAGATTGGACCAAACTAAAACGTGTATTTCAAGTGATCATCTGACTCTTCACAAAGTTTATTTATTGTGTACATGTTCAACGCTAATGTCTATGACCATCTCGTGTCATGCCTATCTAGTGTAACCTCGAGGCTAACAATCTACCAACGCAACAATCAATAACATAAGACAGTGCTTCTCTAACTGTGAAACAGGGAGCCATGTGGTCTTCTCAAGAAGGGCTTAACGTCTTGACAAAAAAAAAAAAGAGATCTCTTATTCAAGGGAAAAAATAGCTATCAATCCATTTTAACTATTTACCAAGTAAAGTGACATTATTACCAAAATGTTGAACAGATGAAAATATTTTAAACACCGTTTCATCTAACAAGAACCTTTTTAACATGTATACCGCTATGCAACTTTTTGAAGAGTAGGCTACATTCTCTAAACGTCTCCGCTAATCTGATTCTTATCGACTTTCTTATATTAGAATTCTCGAAAGTTTCCGGACTGTTGTACATGTGGACATTTGTGTGACAAAAAAATTAAAAAGGTCAACTGCAAGAGGTCTTACTTAACACGAGGGCTAGTACGTGTTAAAACTAACGTGCGCTCGATTGTTCTCACAGTTTGCCAGTGCTGCCTCCTTCTTTATTAGACCAAATTTGATTTGCGACTCTTATTTGTTCTGAAAAGAAATAGTGTGCTGACTTCAATAGTACATCGTCAAAATAGCGCGGGCAAAATAACGCCGACAAAATAGCGCAGAAAATTTTTTATTTTTTTTATTTTTAGTCATTTTGAAAGAAATACTTTGCAGGAAACACTTAAGATATCTTAAAACATAAATAAGCAAAAGTCATAATAAGGCAAAATTAATAATTTCAAAATATAGGATTTATTTACATTATAAAGTGTACTTCGAAAACACACAAAGATACTTGTCAAATTTACACACACATACAAACTTTCACCAAGTTAAATTGTAGGCAATGTGACGTAGAAATTCCATCACTGGCTTGTTTCCGTACATTGACAATATAGTTTCAAGTCATCTGTTAAGTTAAAGACACTTTGTCTTGCTTGCGCTATATTTCGTTCTCTAGAATTGCACCTCAGAATCTTGTCAGTGTTTTCTCCTGTTCTCCGAGGACGTTAGAGATGATTGTGTACACATTAGTGTGATGACATTCAATAGACAGCATGGTGCCAACCCTCCACTGAATTGTTTCTTCGTGGTACATTGTGTTGCACACGATCTCTAACATTCCATAATGCTATCGGAAATCTTGGAGTCACTCTGCGGTTTCGTTTCTCGCGACTAATATAGGCCCTAGTTGTCCTCCCAATAGTCAAATGCAGTATTTACATCGGCTGGAGGAAAAATGAAAGGGCTAAAAGCATCTTGACAAAATGCGTACATTTTTATCTTCCTGGTATGTAACTGCAAGATTCTCATCTTGTATTTTACGCCAGAGACTTTGTCCAAGATGGAATAGACAACTGACAAGTCTGGTCGCAGAGAACAGTGCTTACTGCACTTTGACTTGCCTTCTCAAAATCTAACATCTCACTCTGTGGACATTAAAATACTAATAATCCAGTACTTTTATACACATCAAATATAATTCCGATCTCTTTTGCCTTGCGCTATTTTATTAGGAAATTTCGCGCTATTTTGTAGGCGCTATTTCGTCCGTGCTATTTTGTTTGCGCTATTTTGATTGGTCACCGACTTCAATATCGGTCTTTTAACTTTAACATGATTTTACTTGCGCTCTTCTTACTTTGAGAAAACGTTAATTCTGAAACTCCGAACGCTGTAAAACGCGTATCGTCACGCTGGTGGAAGCTTACAGCGCTCCCTCAGACCAGCTTGCTGGATGGTAGCCTGCCACCTCCCCAATACTATCTCCACAAAGAAACTTTTCCAGTATACAAAACATCAGAATAATCTACGAAACATTATTTTCGAAAAAAAAAAGGACACCCACTTTGAGATACTACAGTGTTCTCCGAGGTGCCCAGCTAGCTAAAGTGGGCGTAAACGTTATTTTTTTCGTTTTGGGGGTAAAAAGTTTGAGAAACACCGGCATAAGGTATGTGCTAGCTCGCCATATATGCACGCGGACCTATCAACCTAGATTGACTGCGGTCATTGGAAGCACACGTCTCCAAGCTAATCAATGTCTTCATTCCTAGCAGCTTACTGAGTTGTTCCAAGGATGAGCAGCTTCTGGCGCTCACATCCACAACTTTGTAGCTTATTGACTCAGGACATATTTACAACAGGACACGGTAGGACACATTTACAACAGGACACGATAGGACACATTCACAACAGGATACGGTAGGACATATTTGACGTAATCTTGTTCAATGCCCTAACGTCTCGACCTTCTAACTTCCCGTGTTGACAGTAGGCACAACACTTGAAACTGTGTACCAATACATATCTAGGCCAGGACATGAAAAATAACTAGTTTTGTACACATATTAATTAGACATCAAATAAATTGCCCCCCCCCAAATTATGTTCCAGTTTTGGGCATGATTCTTTCACTTAACCCATAACGCAACGTTCTTGCATTATTTTAAAAAAAAAAAACAACTCTCTGGGCCGAACAATACGGTAATTTACAGCCTAGGTGTTGGCACATAATCCCTGAAACTAGTCACTAGAGAAGGAGAGACAGTGACTTGTCGTATTCCAAGCGGCTTGAAAATGGTGTTTTAAAACGTGATAATTTCTGTTGTGTCAAATTTATGACATTATTGCCTCGCGAGTTGAAGGAAATAAATTTCAGTTGTCGGACACATGTATTTAATTACATTCTATCAAAGAGAGTTTCCAGGGAGGTGTTAGGGGTCAAGTAGCCAACACGTCGTATTTCAACTTGAAGCTGTGAAAAATATGACTTAATATCAAAACTGACAATACACAGGGGAATGTTATTTAATGCAATGTATTTCATAGTGTTAAGACAATAAGTCAAGTTTTTTTTTTTTTTGGAGGGGGGAGGGGCTAGAATTTTTTTTTTTTGGATCTCGAGAGTGACCAGTAAAGTTCTGTTAGTTGGGCATATTTTCAATTTTGTTAAGGAAAGTATAGATGTTAGATCGAGTTTTATTGGTTAGTCTTGAAGAAAAAAAAAGGTCAAAGATTTTCATTGTGTTAGTCACACTTCATCCTCGTTGACTGTAACACTAGAATCAAGTGAGCTTTGAAGTGAATCCCATGCGTGAATTTCAATGTCTCATTTATTTCAACTCTAGTTTTATTAAATACGAATTAATAACATAGACTCGAACCAATACTGTCTAGACAGACCTATCACCCATTGACTTACAACAATAATATCTCTACACCAGACAATACAATCACTGGCCATCAATACAATAGTTACCAATAAGCACCTTTTTAACAAGACATTATCGTTACAGACATTCACGATGACCTGAAGATCCCCGTGGGGCTACTTGTTGGGCTACTTATGGCTACCTGGCAGGTGAGACACGATGTTGATGGCTACTAATGGCGTGACACCTTGACGTCAAGCTGTCCAGCGCTACTCCTGGGATTGTTAGCATTAACTTAAGTCTCCTGACACATGGCCTAACTTTGCAGCCCCCCCCCCCCACACACACACACGAGACCATTGTCCTGCTTAGGTTTTATCATGGCGCCAATGAAAAAAACAACTTAAAACTATGATACAAAAACTATGTAGTATACTCTTTCTTCAAAGGAAATAGTTTTAAGTTGTTTTTTTTCATTAACCCAGAGTTTAAAAAATAGCAAAAGTTACAAGTTCATAACAGCACGATTTAATTCGATTTCAACATGTCTCAACTACATCACAGTCTAAAGGAGGACATTTTTGTTCTAGTCAAACTAGGTCTTGTAAAGGTGAACTACTTCATCTGAGCAACTTTGGTCGATTGATCAACTTAATTAAGAAAAAATATTTTTGATTGGTTTGGGAATGCTTAATTTGATTAGTCGTGAATCACGAAACATTTTGTAACAAAAAAAAAACGTATAGAAAATTATATTTTTTTTGTATTGCTAGTTTAGAGTGTAGCCATAGTGTAGCCTTGATAGATTAACAAGTCATACAATAAACGTTTTCGACCAACAGAGAACGAAATGGAAAGGGGAACATGTCCCCAAAGCGTAGAAAGTTACATACAATATTTCTCACATCTATTTCAATTGAAACAAAATATCGTCACTTTACGATGTTTGACTGAAGACAGATAGATAACGTATTTTAAGATTTTAAAGATTTAAATAAAAAATCTGTATGTGTTATGTTACGACTGTACAGTGTAGTTGCTCAGATTCGTTTTTTCCCCTTCTAACTAACGTCAGTTTTAATCACTTTTGAATGATCGTTGATATTGTTGATATAAAGCAAAAACCTTCAATGTAAAATATGTGACTTCTTTCATGAACGAAACAAAAGACTTTTCCCACATCAGATTCATTGTTCTAAGTAGCTACTTGAAGTACACGTTGATCGATGACAGAAGAGAGAAGGGCGACATTGAAGAGAGGGGCGCTACCGCCCCCCTATTCTTTAGTTTTGTAAGGTCTAGTTGACAAAGTAGCGTTCACTTCTCATTGACCAGGCGTCATGAGTTACACTCTTCTCTCCCCCTTTCGTCTCTCCTCGGCCTTTTTGTTCCCCATTGACCAGGTCAATAATGTTCTGCGGTCGTGGGCGTAGTTTGATGGACAGGCAAAAACAATCAGTCATCACAATTTCCAAAAGTTCAACGCCCTTGTCGAAATCACATGTTAGTGTATCACTAATACCCGAGGCTTTCAATCATGATTGAACTTATTGATCTTGAGTCGAGAAATTAAAGATCATAAATCTCAGTTTGTCCAGGTCTCATCTTTCAAGGTCAGTTCTGCCGTGCCACACCAGTTGTGCTGCTTTCGTTTGGTCTCGCCCAGGGCGCTGAAGACATTACTGACTGAAAGGAGCAACCCTATTGACGGTCATTTATATTTAATTAACGCAATAAATAGAGCAATAGCTGATTGAGTTTCGATGATTAATAGTATGTAGAAAGTGAGAGAGAGAGAGAGAAAAGAGAGAGCTCTTCGTATCTCTGACTGTATCTTAGTAGATTAGGTTCAGGTTCTATTGTTGAGCTCATTAAGCAAAGTTTTGCTTCTATACATCGAGTGCAAACTAAAGCTGAGTCTTCCTGGTCACGTGATTTATACATGTTTCGGATGTTCATTCAGAATTGAAGATAATTTACTTTCTAGTCCAAACTTCCCGCAGGACGACGGGGGATGGCAGCGGGCAGGGTATGAACCCGGGCCTATTGAGAAGTCCGAACGACAGTCCAGCGCGCATACCGCACGACTCAACATCAATTTTTTTTGTATTCAGACTTTCAAATACATTTCTGTCGTACAAATCTTTTTGGTACAACATTTTCTAAGTTTTAAGATTACATTTAAAAGAATCCAAATCTTGCACTTTATGTATAACCATCAATGCAAACGTATCATGCGTCTAATTAAACTGAATCATACAAGTCTAACTCGTTATAATTAATGAAATACTGCACAATTTCACGACATTAACTATTGATTTATATGTTGATAACTTACATTAGATTAAAATAATAATAATACTATTTATAAAGCGCTGTTAACAAAACAAAATGTAGGCTCAAGGCGCTGTGATAACACAAACACGAGAACTAAAAGGACAATTCTAAACACGTTTTAAAATGTAGAAATGAATATTTAAGCCTAAGCTGTATCAAACTTGTGATGACGCCTCTGTCAACTTCTTAGGGGCGCATCAGTCAGCTTTTGTTTGGCGACTCAGTTAGTGGTGCCTTGGTTCACTGTATAGTAAAGCCCTTGACAGCTTTATAGTAGCGCCCCTGACAACGTGTCGTGGGGTTCTGATTCCAGTAGACGCCCTTAGTCGTCGTTTTCTTACCTTTTGCCTGTCTAATTATACATACATAAATAATTGTCGTTTCTTTATACAAACATAGATGATTATTGTTATCAAGCATAATAGATTATGCGTATTGATTTGTCTTTCCCTAATGCATTGGTTCAAAAAATTGTAGTATAAAAATGATAGAAATAACATTTGAAAATCATTTGATTTTTTATCTTATGTATCACAAAGTTGTCTTCTTGTCATCCTCAGACGGGCTGTACTTCATCTCAACTCCGGCATTCTACGTCATCTTCTCTGGCGACCTTGACTTTAACTACACAATTCCAGGAAACGTGTCATTACCTCACGCATTTATCAGACTAGAGTTGAACAAACCAGTAAGTCAGTCTTATGTCGTAAATCATTGAGTCCTATGTCGTCTTTTTAAAAATACATTTAAAAAAATACATATTCCCAAATATTTTACTCTCATTTGTAAATCTATGTGATTATGTTTATGTTGACTCATTGTACTTGCATTGTGTCTGTTCCTTCAGAATGAAAGCCCACAAATCATCACTACCCTCGGCTTGAGGCTCGGAAGAAAAACTGAAACGCTGCGTGTCACGTGCGGAGTGCTCGAGTTCGCGGGCAAGTACACGCTCAAGATGTATACACGTGTCAATGGGGATGTCCTCACCCAGTCGGACCTGGACGTCAGGTGGCCCGAGGTGACTATGTCACTGCCAGATACCCATGAGGCTCAGACCCAGTCTGTGGAACTGAGGGTGCTGTCCAAGGCAAACTGCTCCTCCCTCTTGCACAGACACTATCTGAGCATTCACCTTTATTTCCAGAGATCCGCCCCAAGAGATTCGGTTTTGGACCTTATCCAGGCGCAGATTGTCCACTCAGTGAATTTCACGCAGGTCAACAAAACATACTCGGCAATCAAACTTGGGTGTCATTTATTTGACCTTGACGGATACTACCAAGCTGTCCTAAAGTCCAGCGTATCAAACGCCCCCGTTGTATCGTACAGTAATATCATGTACGCTGCCTGGAGTGAGGGTTATGTGTTGGGCTCAAGAAGCTCCAGTGCTTTCCCTTGTGAAGGCGCCATAACTCTATTCTATGCTCACCCACCTTGCTCGGGAATGGACAAAATTCGTCTTCATTCCTATCAGCTGATGTCCCAAGGAAGTTTAGCGTCACCCCTGGAGCGCACTTACGTCACAGAGTTGATAGCACATCCAGACCTATCCAAAGTGACATTTGATTGTGGATTATTTAACCAGACATCCAGTGGGTTCTGCTTCACGTATGTGAGTGTCACACGAGGTACTGTTGTGACTGAACAAAAACACTTCTGTATTCCTGCATACCCAAACTCAGGTAGGTTCACATTTGTATTCCTGCATACCCTAACTCAGGTAGGTTCACGTCTGTATTCTTGCATACCCTATCTCAGGTAGGTTCACTTCTGTAATCTTGCATACCCTAACTCAGGTAGGTTTACTTTTGTATTCTTGCATACCCTAACTCAGGTAGGTTTACTTCTGTATTCTTGCATATCCTAACTCAGGTAGGTTCACTTCTGTATTCTTGCATACCATTACCCTTTGTACACTAACTCTAGTAGGGTCAGTTATGTTTTTCTTCATTCCCTAAACTCACATATGTTCTATTTTGTATTCTTTCATACCTTAGGTTGTTTCACTCTTTCACTTGTTAGACTAAATTGGTCTGTCCACTATTTCCATATAACTAGACAGTTCAAAAATTTTCAAGCGATCTTAAATTACATTTTTTAAGACCATTCATTACTTTTCTTTTCTATCAAGGGATGTAAGCAAGATAATTCATTAATGATTTAAAAGTGAAGGAGTTACCACAATTCCTAAAATTGTGATTAAAAAATCTAAAATCCTTTTCTGAAATATAGCACAAATATAGTTAGATTTTGTTTTATAAAAAAAATATATTTATTATTTTTTTTTAAATTTCCTGCTGCATTTTGTCAAAATCTAATGGGTAAGAAAATGTTTCACCAGACTTAATAGTTGTTGTAGTGTGATGGTGTTTTTTTATTTTTGCATTTCTTGATTGTTCGTCATTTATTATTATTAGAAGTAATTTTGAATTGCTTGTAGTCTCTGTTTAATTAAAAAAAATATCTCTTATGTCCTCCTGTATGCACATTACCTTAGCCAAGTGTTTCCTATTCTGTGTTTGATGTTCCACTGGAAGAATTAACTAGTAAGCCCACACATGAAGCAATCTCTAAGGAAATGCAGCAAAAAAGTCTAATTCTAGAAATACTACACTAGCTATTAGAATTCAGCTTACCATAATCACCTCTGATATCAAAAATTTATTTTCTTCTATATTTTTTTAAACAGTTTATTTTAATAACATAAAAGAATGGAACCTAAAAATAATAAAAGTCTTACAATCAATGTTCTACAATCAATGTTCTAAATGTGCAAAATGTTCCATTGAGGGAAAGTTTAGGAAATACTGGCTTAGCATTGTTAATCAGAAAATGTATTTTCCTTGTTGTGTTTTATTTGGTTAAGATATCAATCCATTTCAGTTTTTTTTTTTTTTTGCTTATTTGTTTTTAGTCTGTACTATTTCAATGTCTTTTGTTTCTGTGTGCACTTCCTAGTTTTTTTATTTTCTTGATGGTGTAGTTTGTCAATTTAGTTGATTTTTTGTTGCTCCTAGACATCTGTGTTTTGAATTGGAATGGATGCACCTTGTCATTTTTATAAAATGAATGAGTGTCTTATGTTAGTAAACCTCTTACACGTCATGCTCAATTTGAAAGGATACTATACATGTATGAGTGATACACATTGAGTACAAAATAATGTCATATAGCCATACTAAAGTATAGAAGTAAAACTTAGTTTATTACATCACAAGTCACAAAATAGGTTAGTGTTGTGTTGAATTATGACATTCAGTTACACTAATTTAATGTCTCTATGTCTAAAATTTAAAAATGTAAGTAATATTCAGTTAATAAATAAATAAGTCAAATTATTCTACTTTTTTTTTGTTCTCAGTATTTCCAATAGATGGTGGCTGGAGTCAGTGGACAACTTGGACATCTTGTTCTGTTACCTGTGGCTCTGGAAGAAAAAGCCGTTTTAGAATCTGCAATGAGCCCACCCCAAAACATGGTGGAAGATTCTGTTCTGGTGACCCAGTGGAGTGGATGCCATGTGAAGTTCATTGTCCAGGTCTTTGTCTAACTTTGAATCAATGTTGTTGAATAACATATAAAAAATAATCATCCATATTCCACAACTATTCCACAACAATATTTCACATTTCTATAGAACTCACATCCTCATCTTTTTTTTTGTGTTGGTCATTCAAGTGTTACTTTAGCTGTTAGTAAAACTTAGCAGCCATTAGCTTAAACTCAATTCATATGTTCTTTATCCTTTTTTTGACAAAGTCAAATGTCATGGCCTTGGCTAAATTATTTTTTATTTTGAGAATTTTATTACTATCACTTTTTTTTTCCAGTTTCTTTTTTTTAAACATTTGGATTAGTCAGCTAATACCATAAAGATTTGTATTCTATGTAATAAAAAAAAAGTTTTATATGTAGATTATTTCTATTTATGATTAATATGATATTAATAGATCATTTTCTTTCAATTCTGCAGATGCTATCCCAAGGACACCTCTTCATTCTCCAAGATTTGACCCTAACTGTTCTTGTGGATGTATTAAAACACATCCAAAAGATCAAATCATAGCCACCGGACGTTGTCATGGCTTCTCAGTTTGGGTTCTCAAGTCAGAACCTGGAGTTTATTTCACTTTCAAATTTGACTATTTCAGCCTGAACTTCACTCGCCAGTGGGTCAGGATCAGAGATGGGGAATCCCCGTCTGACATTCTTCTTTTCTCCTCCTCTACAACTGGATACCCTTTAGAGATAATTAGCTCAGGTCCAGCCATGAGAGTTGAGTTTATGACAATCTTTGCCAAGCCACCTACAGTTACCACATTCCCGACTGTAGCTACCTTACCAATCCATGTCCATGGGTTTATAGCTACATACTCAGTCAAAGGTAAGGTAACACACAGAGTTATAGTGTTACTAGTATAAAAAAAATCCAAGATAAATATTTAAATGTGTATTGTTTTAAATTGTTCAAGTGTTTTTGTATGTCGTTATATTTTACCTTATAAATGGCATCTTTTAATTCATAATTTCCTTGTCTTTAAATTATATGTGAATGTGTTTTAGCAAGTCCATCAAATAAAGCATTATTAAAAATTTAAACAAAGGCCAGATAGGAAGTTTTGATTTCTCTATTAGGTACAATTTAGTGAAAATTTTACTGCAATACGCTAACGATAAAAGAGAAATTATAGGTGTCACAAGACCTTTCCTATCATCAAGGTGCCATATATAACAATATCTCTTCTGTCAATGATGAATAAAGACTTCGCCAACTTTATCTTGAGATGTAGTAATAAAGTTGCTGACCGATAGGAGAGTATACTTGTGATAGCCGGGGAATCTAACTGGAACACGTGGTCGATGACAAGCGACTTGATTCAAGTCTTGTAGATGAATTAATTGAATAAAGTAGATCTAGAATTCACAATAAAAAGACTTTCTTGTAGAAAACAATATTTCTGGAACTTTATTTGAACAAAACGTAAGTACAACTTATGTACAATGTAGATCAAATAATATGAAATAAAATCACAAAGCTTATTAAACAGAACTCTAACAAAGCATGACTTGCTCCTATGAGTTTACTTTCTTCACTGCTTAATTCGCGCTCAGACTGTCCGCTCTAGCCGGAAGTCAGGTGACTTCTTCTTTAAAACAACCAATAGAATCAAATCTTCCAGATTGAGCCAAGCTTTTCTTGGAATAACTATAAATAACTTCGTCAGCAAAGAGGATTGACCTTTGACTTGTGCAAACTAACAAATACATAATTTGTTTATGTGACAATAGGTATTAAAGGCCAAGCTTTAAAGATTAAGACTAGTTTATCACTTAATACATCAACTTTTATTAAACTTTGTCTCTTCTCTGAGTTATATTGTTTAATTTAGAACCATTTGATAATCTGAAGTTCTATTAAATGGACAAAAAATTTGTTTTTATTAATCTTAACATTATATTTCTTTTTTTTTTTTTAAAAAAGTCAAGCTTAGTAATATTGAAGGAAGAACAAAACTGCAACTCTTTGACTGAACTCTGTTTTCTCTGTTCCAGCCACACTGATCACCTCTACTATCCCAGCTTTGTTCCAGTATGAAAAAGAAACCATCATGGGTAATATCATCACCATTGTTGGCATCTCTGTTTGTGTAGTCGTCGTCGTTGTGGCAGTCATTTTTGTCATCATTCAGCGCACCATCATCCGTCGCCGCATCAAATACTCAGTGGCCATGTCTGTGGACAGTCCTGTGCACCGCCACCCCTCTGAGCACCAGGTGTCCAGTGGAGTCAGCAGCAGTCCTAGCAGCCCAGCTATTAATGTTGGCATGGATGTGCCACTGACCAACAAACACAAGCAGAGTAATGGAGGGAAGACGTCGAGGGCATCAAGTACATCAAGCTCCAAGAGCTCCAAACTAAAACCTGCCAAAGTAAAAAATGAAGGTACATCTCCAGCTGATGTCTTGACCAGTCCATATGGCATTGAAATCATTGACATTGATGAACAATCAAATGTAAGAAATAATAGCCCTGTCAGGGGTAAAGTGCTCAAAACAGCAAGTGCATCTGCCAGTCACAAGACTGCTCCAGTATCTCCCCTTTCCCCAGTGACTAAACTGGATATGCTCAACAAGAAACGCCTTGAGAAGAGAGGTACTGGAGTCAACGCCAATATGGACAGAGACATCACAGGATCATCAGGCTCTCAAAAGTCTGGAACACCATCAACCACTAAAGCAGAGGTCAACTGGCCCCAGCATGAGTTTGCCAAATCCACTCTGATAGATTCCATTAGGACTTCAAGTGACAGGCACAAACGTTCAGGGGTTCGACCTCCATCAGAGGAGATCCCACTTTTAGACTCTATGACATCCAGCTTAGAATCTCCCTCTCACTTTAATTTTAACAATATGGTGAAAAGTGAGTCAACAGAATCAGCTACAACTTCCTTTGTCCGTCCTCTTCCCCCTAAAGTAAGGAGACCCACTTCCTTAACAGAATCTTATTCAAGTGATTCAAAAGCTGAGCCTGAGGCAGCTACTGCTGCTGTGATTTCTACAGTGTCTGAAGCTCTTCCTCAAGAACCTGATTCTAAATCAGGTCAGCTCCCAACTGTGGTAGCACCTTTAACCAGCACAATAACAAAATCTCATCCCTCCTCTGTTCCATCAAGCACAGCACCAACAAGACAAAGAAGACAAGTTAGACAATCACCATCACAGTCCTCGCTCAGCAGCAATAAAAGTAGCACAATACTCAAGCGATCAGCGTTTGAGGAACGTCAGACTCTTCTCCCAAAGCCTGATGGGCAGAGCCCAAAGCTTCAAAGGCATGAGTCCCCCAACACAAAATCAATGAATGGCCACGACCTGAAAGACATATCTAGCCCTAGCAGAGCAAGTAGAGCAAGCAGCAAGAACACAGTTTCTTCCCCAACACGCAGTATCAATACCCCCTCAGAAACTGAGGGCCTTGAGCTGGAATATGATGACTTTGTGGAAGATGATCCTCTTTCTTATTTTGACTATGAAGAAACACAGAAGTTAGCATTCAGAGGAACAGAGAAAATTGGAAGGACTCCTGTTGAAGAGGAAGATGAGGATGAAGTATGATAGTTATAGATAATAGTTATGTTGTTGAATGTGATATCTCTAGTACTTATAATCATGGGTCACAAGCCTCAAGGGTTATAACTCTTCACTGATTTGAGGTTTTTATTTACATAAAGGTGCAATTAAGCAAAATATAAATATTACAGAAATATTATATTTTCACAATATTGGTTGAAGTCCAATGACAGCAACATTATAATTGTATAATTCATTTATTCATGTTTACTTTTTTTTTCATTTTACAGTTTGCTTTTAGTCCATTTTTGTTTCAATTGTATAAAGAGAAACAATGGCTCGTCTGTATTCCATATTGGGGTTCTCCTATTGAACTCTTTCATTTCTGACTTTATTCATTGCCTCAGCACTTTCCAAACCTTAGAAAAAAAAACAACACAGGGCACATTTGAGTCAATACTTCTAACAGTCAAGTTGGGTTGTATCTCTGGAAGGTGCCTTAACATTTAAAGAATTTATTTAGCTGAAAAGTGTTGTGAAGATACATTAAAACCTGTGACTTGAGGCAGTTTTTAAGGCAATTGGTATATAATATAAATGATTGTCAACAAATAAAAGTGTTTATCCTGTCTTATTTTTCATTTTTTGAGCTGATTTCATCAACTGCAAATAATTTCATAGACATATCTA
>JADKLZ010000728.1:14074792-14085033 GCA_021533235.1 Biomphalaria straminea | reverse complement strand
TTTTTTTTTTTTAGGTGAGATTTTAATACTAAACAAAGACTTACCCCAGCGCAGCCAAGGGGGTTTTAAGTTTAAAACTCCCTACCTGTGGGTTTTGCAGTTAAAAATCTCTCTTCTATAAAAAAAATACTAAAGGCCAATCCCTAAATTACGCACTCAATTTGATTAATATGCTATGAGCGTTGCCAAAGGTTTTTTTTTACTTTAAACCCCCTTTCAGCGTCGTTTGAAGCTAAAAAACTCCTCTTCAATATAAAAAAAAAGCCAATTACACATTCAAAAGCGTAGCCAAAAAGGGTTTTGAGTTTAAACCCCCTTCAGCAGGGTTTGATGCTGAAAAATACCTTTTCAATATAAAAATATAGTAAATTGTACACTAAAATTCTTTGAGCGTATCTAAGCCAAGCCGGGGGGGGGGGGGTTGAGTTTAAGCCCCTCTCCTCCAGGGGGCTTTTAAAAAAGTTTTAAAGTTTAAAAACCCTCCCCCTACAGAGGGTTATGAGGTTGAAAACCTTCTCTTTAATATTGTTCTAAAGCAAACTACTCTCACCTAACTCTGTGAGCGTAGCTAAATGGGGCTTTGAATTTGTATAAGAAATACTTCAGAGATTTTTTTTTAGTTTAAAACACTAACAGATGATTTTGACGAAAAAACTTTCCTTTTCGATATAAAATCTAAAGCAAACTTCAGTAACATAATTCCAAGAGCGTAGCTAAGAGAGTTTACAAATTTCTACAGTGAATGGTACGTCAAAATTGGAAAAGACTAAATGTGGTTCAACAAAGATAGCTAAGAAGAATTTTAGGAGTCAGTTATAGAGATCGGGTCTCAATCAAGGAAATCCTATGCCGAACTGAGAGTCAACACAATCAAGGAAATCCTATGCCGAACTGAGAGTCAACACCTTAGTAAGGTTGTGACAAAGCGTAGCATCAGGTTTGGAAACATGTCCTCCGACAAAATGAACTTCGCATACAAAGAGTTGAGATGACATGAAAGCCAATACGAGAAAAACGCAAACAGGGACATCCTAGTACAACTTCACGCAACAATTTCATGGAGGTCCTCAGAGCAGGTGGGAAGGAGCTTCAGACATTGCCAGTGACAGATTTTTGTGGAACGGCGCTGGAGGATCTAAGTTAGTAAGAACAGCACATTAGGTTTTTGAAATAAAACTTTTTGATAGCATGATAATGCATATAGATACATAAGAATATCTATTATGTTGGCTTTTAATATCGCTTACAACGCTCCCCTTGCAGGCAAGAGCGGGGAGTCTACAATTTTTCAACTAACTCCAGGAAGTACCTATTAAAAACACACATATATATATATATATACATATATCTACGCCAAAACACAAAACACATATTTATTTCTGTGTGAATTTACATTCTATGTTTATAGCTCTTAGGTATATTGCACAAAGACATCAAAGAAAAGTGTAAAGCAGACAATCTCCAATCCGATGCTAGAACTTCACTGTTGAATTAGGTTAGAGAGGCTATAGTATAGTAGATGTCGTCAAGAGAAGATGGTTTGCCACAAAGTCATTATTTATACGTTTGTAATATATATTATTAAATTAAATCAAACGTGCATTAAGGTTCAACTGTTGTTGTTTTTTAACATCGCAGAGAATAAATAGCTATTCCTTGCACTAGCCTGATTCAAAGGATATGTTTTATAGATTGTACATATATTACAAAAATGATTTCTAGTTTACTAACTGTTCAATTGTAATTACTTTATTTCTTTAGTAATCTTCATGCCCCAAAATTGTTGTTGGGGAAAGTCGGCACACTGTGAATCGTCTTGCATCTATACAGTAGAGATTTATGTCTTTTTACAAAACCTAATTAAATACTCAGAAAGAAAGAAAGATAGAGGCACAATTCTTATTACATACGCTAGAACAAAGATATACAAGTGCTCCTTTTTTTCCCAAGCGTCATTAGAGAATCGAATGGGTTGCCTGAATCAGCCAGGAAAATCATTGATTAGCAGAGCTTAAGTCATTGGTTAACATCCATGACATAAAATGGGTAAATCAATTATCTTCTTTTTTTTTTTTTTGAAGTAACGTCTTTAATATATAAGATATGATAAGACATCCATTGTATGCTTCGTCTAGCATCGGTACAGTGGGCCCCACGTCCAGTCTAGAATATGCTAATGATATATAATTATATATGATATATACCATGTCTCGTTTAATGCCTATAAAGATGGCCTTTTCAGATATCCTTTGCGTTGATCTCACCTACACTCTAAACACTATGTTTTCGTTTCCAACTGTTCAATATTTGTCATTTAAAGCCTGTCAAACTGATTCCCGACAATTTCCTGTGTCTACACTTGAATCAAACATGCCCATGTTGACATTGAATAAACCTGGGTGTCTTGAAGTCTTTTCCCGATGTCATGTATCTCGGGCTAACTTAATGCACACATACGAGTTCACGCCAGGCTGTCTTATATCTTCCCACGTAAGGAATGGTTCCCTACAGACAAGCTGAATGTCTTAATCTATGATCTAAAAAAAAACTAACACTACACTTATTTGAACAGTATGCTGTCGTGTAATGTGGTAGATCCTCCCTAATCCTGGTGTAATTACGCATACAATTTTTTTGATGTTTGACAATTTGCATCGAATAATCGTGTAACTTGACCGGAATATTTTGTGTAGACTCAAATGTCATTGTGACATGAATGTATTTAATTATTGTCTTCCTTTAAAAAGACGTCCAGGGACGCCCACAAGATATAGGACCCCAAAATAGCGATGAAAAAAGATTCAAATTTAGACGGGTCATCATCTTTTCTTTTTAGCGACCCCCGGAAGGAGAATAACCGCTATTAGTTTTGTGAGCTCCGTCTGTCCGTCCGTCCCGTTTAGATCTCATAAACTAGAAAAAAAAATATTGAAAATCCGACAGCATGCTGTTTTAGATCTTTCAAAGTTTTGACACAACTGCTCCTTTTTTACTTTTCTGAAAGCAAACAATTTAATTATTAAAATCAACTATACAAGCAGTTTTTCATACAAATACACATTTTTAACTCACTTTAATTATGATAAAAATGTGTATTATTAAATTGGAAGGGCGCGGTGGTCGAATAGTTAAAGCGTTTAGCTTCCGAACCTTGGGTCCTGGGTTCGAAGCTCGGTGAAGACTGGGATTTTGAATTTCAGGAATTTTTGGGGGCGCCCCTAAGTCCACCCAACTCTAATTGGTACCTGACCTTAGTTGGGGGAAATAAAGGCGATTGGTCGTTGTGCTGGCCACACCCTGCTCGTTAACCGTTAGCCAATGAAACAGATAAACTTCCTTAACATCTTCTGCCCAATAGATTGCAAGGTAAAAAACAAAAGCATCAGCTAGGTCAGGTTAACATTTACCGATATTTTCATAACTAACTATCAGTTCATTGAAGATATATGAATATTAACAATGTAATAGTGAGGTAATAACATAAAAAAATCTCCGTTTGCTGTGGTATTGAGTCGTTATTCGTACAAACAATACAACAGTATCGGTAACACATTCGACATGAGCACGTCTCTTCTTTTTGCATCGACGGAGATACGGTTGTAGTTGTTGATAGTCTGTAGTTCATATTTTCTTATATTCTTTTTGAAAATATTGAAGCCTGTCTGAGTGGATCACTTTGGGGGCCGATTTTGAGTTTGTGTTTCCACGCGAACTGTCTATGTAACTTTTTTTTTTTTAGTTTGAAACATCATTTTGTTTTTGCATTTTTACCAACAATACTTGAAATGTTGCTATTGGCAACACTGTGGTAGTTAAGCTAGTAGCCCGCTCGTAGGAGGGAATACAAAAAAAAGTTCCATTGATTAACTCACTAATCTGGTTTTTAAAAAATATATATTTTATTTTATTAGCCAGTTTTAGGAAATACACATTATGTGTCGCAGTCTTTTATGCTCTTTTGACAAAGAGAAGACTACGCTGTCTCGGATAGGTCACCAGCATGCCAGATGGAAGAGTCCCTTAAGACATCCTGTATGCTAAGCTTGCGGAGGGAGACTGACTCAAGGGCCGCCGAAAACGAGACATGGAACCACAGACATCAACGAAAATTATTTTGGAGGAGATAGCCCATGACCGGACAGCATGGAAACAGACTGTGAGTGCTGGGACGAAGCTGCCTTAGTCAAGAGAAAGAAAAAGAAAACTGCCCAATCCGCTAGCCCTAGGAGAGATGCGTATACATGCATGAACTGTAGCAAACTCTGTCGCTCAAAAATTGGCTTGATCAGTCACACATGAGTCTGCCAAGATGAATGATTATATAAAATTACTTTATTCTTTGTTGAAATCATTTTAGTTTCTTTTTAGCGGCCCCCGTAAGAAGAAAAAGCCGCTATTAGGTTTGTGCAAAATGTCCGTCTGTCACACTCAGGGCGCCAAAACTAGAAGAGATACGAAAAATATTTTTTCACCATTAAATGCGGCTTGAAAAGTTTAGGTGCAACGGCTACTTTTAGTTTTCTAAAAGCAAACCGTTTAATTTATAAAATTAATTATGCAAGCGATTTTTTAATAACAAAACACCAATTCTGAAACAATTACGTGAATGTAAGGGAGGAAATGTTACTATAAGAAATGCTTTAGGCCTTTAGGCATGTAGATATCACGCATATTTTTTAAAATGAATTTCTGTCTGTCTGTCCGTCTGTCACACTCAGAGCGCGAAAACTAGAAGAGATACGAAAAATATTATTTCACCATTAAATACGGCTTGAAAAGTTTAGGTGCAACGGCTACTTTTAGTTTTCTAAAATAAATTTATAAAATTAATTATGCAAGAGATTTTTTAATAACAAAACACCAATTCTAAAACAATTACGTAAATGTAAGGGAGGAAATGTTACTATAAGAAATGCTAGGAGCAAGTAGATATCACGCACATTATTTAAAATGAACTTTTAGAAGCGACTTTCGTGTACTAGCGTAAAGCCCGGCAATGACATGATTCTTAACTAATTTCTTAAACTTTTTTAAAAATCAGATTTAATAAAAAAATTGTTTAGTGCCCCCATTAGAATGAAAGAAACATATTTTTTTGCGTTTTGTCTGTTGGTTGGTCTGTCCGTCACGGTTTTTAAAAATATGATTTAACCTTTGTTGTTCCTTCATAAATATTGCGATAGTTTAAGGATGGGAGCATGCAGGAAAAGAGCCAGGGACCAACGATAAATTCGAACTACAGTCTAGTGATCAAACATCAAGATAAGGCAGGTTTATACTCTGCTCGCCATCCTCCGTCGTCCAGCGAGAAGTTAATTATTTTCAACTTAGAAGGAACAACCGAAACATCTTGCGAATAGGCGGATCTGACAGGGATCCGACTCCGACGGGGGCCGCCTCTGAGTTTGTGTATCACACAAACTCTCTTTGTAATCTTGTTTTGTTTTTTTTTTTTTGGCAATAAATTTGTAAAAGACATGTTTTTCTTTAATTCGGGAAATAATGAGGGGCCTCCGCTAGATATTAAGGCTGTCAAGAGAATGCTTCACACTGGATTAGATTTTGACTTGACTGGAATTGAGTAGAAACTTGTGATGTATCGAGTACTGAGTACTTATCAGGATACAAACACTGTGTTTTAGCTCGATTCCAAAAGAAATACAAATGTATTGTTCAATTTTTTAAGTTCGTTAGCAACAGCAGTTCTTGAGCTCTTGTTTGTTTAGAACACATTCATCTCTTTCCTCCTGATCTTATCTCCTCTTTACAAATGGCTTTTCTATTAGAATTGTTCAAACCTATACAGACACGCAATTTATATTTATACATTGAGCCTTAACTTTGACAACGTGACCTGACATTGTCACAAAGAGACACAACTCTGTTCATACATAGAAAAGCAAAGTTGTGTCCCATTATTCACCTCTTTACACTTCTCTTGATCCCCGCCCCCCAGCCAGCTATTCAATTCTAACAAATCTAGTGCAAAAAAAAAATAGAAGACAAAAACTTCACTTCTGCCCCAGTCTATTTTTCTGATTTGTCGCATGACTTAGGAAAGGTAAGTCTTAAAGCTAAGAGGAAATATTTATTTCTTTTTTTTCCTACCTATTTAGGAATCCAAAGGTTTATTGTCCTAGTTCAAAATACCAGGTGGTTCCCGATTTATAAAAGAAAATATGAATCAATTTTTAAAACTTAATCACTGAATTACTACTATTTATTATTTTGTTTGACATCAAAAAATGAAAATAAATTCTACACTATTGAGAGATATGGTTTAAATGTGGAGGTCTTCATCTTAGATACGAATATTGTTTAAATATAATTTTATATTTTGATTTTTTTTTCATTTAGTTAAAGATTTCAGGGAGAAGAAAGAGTAGGCTGAAGACAAGTGGTCATACCTCCCCCCCCCCCCATGCTCTGATTTCACACAGAAACATCGTGAGGAAGGTTTGAGAAGGGTGACAAGAGGTGTCACTATCTCCAGGATCTGTTCTTGTCAGGACTGCTGGGCTGTATAGCTGGAAGAGAGAAACTTGGTCACGTTTCAATACTAGAAGTCTAGACAACAAAGATAGAATTTCAGTTTTATTAGGAACACGAGCTTTCTATTACATGTCCGGTTTCATTGTAGGAATGAATGTTTGTTGCTGGAGCTAAGTATACCATTAGAGGTAACTATACGCCCACGTGAACTGTTCCAAGATTAGAGTCATGTTTTGAACTAGGGAAAAGAGTAATAGAAAAGAGTGATATATATTATATATAGGCCCTATATATATATATACACACGTCTATCTGTATAGTCTGTACATGTATAGTAAAAAGTTTGAACATGTTTTAATATCCAGTTTCCCATTCTTGGATCAAGTGAAATCTTTATACAATTATTCATTAAACCTGACAAGACATGAATCAATTTAAAAAAATCGATTGGTGCTTAATTGTTTTGTTGTATTTTGAAATGAGGGAAATAAATTATACTTAATGACAGATTTTAATATATATATATATATGGATTTAGTACCCTTATTACTTTGTGACACTTTGTTACTTCCACTTCCTATTCTCGTATCAAGTTGAAATTTGCATAATTATTCATAGTCGATAACAACAAATGAATCAATACAAAAATAACCAATTAGTCAATCATTTAGTACTAATTAATTAGTTTTGCTTGATATTATCAAATTTTATTACACCATTCTCAGATAAATGGCATTACTTAGTGGTTCTTTCGCTTAGATAAGCTTTTTTATATCGTTTCAGCTATAATTTTTCTGTTGTTTTGTTGTTGCTTTTTGTTTTAAATATAATCAACTTAACATTACATTTGGACTCCATCGAATACACTTCAGGGGAAAATCCTGCACTCACTTCAGATGTTTTTACTTTGTGTTCTGTAAACAGTGAAATGAATAAATCAGTATGGATCTTTTGCAAGCCGTATAAATTAGCTGGACTGTAATAGAACAAAGACAATGCAAGGACAGACTTCTTACTATATTGGAAGCATTACAAGAAATGAATAAAATGAGAAATTATAGACCATCATCAGCTTCAGATAAAAAAGGAATAGATTTACAACTTTTGTTGTTACTTGTTTTAATTTATTTTTCTTAGAATATGTAATAGTTTTACTGCATGACATTCTTTTTTCTCATTTTGTTCTCCCTGCAAGAAAATGAGCAGGAAGTAGTAAATGTAAGCAAATTATTGATTTAAAATAACTTGCCACGTCCGTGAATTAATTTCTCCTAACACTAATAGTATCTTTATATAGTAACATAAATTAAGATTTTGAGATCGACCTTACAAAACACAAAATGTCAACCTTGAAACTATCTGCAAATAAAACTTGCAATGTGCAGCACGTCATTGAATTAAAACATCCTGGATCCAAATTAGACTTATTAAAAACGCATGAAGTGTCTGTTCAAACAAATAGCTTCCAGTTCTGTCAAAGTTCCAGTTCTGTCAAACCAAAGCCACGTCTACAAGTTTATGTAAGTTCACTCCTGGCCCAATCAATCGCAATCAGGATCATGAGATAGCTGGAGTTAATGATCAATATCTCCAAGACAATTACCTGTTTACTTCCAGCTGGTAACTGGAGTCATGCAAATACCAGTTTATTTTTAGCCAGCTCTGCGGCATCATTCATGGCATCAGTTTACGTAACCCGCCACACGTTGTTCGAGCTCTCTGGGCTAGTGTCAATGATCATTAAGTGACATCTATTAAAGAACAAAGTTTTGTAGACTAATACAGATGTATTAACAATTCATCTTCGAGAATGTACATTGACAGGATATTTCTATTCAGTTCTTGTTGTTTGAATTCAAACTTATTCGACATTTAGTAAGTTCCACTGACTTTCCATATTAAAATAATTGATATGAAGACAACAACTTAAATTCAATCAAATAAAAATAAAACTCGTTAAAAATGCTGTTGAAAATTAAATGGCTCAATAGAAATACTTTGGACGAAATCATAATAATAAAATATAATTATAATATTTTTTGTCGTAAGGAAATTTGTCTTACAATTTGTGCATTACACCAAACAAAAAGATTAAAACTATAAAAAAAACAAGGTTAGAAAGACAGTTTGTGTGGAAACACAAACTTAAAATCGGCCCCCGAAGTGGGTCCACCCAGGCAGCTTTCAATATTTTCAGAAAGAACATCCGAATGAAATTATATCGAAGACAAATGACAGATAAGAATGTATATAGAAGATTGACAGATCTTATGTAGTACCCCAGTAATCCTTAGGCATTAGGCCTCTTCTCTTTGCCTTTTTTTTGGGTTGGTTCCTAGATAGTAAATACTCGCTAGTTTGAAAAAAAAATTATCTTAAATTAGGTCTGATTTATAATGCATACTAATAAGGTTTTTCTCTTTAAAACTTTTTTTCATAAGTGATTTTAAAAATTAGATTTTGAGCTTTTAGAAAAGAAAATGTAGCCGTTGCATCTGAACTTCAGATCTAAATTATTGTGATGTCAGATTTTCATTTTCTCTTCTACTTACTGAGATCTAAACGGGACGGACAGACGGACGAACAGACAGACAGACAGACAGGCCACACAAAACTAATACCGTCTTTTCCCCATTCGGGGGCCGCTAAAAAATGTACATTCACACCTGACCCACTCATACTTTACAAGTGAAAAGTTTATATAAGGTTTTGTGTCGATTCGTCTTTGTTATCGGTGTCTTGTATCTCTTTTGTGATCACAAAATCCTGACCCAAAGGGTGATTTTTTATTTCTAGAATTTTTCAAGCTTTTAAATGAATGTTTGTCTCAAACAGCAGCCCAAATGGAGTTTGTTTTTTTTGCCAATTACTTTACTAAATAGTGTTATCATACAAACTCAGCGGCGGTCCTCGATTAACCATAGATACGATTTAAGAATTATTTTCGCCAACTTCTTATTTTCCTTGAAAAGTAATGTTGAAACCTAGACAACAGAGAGTCCTAGATTTTCAATGAGCAAAATGAGATTTTTATAAATGTCCCAGACTTTATACGAGCAAATTTATCCTATACTCAAATAATAATAATAATAATAATATAACTTAATTTATAGAGCGCTGTTTAGACATCGGTCCTCACGGTCTGTGGCGAGGTTTTTGAAGTTATTAAAATAGTTATTTGGTCGTTTAGTCTAGGGGAAATAATTTATAATTTTCCCCGCTCACATAACAAGAATTTTGATACAGGCACACTACAAGATAGCAATAAGAACACAAGAGTAGACTGTATATTAAATATACAACAATTTAATGAAGAAAATAGTTGGGTATTGGGTTAACAACTGGATTTTAATTGATAAATCTCATCATTAGATTGCTTTATGAGGAGTGGATAAGCGTTTCTATTTTGGTCTCTTAACTTTCACTTCTGGTTGGTTGACTGGCCGCTGGACTTCTTTGATTCATACAGTGGAGAACTTGAGGTGATCGGCTTGAGCAGTCGAAGTTTGACTCGACTATGAGTATATCTGCAGCGATGAGTGGGGAAGGTGACCTCAGGACTGTAGGTAGTGGGCAAGAGAGGTTGGGCAGTGAGCAGCTGGGGCCTTGGACTGGGCAGTTTGTACTGGGCAGTAGGCGTTGAACACTGGGCAAGTCTCTGGGCACTGGACCGTGGGTAATTTGATAGTGGGCACTGAGTTTGTTTTCAGTGGGCACTGTACCGTGGGTAATTAGATAGTGGGCACTGA
>JADKLZ010000728.1:13996137-14011051 GCA_021533235.1 Biomphalaria straminea | reverse complement strand
CTTGGGGCACTGATACCATGTGTTTTTAAGTTCAGTCAGCGCTTGATTGTCATCTAGAGTCAGAAAATACTAGATCTAGATCCTAGTTTCTAGCAATATCTTTTTTTGTGTTTAATTTCTCGTCCACTTTCATTTTTTTAAATTTTCGGACAAAAATTATTAGTATAAACTTTTTTTTTTGTTTTACTGTTTGTGTTTTTGTTTATTCTATTAAACAAAATGAAAGTATTGCGCAGATGTTAACATTCAGCTTTATTTTGCACACCAAATTCTGCAGCTTACGTTAAAATAAAAATACATTATATCATGCTATTGTCTGTAAAAGGTTAAAAAAGCATTATATACTGTTTGCTTTTATTTTGCTAATTAAAAAAATCTATGTTTGATACGATATTATTTGGTTTTAAATGTATTTTGGGTGAACATAAAACACGAGTAATGTAATCTTGTTTCTAAATATAGCAGAAACTGCGATTTCCTGTAAGTGTATACACAAACTGTTACACTTTTATTTCTCTCTTCCTTCCCCTTTCCTCTGATCAATGAGCTCTCATCGATTGTTTTAGCTTAACGCAATCTATGGATTGAGGCAACCAAGTGTAACACCTACACATCGTCCCTGGACTGGATCATTTGTAATCCGATGGGGTTGATAGAAGTCACTTTTAGACACAATAGCGTAAGATAAAGGCTTACTTGATTTTTTGTGTGTTGTCATTTCGACCAACCCTTACTAAAGACAACACTAGAACTGTCTAGAACACTCTTTTCCAATGCTTCGAATGAAATATTATTTTCTCCTCAGATCGTGTCCTACCAATATTGTACCCTCCCCTCAAACAATTGATTTCTTTTGAAGACCGACAGAAATAGTCCGAGAATGCTTGCAGTATTAGGGTTGGAAACCGTTGTACGAGAGCGACGCCTGCCCAACTTTTGATTGATGTGATGGCTGGGGTGTTATTGGTACTGTTTACATTTGGAATGGTTGTAGCTTCACATACACAAAGGCCGTGATTTTGTCCCTCAGTCAAGCCACATTACTATTTGACTTATTGAACAGCTCTCCTTTTGTGAAGTGGAAATAAAGAGCCCTCTTTTTTTTAATGCTTATGCAACAACATCAAAATAAGAAATCGTACACCTCCTTGGAGGAGGAGAACTGTAAGGTGTTTCGTGCTGCATTCAGCTAACAATTGATTCAAATCTATATGGAAATCAGGATTTGTACATAAAAGCATATTTCATCGGTTTATTCCACTCAGCTACACATAGAACATCTATAAACTGCTCACCCACAGCACCAACAGTTGACTCCTCAACCACAGCAGCTACAGTTGACTCCTCAACCACAGCAGCTACAGTTGACTCCTCAACCACAGCAGCTACAGTTGACTCCTCACCCACAGCACCAACAGTTGACTCCTCACCCACAGCAGCTACAGTTGACTCCTCACCTACAGCAGCTACAGTTGACTCCTCAACCACAGCAGCTACAGTTGACTCCTCAACCACAGCAGCTACAGTTGACTCCTCAACCACATTTATATTTGTTTACTCCCCCATGTTATCTATTGATTGAATATCCACTGTTGTCAGTTGAGTGCTCACCCTCGTATTTGTTTGCTGACAAATTTCCACGTTATTCAATTGTATCACTTTCTAAACCATATTCTTATAAATCGTGTCCCTTTTTTTCCGAGTTCACTCTCATTTTCTCTTTCCATCAACATTTGCTTCATTTTAACCTGCATTCATTTCTGTTTACTGATCTTATTCTTTTGTTATAGGTGTTATAGTTGTACTGCTAACTCCAATACACTAAATATATATATATTTACTGAGGCATTATCTTTCTATTTGGAAATGTTTCAGAAACCTTTGCTCCAAAACATTTTGTAGAGTAAACTATGCTGACTTCTCCAAATACATATTTGCTAAACAACTGCTGCAAACTGCACGATTTTGTTGCAATCCTTTCATTGTATGCAGAGACCAAATTGGTCGCTGCTACTTTCATGTCAATGATTACATTTTGGTTAAGAAGTCGAGAATGAACAATGTTTCTTTGACTGGATGATCAATTGAACTGGTAGATCTTTAATAGCAGGAACTCGAAACGAAACTTTGACTCAGGAAGTGAATTCTTGGGTTCTAAATTTGATAGTCTTCAACTATCTAATAGATGAACACATCTTATACTCTTAACCCAGATATTCTTATATATTAGATATATATATACATCTATCTTTATACTGTAAATAGAATGTAAGGCGTATGTGTGTATGTAAGTATGCCCCGCATAGAAATCAAAAACGTTTCATCAATCTTGATAAAACTTGGCAGAAATGTTCCTTGTGCCCTAAAACAAACTTGTATTACCCTCCAAAAAAAAGTTACTCAACTTTATTAAAAGCATTAGTATTTTATGGATCTAGGCCATGTTTACGTGAGAAAAGATCGAAAGGATCTAGAGCTAGATCTAATTTTAAGAACTGCACTTTGCGCAGATTTTTTATTTTTATTTTGGTACATGAAAATACAAAATATAGTCTTTGATTTCATTATTTAATAAAATTAAGCTTCAAATTTGTCTTTTAAAAGCATTTTTATATCTGCGAAGTTAAAATTCCTGGCGTACTTAATAATTCTATTCATCTATCGAAGCCGAGATCTAAGCCTAGACTCTAGGCAGTCTAGATCTAATTCAAAGAGATCTACTTTATACTTTAACACATAACATGCAAAATAAAGTTCATTCGTTTCATAATTTAATCAAATTAACCCTTATATGTTGTGTTTCTAAAGCATTTTTCATACATAGGTTCGCTTTAGCTTCCATGTATTTTAATAGTCCCATTCATGTGTTGTGCACACCGCTATGTAAACTCACTTTGATTGGACAGGCTACATGAGGCGCTGAATGGGGGATATTAAATATACTAACATACAATAATTAATAAGCTTCTTTTAAAAAAATGTTTTTAAAATGTGCTAAATGGTGCTAAATGTTTATGTACGAACCGTCCAATGCAGGCGATAAACGTTTCTATTGAGTTTGGCCTCTTATCAGAACTTAATGTGATTGTATGTGTTAATTATAAATCTATGTCAATTATTTTTTCTCTGCAAATATTTTTATATATTAGTATAATTTACACAGTCCTTTTATAAAGCTTTATATTTTATTTTGCTACTAATTATTACACTCTATATCCAAACTTTAAAGTATATTTCACATTTATATTTCAACTTTTCTGCTCCAACTGTTATGTCCGAAAATGGATTTCATAGAACCTTCTTTCAAGTCACTTAGGGAAAAGTGATACATTTAACATTGGAACAAGTCCATGCTTTTTGCCTTAGAGATTTTGCATCACTTGCTCTTTCTCTGTCGCACAAAAGACATTATGAATACGAAGCATAACAGTTCTGCTTAAATATTCCTAGATTGTATACACTGACTACAATATTAAACGTCTGAACGTAACCATTTGAGACGTTACACTGCAAAGACTTTCTTCGAAGCCAATAATTTTTTTGTACATTAAAGCTGAATGTAAAACCAGTCATCGTGAGTAACGGTTTGTCTCGACTGTAGGGACACTAAATCGCCTTGAACAATGACATAACATATAAGTAATCCTTTGGATTGAAAGTTATGTAGGGACACTAAATCGCCTTGAACAATGACATAACATATAAGTAATCCTTTGGATTGAAAGTCGCTTCTCGATCGCCCAATTTCTTCAGTATAAAAATGTTCTCAAAATGAGTTCATTCAGCAGAGCGAGACTCTGTCACCTGGTACTCTCATTTACTCTTCTAACTCCAGCATTTTCCAAACAGTTCTATATATTCTTTAAATCTTCTCTTCTCTATAAATCTTCTTTCCTAGATGGTAACAGCTCCTCCTTTAGTTCTTAAATACATTTGTAAGTCTTTGTCCTTGAACTGGTTCGCGTGGGCGGGGGTGAGCTGGACATACACAGAATGTGTTTTTCTGTTCAGGCCATGTGAAGAGCGCAATGTTTCCCTCGGTCACGTCTTGGTTCACCCCCTCTGACTGACCATTGAATTCTTTGTCTGTGAGGGCAATGAATCATGCTCGCAAACACACCGTACTCCGTATTGTGACTAGTATTTTTTTTTTGCATTCCCATTATCTGTTAACTGTGGACCAGGATTCTTTCAGAATAATATCAGCAACAAATGTCAATTTACGCACCGGTATTAGCTTTTATACAATTAACACATTCTCGCTTCTACTTTTAAGTATGCCGTTTAGTTAAAACAAACAAACAAAAAAATAATCGATCCATTAAAATGTCAATAAATGTAAAAAAAAAACAACATAGTGCAACTCTATTAGTCCCCTCACTTGTGGCGGGTTTACTCTAGTGAGAATTTTTTAGTGCAACTCTATTAGTCCCCTCACTTGTGGCGGGTTTACTCTAGTGAGAATTTTTTATCAGGACTCAAGTGAATGTTGCATTTTTCGCCTTATTTTAACACTCGTATGTTTCAACCTTTATTTGTCCAACTAGACTAGTGATAAGCTCGACTTTGTTAAGAGGAAACAAACCAAATGATATATTTAGTTGGTTGTAGGCTTTCACCTCTTCTGGCCGTTGTGTCTGCAATGGATTTTTCAAAGGTGTGACAGAATTAACTAGTGAACACAATTTCTCTTAACACAATCCCAACACTATTTGCCTAAGTCTCCGCTACTGAGTGTGATGAGACAGGAAGAACTGTCAGTTCCGCCAATGTCTGGTCATTAGCTACGGCCATCTCTTTGTTCATTTCTTCTCAGAGCTTTGTGTGTGGCATCAGTTGTGGAAAAGGTTATTGGATTGGGTAGTGAGCATTTCGATATTAAAACGTGCCTTCCAGATGTTTCTTTGGAAATGTAAAGGCCAAGATACATTTCCTGTTTAGACATTTCTTAGTTGTCACATGTCATCGCAAGATGCCCCAGCTAATTTCTCTTTATATCTTTATTCTGTACTCCCCTCTCTCAGTCTCAGGTCCATGCACTCCTTATTTTACTATTGACATCCCCTTTCGTTCCCCGCTTTTCTTGTATGTTTTATGAGATAGCCTGAAGCTTACCGAACACTGAATGTTTTGCACTGTACACAAACACTATGTGCGTCACACTCCAACACTTGACATGATGTTAGTTCCATTCTTCAGATATTTTGTATTTCAATCTAGTGCTGTACAGCTTGTTTACCTCTGTACAACCTAAAAACACACTTTTTGACCAGGTATATTCTCTCCCCTTCCCTTTTCCCACCTGTAGTAGACCCTGAGCATAGGGGTCACCTGTTGAAATGTTGAGTCATCCCCGCTCACACCTACCTGACAGTGTGGGCAAGTCACTAGCTTACTTCAAGTGTACACTCGTCTCCAGTCTAGTGCAGTCACTTTCATGGCAATAAAACGTAATTATTTAGTAAGGACAGACTAATGTACTAGACACACACACACACACAGTTCTGTGGTCCTTCTCTCCGAGACACTTGTGTTGACCAACTCAAGGACTAACTCAACAAAAATGCAGTTTTGAATGATGTCATTGAAATCTGTTTCACTTCACTTGTTCCTCTTGTCATGATGTCACCTTTATTTGTCTGAACTGGGAGAGTTCTTGAATGGAAGCTTGTTTAGGATACCGGTACTATTTTTAGGTAATAACAAATGAAACCCTATCCCCATAGTAATGAGATTATTTTAAAAATTCAAG
The DNA here is from genome assembly GCA_021533235.1 of Biomphalaria straminea. Taxonomy (NCBI): domain Eukaryota; kingdom Metazoa; phylum Mollusca; class Gastropoda; family Planorbidae; genus Biomphalaria; species Biomphalaria straminea. The sequence continues at coordinate 14,005,299 of JADKLZ010000728.1, read as the reverse complement.
CAAAACATTAGGGTTAATTGAAAAAAAAATTACAAATCAAACAAGAACATAAAATAAAATGCTATTTATCCTTAGTTTGGCCAGTATTAGAATATGCTAAATAAAACATATTAAAACCAGAATAAATACAAAATAGAGCAGTGAGATTTATAACAAACGAATATTCAAATTTGATTAGAGTAACACCATTAGTCAAATCACTAAACTTGGAGACATTTCAGAACAGAAGAATACAAAGTAAAGTAGCTATAATACATAAAACACTGAACCACAATTTACAAATAGAAAAGCCAAAGCTAATAAATATAAGGTGAAAAATGTATTTTCTAGATGAGCGCACCGTTAAACCTAAGCACTTGATTAGAGAAGATTGCATAAAGTAGTTATTGATTTGTTGACTGTACAAGAAGTCTAGAATGAAAAGATTATATAACTTTATGTTTTCTCCCACAGAACTTACTTTGCCAGAAAGTCAGTGTTAGAGAAGGAGTACGCTCAGGTGAGTTCAATGTAGAGATGTCTGGGTTCTGATGTGGCTACAGGAAATCCCGAGTCCGGTAGAAAAACAAGAATGCATTGCTATCAAACTATCGTATTTGGCAACTGTCGAACAGAGATGATTGTGAAGTTTGTCTAAGCCTTATCTTTATAAATAGCACATTGTCTCCCCATGACTCGAAGTCATAATTTAAAAAAAAAATAATCTCTGAACATTTTTCTTTGCGGACTTCATCTCAACACTTTGTTGCTCATTGTCTGACATTCTATTGTCACTTGTTACTTTGAAACTTTTAAAATGTTTGACTATTCATCTTTTTGTTGTTCATTTAAAATAAAAAGTTAAATACTTAAAAAGGAACAAAGCTTATATTAACGTGAAATTGTATCAATTGGTTTGGATCAGTCATGTAATTACATTTTAAATCTAGACTAACAAAAAATCAGTGCTATTAGATATATTTGTACCAATTATTTTTGTCTAGCATAATTTCATAGGTTTATTTTACTAAATGCGCAATGATGGCTATCATTTGTCTGGACCAGGAGGGAAAGAGAAGAGGGGGGGGGAATCAGGATATCATATGTTACCGTGATCGGTTTTTTTATATGTTTAAAAAATAAAGTTGTACACTTGAATCGAACTCAAGCCTCCTCAAGGGGACTATATTCAACTTATGCCACCACATTTTTCAAGTAGATTTTCTTTCCCATGTTTGATACCAGACAAATTAATTAATTACCAATAGTTATTTAACTAATTTTTAAAAATTGATTCTTGCTTTGTCAGATACAAGAAATAATTATGCGAAATTTCACCTTGATCCGAGATTGGGTGTGGGAGAAATAACGTGTGCAAACTTGTATCCAGACAGAGAGAGTGAGTATAAGCTTTGTCAAAACGAAAGTCAGTCATGCTGACCTTTTATACTTTCCGCTTTCTGTCGATATGTTTGAAATAGGTTGAACTGTTTAATTGATCAAAGCGGATAAAAAGGGCCAGGTGATACATAACTAAACCAACTTATTTAATTCGAAGTAGTTTCTTCACTATCCGTTGAGTTGACCCGAATTAGGCCCAAATATCAGGTGGCCGAGCCTTGCTCGGTTAAATAATTTCTTAACCCTTAAAATGCGTTTGGTAGTTTAGCCTCTTAACACCAGAATTGTAATTCCATTTGGTATGCACTCATTGTGAAACAGCTCAGCACTTTAAGGGTTAAGGAAGGTTATATACCCGAAGTCATTTTGGGAATATTTTTGTAATTACGAAAATTAACGATCGGATAAAGACCACTAATCTGAAGAGTTGCTTTAGTGTTATTTTAGTTCTAAATGTAATTGTACATGGCGATTAAATATGAAATCTCTTACGTGTAGACAAATCACAGCTCACGTCCGTTTTATAGTTCTACAATCCATTTTTTTTTGAGTAAAACTATTGTAGGCCTACTATTATTGGCTTGGAAGAAAGACTTTGCTCTGTAACTTCTCAGATAGTTACGTTCAGACATTTAATTATGAAATTAGTGTATTCATTATGGCTTTAGTACGAAAATCAAGTGACTCAAATCTCTACGTTATAGGGTAAAACAGGCACTTTTAAAAATAGACAAAATTGTAATGCAAAGACGAATTTATTTTCTAACACAAAATCTTAATTTTTACTTATTATCCGTATCCCTACCCTGACTGGACCGCGTGCAATCCACTTCACATAGGGCCCCGCCAACATTAGGGTCGACCCTGGATATCATGTTCAGTGTGTGCAAATAAGGCGTAGAGTATAACAAAGTAAAAGTTACTCACGGGTTTATAAAATTTTAGTGTAAACAATGGACCTCATTCACGAATCGCCACTAAATAATATTTATAAAACAATGGAAAAAAAAGTATCGTGTGATAGCCTTTATGGTTAACATAATTTGTATATAGAGAATCACATGGCTAAATGTTGTTGGTTAACGATTGGTGAATGAGGCCCATTTACGAAACCTTTAAAACACAATAACTGATCATACATCAAATTTAATTTAATTATTTTTCTTCCATAGTTTCATAATAGATCAATCCACAATAAGATTGTGCGCAAATGTTTAATTAGGTCGATTGATTAGTTCTTGTTGCGAAGTGTAGTGCTGTGAGCCTAGTGTCAAGTTTTTTTTTCCCTTTGACGTCATGGGAAAAAAATTTCATTCATATCTCTAAACTCGTTATTGTTCTACGGTAAGCCTAGTGACGTAAGCAGAGTTTTTCCCGTTTACGTCATGGAAAACTTTCATTCATAAATTTATTCAAACCAAAATTAATTTTACAATGAGACATTTTATGTATCGAAATAACGGTCTAACTCGAGTTTTCCCGATGTGGCCACTGAGCTGAAAAATTTTTTCTCAATAATATGCAGATACGTTGAAATTTTAAAGAAAATCGTTAGAGCCGTTTTCGAAATAGAAGATATATATATATACAAGAATTGCTCGCTTAAGAGTATAGGATAAGAGATGCGAAGATATATTTCAAGAAAAAATGTTCAACAAGGAAGGAGTTTTTTTTTTGTTAAACCTGATAACACGTTTTTTTTTCCCCGTTGTTTTTTTTTAAATATGGAATCCTGAGAAAAGCTAGAACCTTTGCTGAGTTTCTTGAGAACACAATACACGAACATTTTGTCTGAACATTGGACTGCATACTGTGTTGCCATATTATCATAGACATGTTGCACTTACATTGCTGCTATAATTGGAGTCCTGGTTAATATTGTTTGGTTTGAAATAAATAGAAAGAGAAGATAATGTTAATCATCTTTTTGTACTTACGGTGTGACGTTATTTCCCTTAGAACTTTGACCTATAAAAAAAACTGTTTTCAATTGACTGCACTGCATGACGCAGGTATCCAAAAACAAACCTTTTGATAGACACACTGAGTTCCAATGTACCCGTATCCGTTACCTACCTGTTCATCTGATTCTTCCTCTGTTGTCTTCTTTGTCAAAAGGTGCATTGCTTGGTTGAATTGTATTCGACTTGGCGAGGTCATTACCTCAAACTCTAGATTCCAGCCTGTTTCTTGGATCCACTTCCTTTATCCTGTACATCTACGTCTAACCTTTCTGTTTGTGTATTTCATTGGAGGTTTTAATAGTCGGGACCATTTCTTTCTAAATCTTTTTTTCACTTTCATCACAAAACTTTGGTCTTTATGTCAATATCTTGGAAATACTAAACCGATAGAAATCGATTGTCATAATCGTAGCATGGGTACTTTTGTGTTTATTTCTACCCTGAAAGTCTCAGCGTTTAAACAAATGTATGTCGATCTTAGGTCTAGATCAGTGATGCCCAACCTAATTCGACTTGCGGATCATTTTAATTTCCAACACTCGTCTCGCGGGCCACATGACCAAAAATGTACAAAAATTAAATGAAATTGTTCTGAAACTGTTTGACTAGAACCTCCTGGATTTATATTACATTCATGTGATATTTGACGAGTATAATTTTTTAATTAAGTGCCAGAAACTAGCTTCATTTCTCTACTTCAAATGTTAGCAACAGTGTAGGTGCCCTTAAAACTCATTTTCTTGTTTCTTTTGGGGAAATAGTCCCATCGATCCTCCAATCTCTAGTTGTTGTTAATCTTTTATTCCTGGTTCAAACCAAGGATGCCGCTATATTTATTTTATAATGCCGATATATATGTTGTTGTTGTTATTCTAACAGCCACACTTTCCGTATAAAACAAAGGTGTTCCATAAAAAAGTATAGATCCGCCTACTGGTAGATTCTGCATTCAGAGTCCCTGTTCATCAATGTACAAACGTTAAAGGTCATGCTATCAATCCATCAGAAAAAAATAGGAGTGCCTAAAGTGGTACAGATACATTTTTCAATTTTTTTTTCTCCACTTTGTGCCGACGTTTCGGATTTGGGCACTTCACTGGTCTAGATCTATTTGTAACTCACTATTTATTGCTTGAGTTGTTTCTTCTAATTGCTTTTCTTATTGTAGGCCAGACAAAATACATTGTTTGGGTCAGGCTTACGTCATGTGACTCTGCTACTTTGTGAATCTGTCCCACATGGCGTTCCTTGCTTACCCAGTTTCTTCCCTTGACTGAGTATTGGGTAACGCTAAGCTTCTTCTTCATAAATATAGACAAGACAAAACTAATGTCGGGTACATATCTAGTTCACTGGTCTCTAGGTCTTGGTGGTAGAGTTATTGAAGAACCATTTACGGAAACTAATGAACAGGTAAAAAAAAAACATCAGGATATGATGTCATTGGATTATGTTTTTAACTACACATAGTATCTTCGTCATTATACAAGTGGGCCACCTTGGGATTTGTTTAGAAGGAAGCTACGCATGCATATATATAGAGAGTTCTCCTAGTCATTGGGCACAATACATTAAAATACTTTCTTAGTTCATATTGAGGATTGTTTTCTTGAACATTAGTTATCTAAATGTACTTCCCTCGTGTTTCTTTCAGGCCTTGCTATGATTCATTAGCTTGTTGTTGTTGTTATTATTATTGTTGTTGTTGGTTTTTGACATAGTGTTCTTCACAATTCACACTACGGTACATCATTATTTTAGTGAGATTGCACTTTAGTTACTTTTTAGTTAACAGCTGCGGTACAGAATAAATTAATTCAGTATACTTTTTTAATTATATGCGAATCATTTTCTTTTTTTTTTTCTTTGTATGCTATTATTCAGTGAAATGTTTTGTTTTTTATTACACAAATAATTACATTTATAAATTCGTAGTTAATAAACATAACGAAGGTAAAAGGCACTTTGAGAAAATAACAGACATATAATCGTTGAAAAGGTAAACTTATCTAAATAAGTTTTGAACAGGTTCGTTTTTTACCCCAAACCTCAATTAAGTAACACAAGAAGTAAACTAAGGTTAAAATTTAATTCAATACATATTGATACTCCTTTAAAGATAATTTCAGGCACCCATTAGACTTAGAGTTTGGTAGACTCAAAGACGCCCTACATTACCCAAAAACTCTATCCCGAAAAAAAAAATGCCATTCTTCAACAGGATTCAACCCTGTAACCGCCGTTTCGGAAACCAAGCCCCTTACCACCCAGCCACCGCGCCTCCTAGCCGAAAGTTTAATTGAATAAAAAAGAAAAACAACCTAAGACCATGGGAACTTTGGAAGCGTTTGTCACGTGACTGGACATCCTTTTCAAACATACTGTCTCAGCTCACCAAGACTGGTGTTTGGCGTGAAAGTTACCGTTACAGTAGTTTTGTTGACAACATTTCACGAGCTTTGAACATTCAGTGAATGTGTGTTGGAGAGGTGTGGACATCGCATTGTTCGATTTAAAAGTAATCCGTTTGAACTGCCAAGTTGAAGTTACTTGACATTCTTTTCAAGCTAGGCACAATGTGTTATCACTAGTTCTATAGATTATACATGGCAGTGAAAACCTTTTCCCTTTAAGAATGTTTTGTGAATAGCACTACGTACTGATTGAAAGTTTCCCCCGTACACCGTTGTTGTAGTGTCGTGTAGGAACAATGGTGAAAGGGAACAGAACCAGACTAGGAAAGAATTGGGACAATGTTTGGGCACTCATAAAGGAAGCCAACACATCCGGTCACTGGGACACTCTGTAGGGCAGGTGTTTTCAAGGACAAAACTTTGACATTGCGAATTTTCACCTGTGCACGTGATTCGCTTAGCTATACAGCCTCTCTGCATTGACAACTATATATTTCAATAATAGAGAATTTATTTTTCTTCTTTGATATCAAACAAAATAGGTAGTAACAATAATCATTTGACTAATTGTTTAATTTTTAGCGGCCCCGTAAGGGGAGATTAATTTTGTTTGGTCTGTCCGTCCGTCCGTCACGATTAGATCTCGTAAACTAGAAAAGATATTGAAAATGCGACATCATGGTATTTTAGACCTTTCAAAGTTCTGATGCAACCACTACTTTTTTCTTTTCTGAAAGTGAAAAATTTTATTTTTTTTAATTAACTATGCACGCAGGTTTTTCGTAAAAGTAAACCAATTTTACAATTATTTACTATTAATAGTAACAAATCATGACAATGTACCATTATTGAATGCATACATGCAAAGCGTTTTATATTTTTTGTTCATTTTTTTTTTTACAATTGTATTTCAAAGTTAAGTAAGTTCTGTCATACACACTTTTATATAAAAAAAAAATGTTTCCTTTTCTATTAAAAAAAAAAGAGTAAACAGCTATTTAGTATGTATATAAGTGGAACATAATTTAAAGCAACAATTAATAAGTAGTTTTTCATACCATTTTTCCTTTGGTCTGATGGACCCTAGGGGAACACACAAGATTTGTCAACCTTCTTCTCTGTCATTAGCCTTTGATATAATTTCATTGATATTCTTTCAGAAAATATTGAAACCTGCTTTTTTACCTGCCTGGGTGGAACCACTTCGGGACCGATTTTAAGTTTGTGTTTCCACACAGTCTTTGCAACCTTTTTTTTTTTATTGATTCTTTTTTTTTTTTTTTTGTACACCAAATAATTGTTTAAAGTTTCATCTTGATACGGGAATTGGCGTGGGAGACGTTTACAAATATCTAAGTAGGTACAAATCTAAATATTTAACTATATCTCCGAATACTGAAACATTAATTTCTATTGTCGTAATGAAAAAAAAATACCGGTAATTAATTAATTGATTGGGTATTTCTATATTTTTTGATTCATGTATTGTCTTTGCCATTTAATTAATATTTTGTTCAAAGTTGATACAAAAATGGTTGTGAGAGAAATAGCTTGTTCAAACTTTTTACCAGAGTGAGTTGATAAAAGCTTTGTAAAAATGACATTAATGTGGACAACTTGGCTCGCTATTGTATAATGGAACATTTCTAGAAAATCAAAGAGCAAATAGAGCTTTAATCAACACGCAAAATTGCCAGTATAAACTATAGACTTGGTTTATCTACACTATGAATTGAAAGTTTCACTTTTGTAATACTAATGTTTTCAATATTGCGTGTGCTAACACACTAGGCGTGTTTCTACTCCAGTGTGTCCACAAGAAGAGAAAGAAGAGACGTACTCTGTCAATGAAATGATTGCTGCCTCCTAGATGAACAAAGATTGTCTTGAGCAGGGCAAGCGGGGGGCTCAGTCAGCCGATGGGCCAGATAACGCTGAAGGTCGGAAGCGAATCGATCGGGTCCCATTATTGCTTGATGGCCCCTGGTTCCAGTGGCGATTATAGTCGTCGGTCTACATCGTCCAGGACTAAACTGGGTCTTAAGTAAACGGTCAACAATTGTGGCTGGCGCTCATGAAGGCAATAATAAAAGGCTGAATTACCTTTATTGTAGGACGAAAGTAAAAGTTGCCTTTGATGCAGACACTTCTGGTGGTCCAATCTATTACCTGGTGAAGCTTAGATCAACCACGGATCGCTTAAGACAAGTGTAGTAACTTGAAGCAATGTATTTCATTGAACGAAATGTTTAAATTGTCAAAATCAGGCTTATGCTGTCAATCTCTGTCTATCTATCTATCTATCTATCTATCTATCTATCTATCTATCTATCTGTCTGTCTGTCTGTCTGTCTGTCTGTCTGTCTGTCTATCAACCGACCGACAAACCGACCTGTCTTGTCTTGTTTCCTACTTCATTAGAAAGGCTTTGATTAGACTAACCTTATCATTTGGTCCATTTAACATTTTCCCACAATATGCGTTGTTTTTTTTCTAACAGACTCTTTTCGTTGCCGGCCAGTTGGAGCCGATTCCCGTTCTTTGCAACATTACAAAACTTGGTAGATGTGATTTATTTGGACCGCAATCCTTAGTGTCTATCTCTCTAGTGAAACTCCGCACTAGAAATCCCCCAACCTCTCTCATAACACTTTGTTTTTCTTATTAACATTTTTTTTACCCATTCGAACGGCATGTAATCTAAGACCCCACACTTGTCTTTTTGGAGAGACTTTTTATCACTTACGTTTCAATAGAATTTTTAGGAATAAAACTTGTTTCTTTGCTCCTCCTACAAAAGTACTAAAGGTTTATAATGATTTGTTTTCAGCTTTATTTTCTGTTTACATCACTGTGGAACGCTTTTAAATAAATGTCAGGTTAACAGTTAAATGATGCATTATTCAATTCTTGAAATATTTGTGTACAAAAAGGACTTGTACTGAATAACGAAATCTTCTGATTGCCATTTGCTAGTAAATTGATCAGTTTTACTTTACTTCTCAGTTCAGTTTTCTTCAAATGATTTCATAAAAGTCATTTATTTACATCATTAAAGGAAGATACATTTTTTGTAGGCAAGTTCATGTCAATGTGCCATGTGTCTTGCAATCTTCTTTCCAGCTCCTCAACAACGTCAAGTACATTAACTGACCCTCCTATGTCCCACTAATTTGACATGCTTGATCATTGGCGTTAGAGTACTCAATGACCAGTCTAGAATGCTACAGCGTTAGGTAGCGATGTTGCATAGGTTTGAGTTGCGTTAATTTCAACTCTTGAAGTTTGTCACTTTGCTGCCACTCACATATTACCAGTGTAAAGATTGAAGTTTTGTCACTTTGCTACTCACATATTACCAGTGTAAAGATTGAAGTTTGTCACTTTGCTACTCACATATGACC
>JADKLZ010000728.1:13967766-13995802 GCA_021533235.1 Biomphalaria straminea | reverse complement strand
TATGACCAGTGTAAAGATTGCAGTTTGTCACTTTGCTACTCACATATTACCAGTGTAAAGATTGAAGTTTGCCACTTTGCTACTCACATATGACCAGTGTTAAGATTGAAGCTTGTCACTTTGGTACTCACATATTACCAGTGTAAAGATTGCAGTGTGTCACTTTGCTGCTCACTCACGAAAACGAACTTTTCCACATTGACTATGGGCAAGAAATAAATGCTTGCTTTGTGCGCATTGTACGATCTATTTCTCAATCTAAACTGAAAATAATTTAATGAATTGGTTCTAGAGGAGAAGTTTAATCTTCTGCACTTTTGTGTCGATTAGACTTTCTGTTTCCTCAGACTTTGTTTCCCCAGATTCAATTAAACTTGATTGTGTCATTCTACATCTAGTCATAGGGAACTTTGAAACACATTAAAATACAAGTCATTGGCGAATTATGCATTTCAATCTTCTCTAATCTCTTAGCCTGGAGCTCAACTCATGCATAATCTAAATCTACAATGAATGTAAAGTAGACACATCCTATTGTGTAAGCGTTAACATTCCCTAATGTTCAGGGTAGAAAATGTCCTACGTTACTATGGAGTGACTCATTACATTAGACTGACTTTAATGCCAAGAAAGACTGTTAGGACATTAATCTGTACTGTACAAACACTAGTCTGACTTATACTTCCACCACACCACAACCACCTTTTATTGTTCATTTTTATATTCCCTATTTTGTTTAAAACGTTTTCCATGTATTCCTGAATACTGTCCTGCTGAAATAATGTTAATTGTTTATGACATTCAATGAAAAGTCCACCCTAGCTCAGTCATGGACTTGAAGCCCTAACCCACATTGCAGCAGTGTATCGATCTCCCGGGACTTCATTACATTATGTTGTTTTTCAATTCTATCTTGTATGACTTCTTCATCTCTGCCTAGTATATACACACACATATAATCAGCACTCGGTAGTGGGTTTAGGATGAAGCCCCTGAAGAGTGTTAATTAATGGACGCTGTTATCCTGTCTGCCATTTTCTTAATACATTATGGACTTTCTGAGTTTTTGAGCAATTTAGGTCACGAGTAATATTTTGACATTATTTTACTATTGAAAATCTGAATCAGAGATAAGACCTTGCGTTTTTCTTTTAATTATTCTAATTTGAGTTGTTTTGTCTACTATTGAACATTCATTTGGTTAAAGTTTAGCTCAGGACTAGAAAAACATTCAATTAATTTCATGTTAGAGCATTAAATTGAATCATAGCTTTTTTACAGAAACATTATTTTCCCCCTAATTATTATTAATATTATTATTGTTTTGTAACTGTATTTAAATCGATACAATTGTAATGTAAACATTATAAACTAATCAGTATTGCCATTCTTTATGTGTTTATATATCACTACTGCACTCCTAAAAAAAACTCCCACTCCCCACCCCTTGTTTGTGTTCATGTTGATTTGTGTGAGTGATGAATGGGAGCCAATGTTCTAAGCAGCTCGTGCTGTGGACTAGAACATGTGAACAATGCTAGACTAGAGCTGAAAGCGCCAGTTTTAGTCAAGACTTTCTTTTCAATGACCAAATGTATGTGTGTGTGTTTGTCTAACATACATCACATTTGAAAACAGTGAACCTAACAGAACATTTCCTAGTTGATAGCGGAGGGGAACCAAAGTTTTCATTTGCCAGTTATTGGGCGGTGTTACGAAGTGATTAGTTTGAATGCGGCGCAAAGTGTATTATGACAACGATCATGAGATTAACTCTTCTATTTCTGTGGGATAATCATACATTTCTACCAAGTTGAAACTGTTAACTATAACAAAAATGATTTCGATACCATTATAATATAAGTATCTTCTCTGCTCTATCCTTCTGCTAGCAGCATTATTTGAGAGTAGTAGGAGTCAAGAAATGACACAATGCAGTCTAACTTCTATATAACATTGGATAATAAATAGCACGTTGTCCTGACTGATGGCTGTGGGCGGCGCCAGAAGAAACATTTGGAAGATCAACTCTGGACACCAGAAAGATTGGAAATCGAAGGTTTCTCAGTCTGTACACACCTACCCACTGGGAGAGTGTGGGGGAGGTGGAGGCTGTTCATTCATGCACATAACGTCTCCATCTTATTAGGTTAGCGAGATTGTGGCCTCACAATTGTACATGCATAGCTAATCGATGGATCAAAGGTTATAGTTTAGAACTTAAGGGAAATAAATAAAATAAACATTAGTTATTGAAGGAATTTTTCTTTGGGTAGATAGGCGGTAACGTGGAGGCTTCTGCAAATTGTTCTCACAATCCAGGATTTGAGACAATAAGTGCAATTAGTAAATACTACTTATTGTATTAAGTTACAGCCTACAGTTCTTATTACCATTGCGATAGTTACCTCTTGCTGGGTAACTAGGTTCCGTAATGTCCAACATTTAGCATTGAGCTTTTGTGAGCTCGACTCACCCGCAGGGGCTTACTACGAGTTTGTGTAAACTTCCTTCAGTTCGATTATTTGTTCAGTTTACATAATCCCATTTGTTCATTCAAGTTATAAATCTACTACATGTAGTCCTGTTGCTAATATGTAATTGTATGTAGGCGTATTCCTCTAAGAAGTTTGAAAAGGTTATAATGTCTCAATCCGCTCCTGATAGTGTGTGCATGTTTAGATGTGTGACTTTCAGGGTTTTTTTTTTAGGTTAGCTTTATTTTTTCTTGTTTGACCCATTGTCTTATATTGTCGCTTTATGACAATCAAACCTTGTTTTTAGTTATCAGAACCACTGTGTGTGTCTGCACTGAGTGTACATGTTGTTTGTGTCTACTGTGAGGTGTGGTCATCAAAGATGTTCACATAGTATCGATCTCCACACTTCAGGATGTTGAAACTCGCTACACAGTGGGAGTGGGCGGGAGGGGACCCAATCTTTATGGGTCAACTACCTTGTTCTAGATTCCTCTCGTCTATCTCCTTTGATTTCATTAATGATGACTGCTAGAGGAGTGGACCCATCCATTTGGTCAGTTAGTTTAGTGATTGGCTGGTAAGTGGACCAAGTGAGATAAGGACAGCTACCATCTTTCATATTCTTTCAATGGTCAATGATTTGTTGACTTTAATTCATTTTTAAAGTCAAAATGTCAAACCAATATCACCTAAATAGAGTTTCACACAAACCTGTATGTAATGCAGCTCCTAAGGCAGGTTTAGAGATCTACAAAGCACAAAGGCAAACATTATTTATGTGACAGATGAATAGATGAGTGTGAATTGTGACTGTGATATACTAATAGAAAGAACTAAAGGGTGAACAAAAAGTCAAAGTTTACAAGTGGATATCAGAAGCTGCATTCAATCCTGACAGGGTGCTGTGTTTCTATCCCCTTTCCTTCCCTCTCTCTCTCTCTCTCTCTCTCTCTCTCTGTCTCTGTCTCTCTCTCTCTCTCTCATATGTATGAATGTTTCTTTGTTGTATTTGCATGTTGTGTATCAAGAGTCTTGTTACATCCTCTCCTCATGCAATGTTTGCATAAAGCTAATGAAAATGGACTTGAGGTTATGGATCTGTGAGACTCTCCTCTAAAGAGGGTGTCATGCTGAGGCTGGGAAAAGATATCCTTGACTGATGAAACTGGCTTCAGCTCCATAGGTTTCATTCATTATATTGTTTTATTTATTGCTTCAGCTAAATGTCATTACTTCAATATGAACACTTATTTTATGACTATAGTATTGTCTTACATCTTCATTGTACAAGTATTTTCTTAGCAACTCACATAGTCTGGAATTTAATCAGTCAACCCTTCTCATTTGCCCTTTTATAAGTTTTTGGTACAACATTAACATTGTAGCTTTTGTATATGAAATTATTTATATATGTCCTTAGTCCTTATTGTTGAAGTGTCTTCACTATATTCTTACATATTTTGAATGAGTCATCTATTATATACTTATGCTAGATGTTGTTTTGAATCTATAATAAATACACTAAACTCTAAAAACTTCTGTTTCTCAGGGCTTACAAAAAATTACCAGTCAGTTACTAAAAAGAGATTTCCCAGCACAGCCAGACCTTAACAGTGAAGATGGTCAAGAACACAAGTAAGTCAGAGCTATTTGTTCAGTTCCTAGAGCTGCACAAGGAAAGAAAGATTCTATCAAATGAAAAGAAACATTGAGCTCAGTGGCTCATCATACTGGCACAAAATTTTATAAGTAGATATTGAGTTCATAACAGACTTCAGATTTGTTTTGTTTATGTTTTTATAATAACACTTTTACTTACTTAAAAATATGCCAACAGCTAGTTTCAAATAAAATAATTAAATACAAGCATTAAAGAATTTTTAAAATAACTTACACAAAAAGTTCCCCTTTCAGACCTTGTGGTCTATAGGGCAGATGATGTAAAGGTCATCTGATTCTGTGGCCTACTGTTAACAAGGGTGTCATGTAGCCAGCACAACGACCAACCCCCTTTACTTTTTCCCACTTGGATTCGAACCCGGGACCCCCAGTTCAGATGTCAAGCGCTTTACCGCTCAGTCACCACGCCTCCAACTTACATAAGATTAGTAGCTATTGTAAGGATTGGAATGAAGAATATGAATATTTAAATAATTACTAGATACATTCTTTTTAACAATTGAAAAAAAGGATTGGATGACAACAATGGACCTCTTTATTTTTTCTTAAACATTACTTTGCTTCTATCTAGTATTGGGTTTATACTGGACATTTTCACAAAGAGGACTATTTCAAAAGTTAAATTAGTAGATGCTTGGTCTAAAAAATCCAAGTAAAATGGACAATTAAAAAAAAAATCTTAAAATTTAAGACACTTGTGTGTCTGCTAGATAACTTATAAACACACATATCTAGACTAAAAAAAATGAAGCTTATTGCTTTGAGTGTTATGTAAATATATGTAGACACAATTGTGCTGCAAGGCTCTGAATGTCTTTAGCAGTGAGTCGTACTATGTCATCATAGAAAAAGCACATCTCTTTCTTCTTCATGATCTATTGAGCACTTTGCATGTCATGGCCATACATCAAAGCAAGCATACTTTGTCTTTTTAGGCTGCTTTTTTTTTTTTTGGTTATCTTGACAACTTTCTATTAGTGGATTGTATTCAACTATTCCTCTGGACAAGGAAACAACTTCTTTATTGTGTGCATTATTAGTTATCTTCCCTATCCTGTTTGTTACATTCCATTCAATTATTATATTATTATCTACCAAATCTACTTTCTAATTCAACAGTTGGTAATTGCATTCATGTTTAATGAGAGAAGTCTTTTGTATACTCTTAGTCAACATTCCCCCCCCTTTTCCTATTTTTTCCTTTACTGTACTTTTGTAACACTGCAATAAGAGTCATAGATAAGATGGTCCAGAGTTAATATGTTTAAAATATGTTCAGTGTCTTCATTTGAAATTTCCTAAGAAATATGGGTGCTTTGGCCTACTTACATTTATATCTCTATTACATCCATTCTGTTTCATTCTTTCTGCACCTTTCATCATCAGTTTGGGCGAAGGGACGTAAGTATTGTTAATGATAGATATATACTGATGTCTCTACGTGTATGATTTCCCTTTTTTTAGCTAGTCATCATTTTTACTGCTAACAACCTATGTAAGTTTTTTTTTTTGTTCTTTTTTTTTTTTTTGGTTTAACTAGTTATTTTTGTTTAAATCTTCAAATTTTTTTCATTCTCAAACAATAAAATCTGGATAGCAATGAAAGGAAATTCCCATCATCCCAGAAAAAAATCTTAAGTCATTTGACTAACTTTCTGTCACCTGTTTAGACTTGTGTGAAGTATATTCATTGTATTCATTGTTTGCCTTGTGTCTTAGAATGTTCTCATTTTTATGTGTTTTTTTTTTCTTTCAATTTTGAATGTAATGTGAGTTAACTTTAAACAGATTTAATTAGACTATATTCATTACATATGTCAATTTGTATTGATTATGTCAACCATTCAATGATTAAACGTTTGTTGGATTGTCAGTTAGTGTTTAATGTTGGCTTTACTTACTACATATTATTGGCTTTGCTTTCTTTTTTTTTTTTAAATTGTCAGTTTGAATATCATCAAGACTAATCATTTCTTGTTTATCTTTTGTTCTGAATGTCTTTCCCCTCCCCCAGTTCAAACACTAATAAACTTGAGATCTGTAGTGTTTGCATCCACATTGTTTTCAATGGAAACATTCACAATGAAAGATTCACATTGAGTATTGCGATGTGTTTATTAAATGGACATACTTTTGCTAAGCATTTGTTTATTTGTTTGCGCTATAAAAAAAAAATAAAACAGTATAATTTTTAAGATATGATTATATGTTTCTTATATTTACAAAAATTTTTTGAAACTGATGTAAATGCCTTAAGAATTTAAATATTGTCATTTTTTTCATTGCAATGATAATCAATGATTTTTTATGCCTAAACTTTCAAAATATTTTATTCAAGGACTGTCACTGCTGTATGGAGGTCCATCTTGGAAGAATCAGACAAACTGGCTAAAGCCAGACTTCAGGCAGCAGAGGTGTATTCCGAGAAGGCAGCGGAACCTCTTAAACCTGTTAGGGCAGCAAAAATGCAATTATTTAAAAAAGTAAGTATTTAGGCCTACTTCTACTAATAATATAGTGGTGTTTTTGTTCTTCATTAGATTACACTTTCAAAAAGACACTTTTGACACTAGGCCTACTTCTACTAATAATATAGTGGTGTTTTTGTTCTTAATTAGATTACACTTTCAAAAAGACACTTTTCACCTTCACATTCTTACTGAATGGGTTTGTACTTCAAGAAAGTATTCTAGTCCTTCTTCATTATAACAAGAGTTTCAGACAGTATGTGCTCGTCTCCTTTCCATCAAGACTAAAACTGAAAGATTTAAAAACTCCTTTGTCCCACTTTCGGTCAGAGTGTTACGAGGTCAGCTGTCATCGAGAAGCACATAGAAGTCAAATTCATAAAGTGCTGGTTGTGAATCTGTATGTGTGTTCGTATGTGCATGTTGTTCGAATTGTCATCAACATTGTTTTTGTTTGGATCAATAAAATTATCTTATCTTATCTCTTATGTAGAAAATATCTAACATTTTGTTTCATACTAACATTGAGTACATTTCTTTCTTTCTGAAAGCAACAATTCATTAGGGCAGCTTACAATTGTTAACAAGGTAGTGCTCTGAAAAATTCTATGTACCCTCTTTCCCAATAATAACTGAAAACATTTGGCTAAATGACATTGGTTTTATAAACATATAGATATATTTTAACAAACATTACCTAAAAGTCCTTTAATCCCTCATTTATAAATGTACTCCAAAATCGTCTTAACATTTTTTTTTCAATAATAATATTTGAAATTTTTTTTTCGACCATCCTACATAATGTTCTCACAGCAGATTTAAGATGTGACATTGTAGAAATTCAAACAATATCCATGATAGACATGATAGATATCCCATGATAATCTGGGTGTATCTTTGTATCAGGTAATGCCACAACTGAGTGTCGTCCAATCAGAAGTGGCTCAGTGTGTGATGGAGCTGGTCAAGACACAGAAGTTGTATTTGACAGAAGGAGGAATGGCCCATGAAGCAAGAACTAAAGTATCAGATGCTGAAGATAAGTTAGTATCCACTGTAGTTAAATCAACATTGACATTAGATTATCAGTCTTAGTATCCACTGTAGTTGAAGCAACATTTCCATTAGATTATCAGTCTTGACACTAAGTATATCATTGCTTGTCATGATTTAAAGTATTTGAAAAGATTGTACTACTATTTTCAATGAGATCCAAGAAATGTCCATTTCTTTTAAAAATTAAAAAAAAAGAAAACCATATAGATCCATTTTTAACATTAAACATATAAAGTCTTAAAAAAGAAAACAACTGTATCCTCAGAGAAATAAATGAATTAGATCTGAGTTATTGGCTTCCTAACAAGCCACACACTTGTGTCTAAGAATTTTTAAGCTTTGCCCAAAACATACTATCATTTTTTTGTTGTTGCTAGGTTGAAACGGAAATCCACAGGTATCTTTCAGTCTCTGTCAGGTCTTCAAAAGAGCTGTGCTAAGGTACTTTTTTTTCTTCAATATTTTTGTCTCAGACTAGATCCTAGACATTTTATTTTTAATTACTTTTATCCCATAGAACAAAAAGTTGTGATGCAATAAATGTCCTTAGAATTTTTTGGTGGAATGGAAACTAAAAGTAGCTGTAGTCATTTATTTAGTAACTTTGTACTTTTGTTTTTCTGTCCATCTAACTTTTGCATAGAAGGCTCTTAGTCATTGATGGACAAACATTTGAAGAGTGGGTCAAAAACTTAAAAAAAATTTTTTTTTTTTTTTTAATTTTTTTTTCAAAATAAAATCATGAAATTTATTAATAAATTTTATGATATCCTAATTAAATGTATGCAATTGTATGTAGCTGTGTTTGGATAATAGTTCATCATAATTTAGATCAAATTGGGAAGGAATTATTCTTAACAATGAACTGACTCAGAAATGTTTTATTTTATAGTGTAATATTTTGTATAATGCACAAATTGTAAGACAATTTTCCTTACGGACAATAAAGATTATTATTATTATTATTATTATTAAGAATCAAACATTGTGCACATTCTTTGAGCATAAGAAATTAAATATGGAAAACTGGGTTTCCTCTAGTCCCCTGTAAACTCAAATTTTATTTTAAACATTTATATTGAATCCATTGATCTTCTTTGATTGTATTTCAATGAATTGAAGCAGAAGGTTTCATTACTTCACAATCCATATTAAAAGGCAGACTGAAAAGATTCACATTTTTTAAAAAATAATACTAATTGCCCATTATCTTTCACAATGGACCTCATTCACCAAACTTAAACAAACAACATTTTCTCTATATGTTCTATACAAATTACTCAATACGTAAGGGTGTCACGTGATCCGTATTTTTCACTATTTTATCAATATTATGACGTGGCTAAATGTGTGCATTTACATTTGGTGAATGAGGTCCATTTTTACCTTCATCCATAGCAGAAAATTAAAGTTACTAGTCTTTAACCAAACTGATGTAAAATGTTTCTTATTGATTCAATTCTAGATGTTAGATAAACTGTTTCAAATTCCTTTTTCTTATCAAGATTTTGCAAACTTGAATTATAAATTGTTTAAAAATTCTCCACAAGGAAGTGTTTTATTACTTTTAGCAATATTGTATGCTACATACTTTCTAAGAACTATCAACTTTTAGAATAAGATTTTGTTGGCCTAATAATTCTTTTGGAAATCTTTAACTTTAAAGGATTTCTTTTGTTCTTGTTGGGAATACATTAAGACAATTTTTGTTGTTTGAAGTGAAGCTCTTCCTTATAAATGTGCATGTTTTCATTACAGATAAGACACAGTGGTTTGTCTTTGTTAAAAAAAAAGTCTCTCTTACAGTCCTCTTTAAAAAAAAACATGACATTTTGAATCTACTGTACTTTCCTCTTTCAACATGTTAAAGTTTAAATATTTTACAAATATGCACATTGAACTATAAACACCAACTCAATAATCCTTTGTTTGAATAACATTTAACATACACTAGAACTTTGTTGATTGTACTTGTGAAAAATTTAAATCAGCTGATGTAACTAGACTAGTAGTAAATCAAAATAAATGTTGCTGTATTACTCCATTGATGCTATTAAGTCTATTACATTTCTTTTACATTGTGAAACTCTTATTTTCTATTATTGTTTCAAAACTTTAGCAAACCAGATTAATCTTTTCCATAGTTTGCCCATCACTGCTGTAGGTATACAAATAAAATAGTTGAAAGTCAAACAAAATATTTTGTTCCATGAGCAAATAGAAAATAAGTAGGCTAAGAAGTAGGGTCTATGACTAGGAAGGTACTTGCAGTTTAAAATGTTGGCATCCTTCATTCATAGAATGACTCATTCATCCATAGAGCAAAGTCTAGGCATTAGCTATGGTCTTGGCAGTTCCTACCTCTCTACCAAATCTTGTGTTCAAATGATCAAATCCCCAATACAGCTTGGGATCAAGTTCTGCCAGGATGTAGGACTTTGTGCTGCCCAACAGCTCTTGGTATTTTAGTGACTTTCAAAGCATTCCTTTTTTTTTTTTTTTGGATGTAGATGAAAGGTTGTAGAGTTTTGAATTTAAGGTTTTCTTTCTCCTAGGTAGCCAGCTAAGGTTAACGAGTACCTCCTGCCCAAAGCTTACAGGTTAAGTTACCAGTTGATTGCCTCCTGTTAGATAACAATTCCACCAGGCTTTAATTGTAATAGTTGTCAGAGGCTTTGTGAAACTCGTGTCATTGGAAACATTTTATAGGTAATAGGGTGCTGTAAACCATTACCACCACTGGCAATAACAACCTTGTGGAGCCAAGCTCAAATGAATACACAAATATTGGCATAAATATTCAGTACATTCCTGGACTTTTAAAAAAACATATCTTCATCAATGCAATGCACTATGAATTTTTTTTAATCTTAGCATTAGATTTCTATGAATTGAGAATTGAAAAGAACTTTGTTTCAATTAATCATGTTTAATTGTTTTCTTACCATTGGTCTAGCTGCGCAGCAGGACAGAAGTAAGTGAGACCAAAGAGACTGCTGCTCGCAATGAGTATCTTTTAGCCCTAGCAGCAGCCAATGCCCATCATATGCGGTACTACAGTACTGACTTACCTGAAGTCATGAAGGTACAGTTCTTCTATGCTATTCAAATAATTCATTGATTTATATTGAAACAAAAATATACATATAAATAGTTTTAAAAAATAATACTTTTTAATACAAAATTTACATCTATTAGCTAAAAAAAAATAATATAGTGATAAATAGTTTACAGTAATCATTTTTATTTTAATATTTTTTCTCCAGACCTTGGACTGTGATATTTATGAAAAAATCCAAGAATCACTGACAATAGCTGGTCAAACAGCTGCAGATTTGGCTCAAGCGGAAACAACAAGCTTTAATAAAATAGCTATAGAAGCAGCAAAGGTTAGAACACTTGAACAAAACAAAAGAGCTCTAATATTTCTAGATTAGAAAATAAATATTCATAGACATCAAAATAGTACAGGATGTTTCGTCTTAGAATCAATATTGTTGACATAACTTTTTAAGACCTCAACGTTTTACTAAAATATTTTGTAACATTTTTTTTTTGGTCTTTCAGATTTGTCGAGCTTTCAGTCTACAGTGTTATTTGTTTCAGAATCCAGTATTCACTAATTTAGTTCAATATCATTTTGAACCATCCAATGGGGATTTGGTAATAAAAAGATTTTTTAAATAATTATTTTTTGTCTTTTTATATCATAATTTATGCTGATTAGTTGAGTTGTTAAAACATTGTAGATGTTTACCCTTCAATTTATGTTCTCTCTTAATTTGTTTCCAGTGCAATAAAATATCTAGTGAACATGGAGCAGGACCAGATCTTGAAAAAGAAGCCAGGAAATGGTCTACAAAAGTAGCTAAAGAAACAAGAGCTATCCGGGATTATTACAGACAGATAACAGTGCTTCAGAATGCAAAGACAGGTGATAAGGTAAGGGAACACTAAAGCTTTTTATTAAATAACTCACCTGATGGCTCATTTCTCTTGTAGGTGTGTGCTTTCAGATGACTAAAGGTGTTAAACATACTGTTAAAGGAGTGTTTCACTGTTTGTAGATATTTGTCTTGTTCCGGGTAATTCAATGCGAGCTCGTGGACACCAAATAACAGATAATATGGAATACACTCAATAACTCTGGCTAGTAGCTTTAACAATTTAATCATAACTCAAAAGGACACAGTTTATGTCGTTTATTCACTTATTTCATTAATTTCTTAGTTCCTAATTCTACTCTACTATACTAAAAGAAGATCGCCATGTTCATCCTTCTTGTCGCTCTAAGTCTACTGCGTCATTAGTCTGTCTATCTACGTCACTACTTTTACTGTCGCTAAAAACTATACACAAAATATATCTAACTAACTAAACTAATATAATCTCTAACCATAACATAACAATACAAATGTTTAAAAAAGAAAAAAAGATTCTCATTTTCTCGCTAATTACAAAAAATTTTTTTTTTCATCTTCACAAACAATAATGCTTGTACACTAGTGTAAATCTGTATTTACTTTTAATTTATTTATACATGTGCCCCAGTGTCCTGAAAAACTTAAGATAAATACAATAAAAATATTTAATTTTTTATTTTGCTTTCTTGATTGCAGTAGTCAATTCCAACATTTCTTTATTAAGTTTCCAAAGAATCTTGCCAGTTTCCTTGCTATTCCAACAATATTCATTGAATTAAGAAATTTTGTGATAAAAGTTTTTACCTTATTGTAGGATTGGGAAGGTTTTGAATGTGTTAATTGTATAAAATGGAATTTTGATTACAAAATTGATAGGGACTGATAAAATTTCAACAATGTGTAATTTGTAAAGTACAGATTTGTATTGATCCAACAATTTCTCATTAAAAATCTTTTCTAACTTTTAGACATCTGATACTGGCAGCCAGGAATGTTCAACAGTTGATCCAGAAGTTAAATTAGAAGAGATCAAGGTTAATTTACGAAAAGCAGAGGTAATGTGTGGTTCATTTATAATAATTGTATCAAAATTATTGCATAGATATAAAAAAAAAAGTATGTAAATACAACGTTGAAGACTAATTTGAATTTAAATTTGTTTGTAGACAGCCAAATTGAAAGCTGAAGCAAGACTTGAAGCTCTAAGGCTAGGAGGAGGTATGTTTCTTAGCATGCAACTAGTCTTGTCTAAAACATCATCATTGTTAATTGGTGAATCGTTTGTGTGGAATTGTTTTACTTTCAAACTATCTATACAGTCAGTATCTTACAACTCAAGGGAGTTATTTTGAAATCAGTGAGATATTTTACTACATACACATAAATCATTATCACTGTTTGTTTCAATGTCCAGTCAATGTTGATGAATGGATCAACCAAGCCCAGATGGAGTCTTTGGCTGCTGAGGAAAGTGGACTGGCAAGGACACCCAGTCAAGCTTCACTAAGAACAGAGAGTTCTGGAGGGGTGAATATCTTCATTTGTAGTTTTCTTTTCTCTTTTTTTTTTGTTTAGATATTTGTATTTGACTCATTTGTATGGTGACATCTTTGATTTCTGTTGTACCCTCAGTTGTAGTAGTAAACATTATAACTTACTGAGGGCAATAACTTCTTTGTTATTTTATTCTGCTTTCCACTGAACTTTTCACCAAAACCTTTTACTGGATAGCTAGGTGAAACAGACCACCAAGTTGATTAATGGGAAGGTTAAAAGTTTTGCCTGGCTATCTTATTTGAACCTCAACAACAACCAGATCTCATAATATACTTGGGGCTCTTGATAGCTTTTCCTATTAATATAACAGAACTCAATGCACTGTCTTGTATTTCTTCCTCAGCAAAGTGGTACAGATGAACAAGAGCAGACTTACACTCATTATGATGAAGATGATGACTTTATAGATGACACATTCACATCAGCAGGTGGAAACAGATCTGGGAGGGCCTATCCCATTTATTGCAAGGCTCTCTATGACTTTGTGGCAAGTGTTGCTTTCATTTTTGTCATGGATACTGGTAGTATTAGTTTGGAAAATAGTTCATTCATTTTAGTCTAACACTTTATTGTTGTTTTGTTCAGGCCAGCAATTATGATGAAATGACAATTAAAGCTGAGGAAGACCTGGAACTGATTGCAGATGGTGATGGAGAAGGTTGGGTCAAGGTATAGTTTCATTCATTTGTTGTTTGTATTCAACATGTCAGTTGATTTGTTTTTTGAAGTTGAGTAATGAACATTTCAAAATGAGTGAAAAATTTCAAAAGATTTCTAATGCACTCATATTTGAAATGATCTTGCACTTATTGCTTTAGAAATAGTTGTGAGCTATAAACTTGAAAAATAGATTTGTAGGAGAAATAAATATTTGTAGGAGTACAAGCAGGGCAAACTTAAGATGGTGTTCTAGCATCTCTCTTTTATTGAGCCCAAAAACTAAAAGCATCATTGAAAATCTAAATCTGACCGTATGATAGGTAAATGATCTAAGCTGTTTCTACAAGCAACATGTTACGGCTGAGCCTGCAAGTTGGACTAGAGTCACCCCACCTAACTTTCGTGGTGACAGAGAGCATGGCTCAGAAAAAAAAAGCGGTGAGAGAACAAGTTATCTTCTCCATATATATATAATTCTCTAACTTGCCCAACCATGCAGGACACCACTCATGCATGCCGACAAATCAAATGAACAAAAGATATTTTTTTTGTCCTCTTGAAAGTCTGTTGTTAATGTGCAACATGATTTGTTATTGGTTAGTTTGGCCACTGTTGTGAATGGCACTGAGGCTTAAGTTTTTCTGATGTAATATAATTCATCTACATGGGCAATAAGAGCATCATAAAACTCATATATCTTATTATTTTCTTATGTTTTTTATTTTCCATTACTATTGTAGTGTGTTTAATCTTGCCATCACTAGATTACATTGTTGTTTAAAATGAGAACATAATGAATACATCAAATAGTAATGTCTTCACACACACACAAATTTAAATATAACAAGATTACAAAGAGAGTTTGTGTGATACACAAACTCAGAGGCGGCCCCCGTCGAAGTCGGATCCCTGTCAGATCCGCCTATTCGCACGATATTTCGGATGTTCCTTCTAAGTTGAAAATAATAAACTTCTCGCTGGACGACTGAAGATTGAAGCGAGCAGGGTATAAACCTGCCTGGTCTTGATGTTTGCGCGCTAGACTGTAGTTCGGATTTATCGTTGGTCTCTGGCTCAATTCCTGCATGCTCCCATCCCCTCCTGTGGAAGGTTTGGACTAGGAAGTAAACTATCTTCAACTCTCAAGGAACATTAGAAACGTAAATCAGTTCAGCACGCTAGCTGCACGACAAGGCATTGCTCTTAATTTAATAACAAACTGGTTACAAACTAATAGCCTGATATATACAATAATCACACGAACGATTTTAAATAATCTTTCAGCATTGATCTGTAGGAATGTAGATCTACATAAACTAAACTTCTGATTTAGCACTTTTAATATATAACTTATTAATTATTATTATTAATAATTTGGATGTAATTTAGATAAGATTTACATAAAATTAAAAAAAAAAGACAGATAATCAATAGAAGGAATGCAATATTAAATTTAAAAATAGATTAGTTTTAGTTTATTATAACATTTCAATGTAGATCTAGACAAACATCCGAAACAATCTATTATAGATACTTGAACTGTCGTAATATTTCTGAAAGAACAGTAAAGGTTAAATCTTATTTTCAAAAGCCTTTAGTGTCATTTTTTTAATCTAACCGTGACGGACAGACCAACCAACAGACAAAATGCACAAAAATAATCTTCTTTCATTTTAATGGGGGCACTAAACAAGTTTTTTTTAAAATCTGATTTTTTTAAAAAGTTTAAGAAATTAGTTTAGAATCATGTCATGGCCGGGCTTTACGCTAGTACACGAAAGTCGCTGCATAAAAAGTTCATTTAAAAAAATGTGCCTGATATTTACATACCAAGTGCATTTCTTATTGTAACATTCCTCCCTTACATTTACGTAATTGTTTTAGAAATGGTGTACTGTTATTAAAAAATCTCTTGCATAATTAGTTTTATAAATTAAACAGTTTGCTTTTAGAAAACTAAAAGTAGCCGTTGCACCCAAACTTTTCAAGCCGCATTTAATGATGAAATAATATTTTTCGTATCTCTTCTAGTTTTGGCACCCTGAATGTGACAGACGGACAGACAGACATTTTTCACAAACCTAATAGCGGCTTACGGGGACCGCTAAAAAAACACTTCAAAAAGTATTGTTATAAGATCTTACTATGACAAAACTATCTACATCCTTTGGTGGAAACTAGTAGTGTCCTTTTTTTTAGTTATGATGAGCAATGTAATAGTTTTTCTTGTATCACTTGTGCCTCTGAATTTTATAGTTTTCTATAACCTGTAAAAGTATTTACTTGAAAACTAAAATTGTATTTTGTTTTAGGCCAAAAACTCTTTAGGCCAGGAGGGTTACATCCCAGAAACCTATGTTGATCTTGGTGGACTGTCCACTGCTCCTGCTCCTCTAGGCGTGGAGGCCTTGAATGCTATCAACACAAGTATGAACAGTCCAGCCCAGATTAGCTCCACTGTCCCTACCAGCACACCAGACCTACAGTCACCTGACCTGCAACAAGACACCACTTCATCCTATTCTTCAGGTGACCTAGAAGTTCAGCAGACTACAGAGGTCATGGACTCTGATGAACATCCTGTTCCAATGACAGTTGTAACAAACAGTGGTTAGTTTCTATTTAGTTGTTCTTGACTGGTGCTCATTTTAATGATATAGTGGTATTATATAAAGTCTATATTATTATAGGCGTGGGAAGCATGGTCAAGAGGCTAAGTACTTTGAACATATTCAATATATATATTGAATATTCGATATTCAACACCCGACTTGAGTTGTGTTTACTGAGGGCCTAAAGGTAGCATGTAAAACCTTCTCCCAGATACCCCTCCCTCCCACTGGTCCACAAATGAGATTGGACCATAGCGCTCTGAGCATGCTATAAGCATGAAAGTATCGCTATATAAAAGATATAAATATATAATATAAACATAAAAAATTCAGTTGTTAATACTAGACTTAAAATTATGCTAATTACGTATAACAGATGAACAGAAAATGAAGATTTGTGTTTTCTTAAAGTGTTTTTATTTCCCTTAATATTATTGAAAACAAATTTATAGATTTTGTTTCATCAAATTTGAAAAGCTAAGCACTAAACATGTTATTTAACTGGTAGAAATATCCTGGGCCAGAGCTCTCTATGACTATGAGGGTCAGACTGAAGAAGAGTTATCTTTCTTGGAGGGTGCATTGATTCGAGTACTACGCAAAGATGACAAAGGTGTGGACGACGGCTTCTGGGAGGGAGAGTGCAATGGAAATATTGGAGTCTTCCCATCTTTAGTTGTGGAAGAGATACCTGATCCAAATCTTAATAATGTAAGTCTACTAGTTACAGAACTTTTTGAGCATGTTTAGTCACATGACTGTCTAATATAAGTTGTCATTTAAACAAAATTATAGAATAAGTTAATAATGTTAAGTTGAAATGTTTCTCAGGATCCGCTGTCCCCACCAGTCATGCCATCAGCGCCAGACTTTTCCATTCCTCCACCAGTTCAAATCACTCTTCCTACTCCTGATGCTGAGCCTCCACCACCCCCTGTTATGGTGAATGGAGAAGGTAGATACTTCTTTTTAACATACAAACCACACATACAGGATATGATATGCATTAGATCTATATGTTTACATGCAAGATATGATATGTATTAGATGTATTTGTTCACATACAAGCTTCAAAGATTTGTTTTGTTAACTAAATGTGAAAACAAATCACCAGGAGTTACATTTTTTAGTTTAGTGATTGCTAAAGCTAGTCTAACCCTAACTTGGATGTTTCGCTAGTGACTTAGTTCAGTGAACTCTCTGTAGACATTTACTTACACTGGCATTGTGTGTTTCACAAAAACATTGCATGAGGATCAATGGGGTCCATTGGTTGCTGAATACAGTAGGAGTGTTTCAACTTGTTTCTAATTTGTTAGAATGTGCTGCTATCTATTGGCTTTTTGTTTTTTAAAATTCACAATGGTTCAGCACACTTTTGTTTTCAATAGAACCTATTTGGAACATCTAACAATAAAACAAATACAAGTAAAATAGAACAACTTTGTTGAAAAAAGCCAATGCCTCCAGCTGACCAATCTTTGTTGGAGCAATTATTTTGATCTTATTTACTAATAAATGATAGATTTAAACAATGGGACAATGGTTATTATTTAAACAGATTTCCAATAGATGTAGCATACTACATTTCTAGATAAATGTTATATCTATCTGATTTTAATTTAGTCTCCTGAATTACTTTTGTTCTATATAATGACAGAGTATTGAATGTAGTCCCACACATTAAATGTACATTGAATTTTAAGGAATATACATATACATGCTTTTTTCTTTCAATGTATCTTTAAGTTCCCAGGTATTGAGATTGTAAAATTGTAGCCTGCCTGTAAATATTTTGTTATTAGGGAACAACAACTAAACAATAATAGTAGCTGACTATGACTTTATTGAACAAACAGTTCTCTAAGTTTAGGAGACACACAAACTGTATGAATGATTTAAACTTTGGTGACTGCTGGTAGACTACTGACCCATTTTGTTTCCTTTATGAGATCCAGAAAGTGATGATCCGTTGCCTCCACCACCTCCGCCATTTAAAGTGCTTTATGAGGAAGATGAAGGTAGCTGACCTTGTTTTGTGACAGTGTTGTGAAGTAGATGTTTCTTGTCCACATGACATGAAATGGTGTCCATTCAAATTGTCCCATTTCCCATCACTGTGTTTGGAGAGCCTCAATGAGTGGTGATTCACTGAAGAGCTATTTGTTCTCCATCAATTATTGTTGCCACAAAATTTTGTTCCTACATTTACTAACAATCCAATGTTGTTTTCCATCATGATGGAGTACTTTTTACATTGTAGATCAGTGCTTGATAACTGTACTTTTCACATAATGTTGTGAAGATGATTTTTAAAATTATTATTATTAATATTGCCATACACTGTAGCTTTCAGAGTTATGCATAATGTATTGTTGTATTTTTATCTTTTTTTCTCTCCTCAAGGCTTCAACCATAGTATCCTATTTGGTCACAATAATTAGGCTGTTCTCTTGATACAAATTCTAAACACAAACATTGGGAGAATTGAAACATTCTTAGTATAGCCTATTTCATTGACATCCAGTATTCACTGCAGCATTAAGCTGAACATTCACCTTTTTTTTTTACTTACAAACTGTGGCTTTGTTTTGAATCTTCAGTTTTCTATCACATTGTTTTAATATTGTGTTCTTATTGCTAAATGATCAGTTCTTTTGAAAGGGTCAAAGTTAATGTTAAGAAATGATTCAATGTTGCTTTCACTTTTAGACTGCATGATCTTCCAGGAGTTGTGTAAGTGTTAGATTTGTGTATGTGTGCTAATGTGTTTGCTAGCACAGTTTGATTCACATCTGTATACAGCTTATAATGTGTTTGTCACATCAATTGTATACATCATTACTCCAGACACATCCTAGAATCTATGTATATCTCTGTAACTACTTACAAATATAAACAGCTCCTTTAATAGAAAATTACTTATATTAAAACTAACATGATTTTAAAATGTTTCAATAAAAAAAAACTAATGGATTACACTTATTAAAGGTTAATTGACTGCTACATTTTACTTTCAAAAAAAAGCTTTAGTTTTTATATTATATTGTTAGCTTTATATTAGAATCAATGTGAAATAATTTTACTTCACAAGACACCCTCTGCAGGGAGAAAATCTACATTATTTTAAATACTTAGCAGTTTTCTTTAAACATACAAATTTTATTAAGCTAGTAGCTCCTACAAACTTCTTAAAATAACATTATAATCCTAGCATCCTCACTTTTACTGCTTGCTACAGCACATTTTATTTACACATAGAAACATAAATTTTTTTATTCAGTATTTATACATAGAAACATACATTTTTTTATTCAGTATTTATACATAGAAACTTCCTTTTTTTTTATTCAGTACATTGTATTTACACATAGAAACATAGTGTTTTTTTTTATTCAGTATTTACTCATAGAAACATAAGTTTTTTTTGACAGCATATTGTAGTCTTCATTAATAAAGAGCCATGAGGTTTGATGATTTACTGTTGATATTTGCCTCCACAGCTCTAGTGGACCTCTGTCCTTCCAAGGTCATTCACTGTCCACGACCCATGCCTACCAGTTCTTCACACAATTATTCCCCAGTATCTAGCATAAGCCAGACTCCCACAAGGGTTCTACCCCATCACACATCAGCCCACAATAATAAGAAAATAGCAATTCTCCTTCGGCTAGGATCTATCAACCCACAGTCTTATGAGTCTGAAGTTTAGCTGCTTAGGTATTATGGAAGTCCATTCTATGTCATTCCTTGTAGTAGGGCTTACTGGAACTGCTAACATTCAGACTATTTACTTATCTCGTAATTTTACTAATGCTGTATTACTAATATTGTACTGTTGACATGCCTGAAGTTTACTGATTTAGGTGCTCAGTTGCTCAGCTTTGCCCCTTCTGTCAGTGCTAACAGTTTTGCCTGACCCAATATCTGAGCACATGTGAAGGTCAGGAGATGGACTGGTTGTCATTAGACATATGCCAATGGAAACATGTTATAGGCAGTGGATAGCTTATATGCTGGCAAAAACAACCTCATGGAACTGTTGGTGATGAAGGGATAATAAGTTGGGCACAGAGTAAATCAAACATTAGGGCTAAAAGAGATTAACAGTGAGAATATAAGTAGACTGCTTTAGTCAAATATAACCTTGCACTAACTCAAACTAGTAATAATACCTATATTGTATCTTTATAACTCTTGACTGAAAGCCATTTATTTGCACCTAACAAACAATCAAACTCTATAATCTCTTAAATTACATAGTGTCATCTTTTCAAGTTTCCTGTGTGATACAAGCATTTTTTAATGTTCAGTCCAACATTATAGTCTGTACATCTTCTTGTGCCCATAAAGTTGTTGCACACAATTTGATGATATCAGTAGACTCTTAGCACTCAGTTAGACTCATACATACACTTTACATAGAGCTGTGTACTTTACACTGATACAGGCACTCTACACAAGATAAATGCACTCTACACAGATGTTGAAATGTCTTGCCTTTTGTGCTTCTGTTGAATAGATTATCCCATTGATTGTCTGTGTACCTATTATTGTGTTAGCTAGCTGTTGTTTATTCTGTATTCACAATGTATCTTGAGTGCACACATATTAACTGCATCTTAGACAAAATATTACTGTTCATTACAAATAGTGTAGCTTCTTTTAATCTATTGTTTGCACCATTGCAAACAAGAATAACACATTTCTTTGTTTATTGGTTTATTTATACATTCTGATGCTGTGGTGCTTTTCAATGCTAACAGCAAAAAAAACTCCCACACTAAAGAGATTTGTATAAAGCAACCTTTCTATTATGTAGATAAAAGAAGTTCTGTTAAAAATATATATATATATTTTAATGCATGACTAAATTGTTTATGAAACATTAGGATGTGGAGAAATATTCTCTCTCAGTTACATAAAAATAAGAGATAAATTTATGAAGAAATGTTGGACTAGATTAAGCACAAGTTTTTCTCACAATTATTGTGTGAACAAGGATATTCCATTTTGGAATCATTAGAAACTAAAGCACTTCAAAAGTGCTCAACAGAAGTGAGGGAGAAGATATCTAGGGTTATTTTTGGACAAGTTGACTGTTGACATTACTTTGTTCTATTTTTTCAGATTCAAATCCAGTTCCATGTTCTACTGCTGACCAGGTGAGTTGATGTTGAGTTTGGTTTTCTTTTGTTTTGTCCTGTTTATAGGACCTGTAAAAATATAAAAAAAAGTTTGTACTAGTTTATTTTTATTGTAATTGTTAGTACTACTAAAATAGATACGATAAAATTGAAATTAGGGCATTAGTGTTTAGAGCTTTTAGGGGACTAAATAGATCAGAAAATAGCCACTCAAGAATTGCATTACTGAATTCATTATGTAGTGCATCTGAAACTTTGTCAGCCTGATAAGAAAGAATACTTCAAATCAATGCTGCTTGTGCTTTTAATGAGTCAACCATGAAGAAAATAAGCAGTGAAGCCACTTGAATGTCCTGACTACTTTTTGGCTTTTTCTTTTGGTACCTCTTGCAACTTGCATAGCATTACTTTAGAACTTGCCAACTAGACTGAGAGAAGAACATTCACACCTGAGTCTACTATTTTGAACCAGTAATTAACCCTGAAATTCTGGTTTGGCCGTAAAACAGATAACTGCCAATGCCATCTAGGCACATCTATTGTCCCTCGAGGAAGTGTTCATATAAAGTCAGCTCTATTTATAATTGGATAATGGCCTAGATAGCAAAATACTTTTCATGAAGGGCTTAAATTGTAAAACATGAGTTGAACTGTTAGGCTAAAAGATCTACAATGTGACCCACACTGAGACTGGGAATACATTTACACTCACTTGATTGAACAAAAAATTGTTTGTGTAGTCTTTTGATCTTTAAAGAATTGTACTTAAAGTAATACAACTGACATCATTGATTAAACAGGTTGTTCAATTTTAGACTACTAATGTTCATGTTTGTCTACTGTGTTTTCAAGCATCTGATGTTTGTGAACACTAACAAGCATGGTTATATCTACTGGACCAATGTTGCTCTATGACTTAGTTGTTTGTGTCTACTTTATGTTCTATTTATGACCTACTTTCTTTTCTTACTCACACCCATGCTATCAGAGTGAATGTTAGTCAGGTGAGTGCTATTTGATTTTTGGGTTATCTTCTCATCTTAACATTGCCATCAATTGCTTGAATTTACTTTGAGACTATACAAAATAACTCTTAACATTTGATTAATAATATACCTAACTGATTTTTTTGAATTCTTATTAACTGTATTTGTATGCCAAATGCTAATAATACCAAATGTTTTACAAATCAAAAAATGTCCTCATCATTAAAATGGAACAAAAACCAAACAATTCTGCTTTATTACAGACACATAGATATTTGTAGCATTCTTGTAGTCCAGCACATTATTAGTTCTCATGCTCCAATGTAACAGTCTGTTGGATGTGTTAATATTTGCATTTATATTGCCTTCACTTAAAGAATGTCAAATTTGTTGTCTTAGAATTTTTTTTTATAAAGTTACTTGTCCAAATTAATATATCTAAATATAATCTTAATAATGTGAGTTTTGTTTAATAACAGTTTTAATTTTTTTATCATCTAAAAATAGTTTTTTTAATTTTATACATCTTTATTTTAAACTAGTACTTAATTCACCAACTCTTTTTCACAAACATTGGTCAGTTATTTTCTTGACATTCAACTCTGTTGAGACTGAAACTTGAAGTGTTTGGTCTTTAGACCAAGTCTTTGTATTGTTTGTGTTGTTTTCTAGTGCAAAGCATGTCTTTCATGCTCTACATTTCTCTGTGCACTCTTTGATATGGGAGGAACTGGAGGAATGTATTCATTGCTGCCTTTGGTTGCACAGCAAACACATTTTTGCTTTGAGTGGAATCTCAATTTAAAAAAAATTCCTGGTCTACATCTAGATTTCAATCTGAATTCACTGGCATTTTAAATGTATTTAAAAGCTTCTTTTTTTCTGAATTAAATTTGTATCATAAAACTTTTATGTCTTTAGATTATTGTGAAGTGAATTTGATAAAGAGAAGCTTAGATTAAGATGGATGAAGATTATGAATCAACTTAATAAGCACTCACAATGTCCTTCATTATCATTTGTGTACTAAACATAGACCTATAATTTAAAAGCACACATTTAACTTTTTTTTATTACCAGCATGTTAATTTTCAATTAAAACATATTTTCTGTTCGAACAATAATGACCATTTGCCTTCTTAATAGTAAATATGATATATGTATATTTAATATATCTAATTTTGGTTCTGTACTTTAAACAAAACACAGAAAATTATTTCCAAATATAAATTTTTCAGGTCTGATTCCTATTATTTCAAGCTTTATTTTTCTTCTTTGTAAGGCTCTTGATTTAAAAAAAAAGTTTCATGAGTATTTTTATCTGTTATGAGTAATTGTTCTCTTTATTTTTTTCTTCCAATCACATCCAACATATTCAGTATGATCCTGGTAGATTGCTTCTCTTATTTTGCTTGGTCATCTTGGTGTACTCTTTTATTTGATTTTTTTTTAATACATCTGAACAGCATGAGTTTAGTGTTGCAAAGATGTATAGATATAATAATCACCATTTATTTTACATTTCTATTTTCAGCTGCAGAAAAAAGTGAGGTTTACTAGCAGGCCCAGTCATCACTCAGAGATAGACAACTCACTCTTGCAGAAAGGCGCACAACAAACTTTAGCTGCTAAGCAACACAGTAGAGATAATGGCACACACCTAACAGCTGTAGAGACAAATCAAGCTAGTCACATTACTGCTCATCATAGTCCCAAGTACCAGAAAAATTCACCAGCCAAACACCAGCAGATAAAAGAAAGCTTTCCACACCAAAAACATGGTCAGGTATTTAAAATGGAACAAACTCAGAGTCGAGTCAATGATGGTCATCACCACCATGTTCGTCCAATACATCCAGTTCAGCCACTCAAAGAGCTAAAAACTGAGCCAAGTCCAATTCTGAGGCATAAATCCCTTCCAAGCAATTTGGATAAAGAAAATGAGGTCAGTCATACTGTCAGATCTGAAGATAACCTTTGTCCAGAGAAGGTGCATCCTTGTGCGCCTCAGTCACCACAATCGGTACGACGCATGCATCAACATCACGACATCAGCCAAAGCCAGCCACATCTTATGACCTCACTTATTAGAACCCCACCCCCATCCCGCAGACTGATTCTTCAGCAAAGGCACCTTCAGCAGCAGCAACTTCAACATTACCCTTCAGAACCGTCAGCTGTCAATGGAGGCACTTCCAGAAAAGGTGTGCCTCAAAATCTACTGCTGAACATAACAAACAAGTCTGTTGTATCAGAACAGCACCATAGCTATTCTTACCCCAACAGCCCGTTAAGCAGCCCACTCGAAGAGGATGCTGGCCATTTGCAGAACTACATTCACCAAAAATCAAGTCCAGATAGTCCGCAGAAACAGTTGTCCCATCATAGGCAACAGCTTTTAGAGAAGTATGCCTTACCACCTCCCAACAATTACCCTATTCAGCAACAAATTTCCAGCCCAGATAACTCTTCAACACATATGCTTGGCAGGTTTCAGGAATCCAAAAGTCCCTATGGCAAAGGATGTTCCAGTCTGAGAAATAATCTGAGCACACAGCAATTAAACAATGTCTCTCACAGGCAGCTCTTTTCCTCTCCACAGAAAACTGTTCAATTTACAACAGACACACATCGCCCAGGAAACTTGACAGCTCCCAAATCTCAGAACCATACCAACACAAGACCTCTGCAGTCAGAGTACTATGTCTTACAACAGCAGTATTGCCAGGTTTCACAAGCTGCCCACACCAATGAGAAACTGGTGTGCTACGTTGAGGCAACAGATGATACCACAGATGATGACTGGGAGGAAGGAGAGGAATCTCTAGTCTAGCACAGCTCTTACCAGCTTTGTTTCACCATTGTTGTATCAAGTCTATGTTATTACCACAGGGTATCAGTGGTTAGTTGATTAGTTCAGCTGTTGTGTCTGCTATAGTAGTTTTGTTTCAAACAGCATGGTAGATCTGCTTCTGTACACACCTCCACTTGAATACACAACATTCATCTTATTAGTGGTTCATTAATATTGGATTAGAGTATTCAAGTTGTTTTCTTGCTTATAAAGATGTGCATATTTGAATACCAGAAGGTATTTGTCTAACTAGAAACCTGGCAATAATATTATATTTATTTTGCCCATATATTTTGATGGAATCCATACATAGATCATATAGTATAGGGCTAAAGATTGTTTATTTATTTTGTGAAGAAATGTCAACAAAATTATATTTGTAAATAAATGTGTTAATTTAAGTTTTTTTGTGTGAACATTTTGTTCATTTCAATGTATCAGTGTTGTACTTAGTGCAGTATTACATAGACCTTATGTACACAGGGATTCATTGACTTGTGTTTTGACTGCATTATTTTCCTGGTTATTTTTTTACTTATGTTACTGGCTATGTTTCACTGGGCAGCTAGTGAGTCCCACTAACTCTTGGTTCTTAGACATAATGTATGGCTGCCATAATGTATGTACTCCAGCTGGACTTTATGTTCACCTTCATTATAATGTTACTTCAATTCATCCAGAAATATTTGTTCTCATGTTCTTTGCTATATCTCACGATCTTGTTTTTATTTTTTTTTGGGGGTTTATGGTTACATAAGTATCATTGAAATTGGTTATTTTCATGACAATTTGTTCATTAGGATGAATTAGTAATATTAGTAAAAAAAAATATTTTTTAAAATTCTAGAACTAATCTACATTTTTGTTTATATGAATACTGCAGCTGTCTTGCAACAAAGTGGTATGGAACACATAATAATGATAAGTACTGCAATTACATAAAGAGATTTTCAAAGAATGTGTTCTTTTTTTTGATAACATTGTTACATATGTTGTATTTCTCTAGTTAGTATAGACTATAGGATACTGTTTCTCAAACTTTTTCACTGAATTAACATTGTGAAGCTTTGGTCATTCAATCCTTTGTACTACAGTAGTACTCAACTATGGAAATACAAGATTATCCTGCCTTGAAAAAAAATAAGGACAATCTTTGCGCCCCTATTTTACAGCATATCAAGCCCTGTAGGGGGGACCCACTCCACAATTGCTGATGTTAGACTACATTTTATATATATCTATTCTTATAGTTTGTCAAAGTATTTTTGAGTTTTTTCTCTGGCTGTGACTTCCATTCATTTGCATTTGAGTGTTTTCTATTTGTTTATTTTTCTGAGATTGAATGTATGTGGCTCATTATTGTAGTCTAGGCAAGTGTTCTCTGGGCTAGTATTAAGCTGTATAATACTTCTCTGAAACATGTCCTCACCAAAGACTGTTTCTTGTATGTAGCAATATGACACCATTTTATGTTCAATTAATCTCTAATAATATGACTTTATATTTGTATGACCATCTATGTTCTGGCTACATATCTTATATTTTTAATGATCGTATTTACTGAGGTCTTTATTGTATTTTTGCTTTACTGACCTACAAAGCTGACATCATTTGGCCTCACTCATATTTGTTAATACACAGATACAAAAAAAAGTGCATACAAAAAGAATTTTTACTTTTTCTTATTGATGCAGTCATTTCTATTTATTCTATTTAATCTGAAATCATCAAATTAATCTTCTTACATTTCTCAGCATTCTCAGGCCTTGTGTAATGTAATATTGTGTAACTTTTGAACTAATATTGAAATTTAAACTCAATACATGACTTTTCAAACTCTTTTTGTAGGTCATTAGCTAATGTACATTTATTGCAGTATGGTTTGTGGAAAAAAAAAAAAACACCTATGCCACACATTTATCAAGGAAAACAAATTGGAATAAAGCCTCATATGGTTTCTGACTTTTCCAATGATCTGTACTAGAACATAGCCTACTATTGCTATGATTGGGCTCTTATTTGTTTTATCTTGACTCGAATGTTTACAAATGTTTTAAAAAGCAATGCATACACATATTCTTTGTTGAGACATTTTTTCTTTGTTAGAATTGAGAAGAGACTGAGAATAAGAAAGAAAAAAAAAGTTCCTCTTTCAGACCTTGTGATCTATTGGGCAAATGATGTTACGGTCAATGGTTAATGAGCAGGGTGTCTTGTGGCCAGCCACAATGAACAACCACCTTTACTTTTCCCAACTAAATTCAGGTTCAAAATCCCAATCTTTAAATAAATTTGAACCTAGGACCCCAGGACACTAACATAAGAGTTCATTTCGTGACTACACACAGACATCACACAAAAGCTAACAAGTTTTACCAATAAAAAGACTTATTTAAAAATATTTGTACAACTTTTCTATTAAGTTACTCTCTGTATGTTTGGAACTGGTCCATGTAATGGTTGGTTAATAGATTTACAATATCTTGGTCTTTGTTAAACTTTGTGTTTGATCAGTTGAAGAAATGTTACTCAGAACCTCAAACATTTTCAAAAACATATTCTGGACAGCTTAAAGTGATTTAAAGTTGGGCTGAACTTTTACTAAGGCGTGGG
>JADKLZ010000728.1:13952257-13966194 GCA_021533235.1 Biomphalaria straminea | reverse complement strand
CTATTTTGAAGTCTGTGTATCTGTAGAGAAGAGATTAATTAGATTAGGCTCTCAAAATATCTAATTCTAATAAAAGTGAAGAAAAAAAAAGTAAAATTCCCCTTTCAGACCTTGTGGTCTATAAAATAGATGATGTAAATGCCATCTGATTCTGTGGCCTACAGTTAACGAGGGTTTCATGTGGCCAGCGCAACGACCAACCGCCTTTACTTTCCCCCAACTAATGTTAGGTACCCATTAGAGCTGGGTGGAATCAGAGGCTCAGGAAGACCCCGAGATTTAAAATCCCAGCATCCGGACCCGGTTCGGAAGTCAAGCGAATTAACGCTCAGTCACCGCGCTTCCAAGTCTAGTCAAAGGAAAGAACGTAAATAACAATACGAATTGATATGTGCAGACATTGCAATAATCTGCTACACTCAAGGTATGTAACAAATGTAAGCCTTTAGCAATCGAATGAAACAGACTTTCATTTATTACATAGAGAGTTTCTAACGTCCAAACTCTCTAATCGGAATCAAGGTAGCTTTCATCACAGGCTGTCTTGTAGATAGTGAACAAAAAAAAGTAAGTAGGGTTTTTCTTTCAGGTCCTTTACAGAGAAAATTCTTCTGTGGCCCACGATTAATGAGGGAGTCACGTGGCCAGCACAACGACCAACCGTCTTTACTTTTCCCCAACTAATGTCATATACTTAGAGGCGCCCGAAAATCCCGAATGAAATATATATTGTATAGCACTTTGCCAAACATCCCGCCATTCGGAAGAGCCCAACAATTATTTTTTTATATGCGATAGAAAAACGTATTCCCTGATCTTGGTTTTAACCCAGACATGTCACTGGCCCACTCATTGTTTTTTAATTATGGCACGAAAGTTGATTATCTCCCGCCCGTCGTTAAAATTACGAGCGTATGCAGACTTCCGGTCAATGGGAAGACGTGGCAAATCAAACATGTGAACATTTCAAGATTGTCTACAATGTATATCTAGATACGAGTTGAAATAAATGTTATAATTATACGCCTCTAGTGGGTCTAGTGAATTAAATTCAGGTAGTGTCTAAACCAGTTTTTAGCGGCCCCCGAAAGGGGAATAGACGCTATTAGTGTTGTGTGGTCTAACAGTCCCCCGTCCCGTTTAGATCTCGTAAACTAGAAAAGATATTGAAAATATAACATTGGGATATTTTAGACCTTTCAAAGTTCTGATGCAACGGTTACTTTTTTCTTTTCTGAAAGCGAAAATTTTTAATTTGTAAAATCCACTATGCAAGCAGTATGTAATGCTAAGTTATGTAAGTTCTGTCATATTAACCACACAATTTAAAAAAAAATGGTTACTTTTTTTTTTTCAAAGACAAACAATCTATTTCATAAGCATAGCCTATGAGTGGAATATAATTTAAATCAACATTTAATAAGTAGTTTTTTTCTATTATCACGTGATCCACAGGGCAACGGCAACACCTTAAAACACCTAAGGATTGTTTTTAAATAAGATCTTGGCCCTATACATAACAGTTAGATCAAATAGATGTTCATTATAAGACATCAGTTAGGCCAGGTTCACATCTAACTTCACATTCACTTTCACCTATCACTTGGTTTGCTGGAACGTTGAGACACCATCTGTCAACCTTCTTTCTCCATTCTTCTCTGTCATTTGTCTTTAAAAGAATTTTATTCTGATATTCTTTCTGAAAATATTGAAACCTGCCTTTTTACCTGCCTGAGTGAACCCCTTAGAGCCGATTTGGTCTTTGCAACATTGTTTTTTAATGAGAATTAAAATTTTAGAAAAGTTTATTTAGCCATTTTCAACTTTCTGTGGAGAAACAAATGATAAGTAGCTTCAAAAATCGTTCCAAGACATCTCCAAACTAGCCA
Source organism: Biomphalaria straminea (assembly GCA_021533235.1). Lineage (NCBI taxonomy): Eukaryota > Metazoa > Mollusca > Gastropoda > Planorbidae > Biomphalaria > Biomphalaria straminea. Next base: position 13,964,305 of record JADKLZ010000728.1, on the reverse strand, counting down.
TTTATTTAAAACTTTGTCTTATCAGATAGTCTTAGCCTTCCTTGACCAACGAACTTGCTGTTACATTCAGTTTGAGTATATTTACCTATTACACAACAAATAGACAGGAGACACTCCAGATAGACAACACGCGGGCAATTATCATTGTTGAATATCAGCGCTATTGGAACAAGGAATTTCATGACTTGCTTGCTCTTATTTTAAACATAACAATTATTAAAGTCATTTGGCCTGTTTCAAAAAGAGGCTAAGGCGGATCTACAACTTTTAAAATATAAAGTCACCAACAGAGGCGGTGCGATGCTTGCACCCATCAAGGCGTCTCTTCACGACGCCCAAGCTTCTGCAATACTTTCTGGTTAACGGCAGGGGGGAGAGAAAGTTTGTGCAATGTAAAACATGTGGCTAGTGCCCTTCATGAGGAATATACACTAATGATTTCTAGTTTTATTTTGCTATGGAGTCTTGTTGGAACTGGGCTCTAGTATTTTAGATGGGGAATAGAGAATGAAACCATGAAATAGTTTTAAAATAATAACGTATTATTTAAGCTATTACTTAATTTTGTGCACCAATTCCATAATTTCACAGGAGAGGCTAAGAAGTTTTTAGAAACAAGAAAACAGTAACCTAACTCAGAAATTGGAATTTGACATTCATTCAATAGTCTATTTTTCGTAGCTTATTTAACTAGACTCACTGACACACACCGCCGCGAGGGTTGTGGTCGCCTTCGTGCGGAAACAAAAATTGCCGCCCTCCTCGTTATTTTTTTAGTAAAAAAAATTTCATTAAAAAATAGCTGTATTAATGTATCAAAAAGCCCTTTTTGATTTAAATCAATTTTTGTAGACCACTGCTTTTTTCCTATTCACATTCGCACCATGTTTTTCCCTCATGCCCTCTTACGTGTTTTTGTTTTTTAATTATGGCTTTGTATTTTTTTCTATTGCGAAGTTACAAAGTCATTCTCCAGTTGTATCAGTAATTGGGCGAAACCTTAGAAAATGTTTCATGTATTTCTACACAAGGTGCACAAGAAACAGAAGCAATAATAATAAAGATATATCTGGTATGAGACAAATTTGGTGTAGAATCTAATTTTTAGCGGCCGCCGAAAGGGGAATTAAGTTTGTGTGGTCTGTCTTTCCGTTCGTCTGTCGGACCGTCCGACTGTAAGGTTTTTTTTTAAAGTAAAAATTATTTTTTTACAATTATTCACTATTAGGCCTAATACCGGTAGTTAAAAAAAACAACAAATAAACAAGAGAGACTATTTAGCATATTTTTAAAAGCATTTATGCAAACGGTTTTATAAATTTTGTCAATTTTTTTTTAAATTGTATTTCTTTATGCAATTCTTTGTGTCATACTAGCTGCTCACATCGCAAACGAAAGTGTTTACTTTTTTTTTAAAGAGAAAAAAAATCTAGTTAGTTAATTTGAATAAAGTTAAAACAACAATGAGTAAGTAATGCATACATTGTACACGTGAAAAACTCGGCTTACCGTACCATACACGCTGAAAATACAAAAGACAACCTTTGTAACTGCCTTGTTGAGCCACATAGGGGGCCGATTTTGAGTTTGTGTTTCCACACGGTCTTTGTAACCTTGTTTTATTTTTTTTTAATTGTCGTAAACACTCCAGACGCGCTATTTTATTAGAGCAACCTTGACATATGAATAATTATCGAAACGCAATTGTCCTCTGCTACTATAATGCTGCACTATAAAAATAAGTCATAGAACAATTACAATCACTTTAAGAACATAGAAATGCATAGAAAACAGTCACGTGATCTGTATGCGGGAAAGTCTCTACCTGGCGAGTAATTGAAACATATTACTTGAATACATGTAAGCTACTTTAAACAATCATGGTTGCACACAAGGGAGGGGGGGTGGAGATATTCAAGTGGTTACCGACTGGCGAGCCGACTTGAACCAGAAAAAATGTATCGAACTCAATTATCTTGTTTTAGGTCGCCATTTTGAATCGCGAGTTTTCTTTTCCCACGAAATCTTCTTGCTCCATTTCTTGTAACTCCATGAATCATTTGTTACTTCTTTTGTTTACCAGTTTCCTACAGTCCTTCTATGTTGAGATGTTCTACATTCTAGAATTTTCTGAGTAATTCTTTCTATGTTGAGATGTTATACATCCTAGAGTTTTCTTAATAAATCTTTCTATGTTGAGATGTTCTACATCCATAGACTTATCTTAGTTTTTAATTGTGTCCTAGTTTTGGTGTGGCTGAAACATAGGTCACATAGTTCAGTGAATGGGCATGGACTATAGAGGGACATCTGCTTTGTTTTGTTTACATGAAGTTTTACATTAAGGGAGAAAGAGGGGAGTGATGGAAAGTGACTTCTTTTAAAGAAATATAACTTTGACAAAATATAATTTTCATATCAATTTGCAATTGTTCCTTTTGCATAATAATTTTAATGGCCGTCATTTCATTTGTAAACTACAGACCATAGACATAAATAAATATAGACTGGTCGTAGGATGTTATTTTCATTTGGGAAGAGTTAAATATGTTTTATGTACTACATCTATATGAAAAGAAGATGGCGGCAATTGAGCTATAAATTCTAGGACGTAAATTTCAGTCTATATATAACTATGATCTTTAGTTTTGAAAAGTACAAAACTTCATTATTCCCTATATTTTGCCTTTGTACGCATGCACCTATGCGCACCATATAAACAATATCATAATGAAAGACATAGGAAAATGTATATAGGTTTGTGATGTGGATCTATTTATTGTTGACATGGCTTCTTTATGTATGGCGGTCGTCTTATCGATTCAAATATTTAGAATTAGTTTTTAGCAGTGGCGTAGCTACCAATGTGCGGGTGGTGCGGGCCGCACAGGGTACCAAGTGGAGAGGGGCCCCAAAATCCCCCCAGTGTGTATTAATTTCCAAATTCCCTGAGCTTTTCAGTAGAAACGACTAATTGTATGGACACGAACAAACATAAACATTATCTAACAATTTATAAACTAGTCATGTCGCTATTTTGTTTCATCTCCTTGACGGTTATCATTGAATCCAGAAAAAATGATGAGGCCGACATCCTGAATGATGAAAAATAAAAAAAATACTTCAATAGCGCAGGTTCTAGAGACCAAAGGACAGCACACAGAATGTCTCAGTACACACCTCAAAAATTCATACTGAAGAAGCTGAACCATCAGACAGTGTAAACAATACAGAAAGCAGGATTATAAACTTTAGACTGAATGACTTTGGAGATTGGCCTGATGTCATCACAGTTATTATTTATTCGCATTCACCTTGTCACTTAAGGATCTAAAACAGTTCAGCGTATGGACAGTCAATTCAGAGAGTTGTATAGTTGACTTCTAGAAGTCAATCCCAAAGCACTATTCAAACCATTTTCTTAATTTAGCAGGAATTCGAGCTGCTGAAGCTAAAAGTCAATTCGGTAACATTTTTCGGTACACTGGACCGTTTACACGCCTTTTTCTCAACTTCAACACACCTCTGGAATATCTTCATCAAAATAACTGAATCTAGCTTTAAACGTTTAGTTGAGACTTTCAACTTGAGACCCGCTGGAGCCAGGGGCGTAGCTAGGGGTTCGGGGGCCCAAGGGATCGACCTCTTTGGGGGCTCCTTGCATTTTGGCATTCGACATATGACATGACATAATGTACGCAAAAAAATATATAAGCCCAAGATCAAATTGGTTCAGTATATCAGTAAACTTATCCATAAAAATTATCATTAAGACTATTTTAATAAATTATACCGTTATTTATTAGCTAAATAATGCACACGTGACAAATCTCAATTCATATCTCTTCACGTCGTGCATTCTGTGCAGCAAAGACTTCTATAACATCATATACATCGATACTTTCTAGTATTTGTGACGTCACTGACATTAAAGCTATGATAAGCCATTCTTACGTCATTGTGCTCCTGGAATAGTTTTTGATGAACTTGAGCTTTGAGAATGACGCAATGGAAGTGGCCTGAGTTAGCTGTATTCGGAGGAGGTTGCAAGGTTCGAGCACACGTTATTACCATATGAAGCCCGTTTCCGCAATATGTCTATTCCGGATCGTATTACTGGTTTGTTGATCAAAACTGCTCGTACATCAATGACATCATTGAACAAGCGATTTGCCATTTATTTCATCATACAAACAGGAAAAAGTAACGCAGTTTGTCATAAGCGTGTCATCATCCAACAGGTGTCTTGGTTCAAGAAGAAACCCAAAGGTATCCATTTTTTTCCAGCCTTTGAAATCTGTCCTTCATCACCATTTGAAATCTGTCCAGCACTTCTGTCGCAACACGTTTGAATTGCAGTTCTATTGACAGTCCTACATTAGAACTCAACTTCCCATAAAGTCTTTTCTTTTTTCTGGTTGTTTTGATTACAGGGAATCCATAGTATTCACTACCTTCTTTTACTTTTTCGTTGCATTGAGTGATCAGTTTCGTCAGTTCTCGTCATTTAGCAGAAAGCATGCTCGAGTATAGAAATACTCCGATAAGCATCACAACTGCTGATGCTGATTAATCCAACTGATCCAAAACTATTGAAACCATCGGTAACTGAAAATGTAGCGACATTACCCAACGAACGACAGATGAAAAGCAAAGTGAAATACGGTGTAAAAGCATGCAAAAGATTACTCTGTCGGAGAGAAAGTGAGAGTTTGTCTAGATGCGCAAGTCTTAGTTCAAAAACAAGGATTGTTTATTCGAGACTGGACACTCAAACTAAAAACATTAGAGACATTTCAAAGTAGTAATCGAGAGGACATCGCTGAAGCCAGCATGACCTTTGCCGACAGCGTGTGCTCAGATCTGAGAATCAGTACAGAACCTCAAAAACGTATTGGCCATTAGAAAAAGATGCCTGGAGAGAAAAGTGACGACTCTTGTACTTACACACAAAGAAGATCTACGAAGGGAAATTTATTCTACCTTGGACAGGATTGTTCAAGAAATAATCACCCGATTCGAGCAACTTCATTATGTAGCAGATATATATGAATTTTAGTCGCCTTCCCAGCTATTAAATCCTCAGGTCGAAATTAGTTTCGAAAGTACTCCTAGCGACATTGATAAACATCAATTTCTGCAGGAGCGAAAGAGGCTTCAACGGTTTGTCACAGATTCATCAGAAGCCTCCGAACATCCAAAAAAAGGACCCATTGAGCTCTTGAATTTTATAAAAAAATATATTAGCTAGATAATTCAGTCCCGAATATCGTCATCATGAGTCGCATATTTGCTAATATTGCGGTAAGCGTCGCTACATGCAAGTTTTTCCAAACTTAAATTGATCAAGAATTACTTGCGATCAACAATGACAAATTTACGACTCACTAATTTGGCCATTTTGTCCATTGAAAAAGAGCTGTTGGAGAAAAATTAAAGCTTGAAGTATGTTTAGGCCCTATGTAAAAGTGATTTTTTTTATTTAACAATATTTGATTAATGAATACACATTAGTTTGAACAAAAAAGTAAGATTTTGCAATGTTATTATTTAGTTAGTTGTTTTTTTGTAGTTTATTTTTTTTTGGGGGGGGGGGCATCAAGAAGAGGTACCGCACCAGGCATCATATACTCTAGCTACGCCACTGGTTTTTAGTCAAAAAAGTAAAAGATTGTGTTCAAGGTCTTCAGTCTAGATCTAAACTTAGAAGCTAGTTAATAGTTTGGAAGATAGTCATTATGCCCGCCTGACATAGACTTAGATCTAGTAGGAAAGATTACAAACAATCATTGACATAGACAAGACATGAATCAATTTAAAAAAAACAACACTTAGTCTATTAACTACTGGTAATTAATTATGTTGTTTCATACTGACAATAGAAATATGAATCCTTCAATATTAACATTCATGGCTAAATATGTAGGGTTTGAGCCACTTATATAGTTGTTCACGTTATATCTCCCACACCCATTGTCGGATTAAGTTGAAATTTTATACAATTATTTATAATACTTAATAAACAATGAATGAATAAAAAGAATTAACCGATTTGTCAATTAATTATTGGTAATTTAGTTTTTCATATTGAATAAAGGAAATAACGTCTACACTATTTAGAGATATAGTTGTAAGTGCAGAGTTCTTCCCCATTGTTTTTTTTTAATGATTATATGTTTTACTTGTTGCGATGAGATTGTATATGCGACATGTGTTAATTAGCTGAAGAATTGCTAGTTTACAATTAGGGTGTGAACCTGACGGCATGAGCCATCGTGTAATCTAAGTTCGCAATCTCTTGTCTAACTCTTTTTTCAAAGTCGCTGCTGCTGTCAACGCCCTAATGGACATCCACTCTGCTCGATCAGTGTCCTCGTCTGGTGACTTTCCGCAATCCCCGCCCCCAATTTCATTGGTATTTGCACTCATTCTCGCTCTCTTGCATAAGTCAACATTATCTACCCCTTCCGTCCACCACAGCCCCCCACCCCTCTTGTATAAACTCTCAAGGCCTGAGAACAATTTCATAGAATGTTTGAACGGCGTGGTGAATGACAGAGAGTTTTAGTTAAACACACTTCATTATCTTCTTTACTAGCTTACAAAGAATAACTAAGAGCCACGTTGAATTGCTCAAGGCGAGTTGATTTACGATGAGTGTTATATACTTTGTGTGTGTGTTGTTTATTATTTCCAATAACTCTGCAATGAAAAGTTGAATGTGTTTTGACGTCATATTTACCTTCTCCTGACATAGGAGATATTTAATCTTTATTACTGGAAATATTTGGATCTGCGCTAACACAGGTAGGTTCTAGAGCTAGTTTCCCTCACTGCAATGTCTGAAGATTTCCAAATTTAGATCTTGAAATAGTCAGACTTGCTATTAGACAAAAGTTCTGTAGGACAAACATGCTATCAAACTGGACTTTGGTTGGACATACTTGCTTGTAGACAGCGTTTTTGGACAGTCGCTCTAATGTGTCTGGAATGACGTCATTGCTACAGTGATAGAGTAATGATGGGCTTGATGGGGCAAGTAGAGCCAACTTAGACTCAGTGGCGTAGCTAGGGTGGGGGAGGAGGGGGGAGAATTTGAAAATCCCCCCTGGTCCCCACTTGAGGGGGGCCCCAAATTGTTTTTTTTTCTACATAAAAATTAAGTATTACGCAAAATGCAGGGGTCCTATAGAGGTAAATCCCCCAGGGCCCCCAAACGATGGAAAATTTCTAGCTACGCCCCTGCTTAGACTCCATGCTTTGATTGAGTATAAGATTCAACAGGTTCACCTATTTATTGTGAAGTATTTTGTCTCGCTATTCAACCCCCCAAAAAATGTACTTGATGCATATAGTTTCTATCACATTTAAGTTACAGACATATTGATAGAGATTTGGTCATAGCTGCACGTATCGTGTACTATCATGCAAAACAAATCAATCCACTGGGAAGTGAAATCCTAACAGTTGATCAGATCCAATGCTCAAAAAGGACAAAACATCCAAAACATTGTTCTGACAGTAAAGTGACGCTACTGGGGTCTCTTGCCCTCAGTCTTTCCTCGCTTGTTGTATCATTTTTTAAATACTAGATACAATATCTACATCTGTTTATTAACAAGTTTGAAGTGGGCAAGCTTTTTTAAAAAAATCTAAATTAAGTCATCACAGGAGTTAACTTTGGACACAAAAAACAGTCACGCAACAATAAAGCCATATTTCAATAAGTTGTCTAGATAATGTGAGTCTTTGAAATGTATTAAGGCTTTCAAAGTGCTAGACCTTTGTTTGGAATTTGTATAAGCTTTTGTTTATTTGGTATATTTTATCTTGTTTTCTCTAACATTTAAAAGTACGAGTTATCATACATAATAGACCAATCCAAACATAATGAGTGTCCTAAATTTATTTTGACATTAAATATTAAGCCATTATCAAATGTCATGATGTCGAATGAGCATATGTAAACTATGACCAGTGTGTGTGTGTGTATGTGGGGTCGACGGTAAGAATTTTACAATTACATTGACATGTTTTAGCCATTTTTGCGAGTGTTCAGTGGAAGGATTATAAAACTTTACACATGTGGACATTATCAAACTTTTAAGATGTGGACATTACTAAACTTTACACATGTGGACATTATCAAACTTTACACATGTGGACATTATCAAACTTAACACATGTGGAAATTATCAAACTTTACACATGTGGACATTATCAAACTTTACACATGTGGACATTATCAAACTTTACACGTGGACGTTATCAAACTTTACACTTGTGGACAGCCTTGGCCAATATTGACACCCAGCTTGCTTCTGACAATGATTGAAACAAAATCTGTTCGTTTACGTAATAAACAAAATGAATAAAAAATAATTGGAAAAGAAGAAACAAAGTCAAAGATCTGCTTCAGTCGCCTTTTTTCTTAGATCATTCTGAGTAATTTCCTTGTCTTAGTGGTCTGAAAATGTTTCTTGAAAACATATTTATTTCGATTTTTATTTTGAATGTTTGTTTTTTTAATTCTGTTAAATTGTTTGTAGTATTCTTGTCTAGAAACTAAAGAAATACTGAATTGAAAGCAAATAAATTATTTTAAAAAATGTTTCATGTTTTTTTTGCATATAAAAAGAGAACATATAATTTCAAAGAAAATTGAATACATTTCTAGGATATGAGGTAATAGCCGATGGACATAAATGAGTTAAACTGGACATGAATGGGTTAAACTGGGGTGTAATAACACAGTTGAATACGGACATCGTTCAGTGCGGCATCTGGATGCCAGACGTTTTCGAATCTATCTTGATTGTTAGCGTTGGACGTGTCGATCAAGAACCACTCTTGGGAGACAGTCATGTTGGCCACCTTCTGACAGACCACGCCTATTCTATACAAGTAGAAAGGTCGTGTGTTGGGAAGAGATATTGGCGTTTCGGCGTTGCCATCGACACGGCAGCAGTAATAGATTCTTGTAACGGTGCTATATGTACCGTCCGGTACAGAACCGGACACTATGTCTTGGTCGGTGCCGTTGTCGTCGATCTCGATGTAGCCCGAGTTGAAACCTCCAGGGCAAGCTCCACCCTTCCTGTTGATACAGTACGAGCCGATGGGCCAGGATGGGCCTGTGGAGAGGCTGTCTACCATACAGAAGCGCTGAAAGAAATAATGATTACTTCCTACAGTGGACAAGACAGGCTGCGCAAAGTGAGATCCTGGGGAGACCTCATCCATGTTGGCTCCAGATACTGTGTGGTGTCTTCTGTAACCTGTCGTCCACTGTGTAGAAGAAGTGTCCGGTGGGCAACCGGTCTGAGGTTGATAAAGCCCGTAAGTTCCAACTGGCCATTGCTGACCAATCAACGCCGGGGGTGCCTGTGTGGTAGACTCTCCTGCACTACACCCACAACCGGAGTTCTCAAGGGCAGTCACTCGTGCGTTCAACGAGTCGTAATTGTTAGAAAGAGAGCTGATCTGGTTCGTAAAATTTCCTTTCAGCTCCTCCAAGTAATTGAGCTGTGACAATTGATTCTCTCTGATCAGGTTAAGGATGTCTGATAACTCTTGGTCAGTGCGTGTCTTATAATCTTCAAACTCTTGCCTTATAGCGTCTGTCTCATTCTTAACAATTTCTGAGACAGTAGCAGTTGAGACTGGCGTCTCCGCAACTGTGACGGATGGCGTCTTCTCTACAATGTAGTCATTAATTGCGTTTAGGCCAACCAGTTCACACCTATAGATACCTAGCTGGTCAGGTGTGACCGTGTCCCATGTCACTTCCAAATAGGTGCTAGCTGGAGATGCCAGAGAGCCTACAGCTGTCGCTCCAGAGATGACAGACCACTGATTACTGTCCACTAGTTCTGCTATGAGTGACCAGACTCCATTCACCTGCTTGTCTATCCTAATGCGCTGGACACTGACGAACGTAGTGCCGACATTGGAACTGTATTTACACTGGAGTCGAAGTGGTCCAGGGGAGTTGAAGTTGATACTTTCAGGGTCGGAACTTAACCAGAATGAGTGAGTAATCTTGCAGACCAATGAGAGTAGAATCAAGTTGATCAACATGTTGCTTGATTTAATTCTATAGTGAAAAAAAGATTAAAATATATTTGTACATCTAATTAATTATATGTCATTTCATAATGGCATTGAATGATCATTTGATATGAGCTCAATTCGTTTGACTATAGTAAATAATACTTTGATTATCGCGTTTCATAGATAGTTTGAAATTAAATGTTAACTTTGCCCCGTGTTCAATATTTGGGTTTTAAAAAAAAACTTTGGACGAGTTATTAATCGTGAACAATAATTGGGTCATTGGGCATGCCGCCATTTTATTGTTACAAACAAACATATAGATGTTTTATTTGCCCTGATTGAAACATACAATAGTTGCAACTATCATTATACATCGTTGAGTTTATCTAACACTCAAATAATGTATTCTAAACTGGAGTGTAAATAATGCTTCAAGTTTAACATGATAAATAAATAGGACAAAAGAAGAGAACTGAAATGAACATCTTATAAGGTAACATTGAACAAGCCATAAAGGTGCTAATACAAATGAAACATACCCATCAATGGCACAAACATATCTCATGAACATTAGAGGCACTTACCAAGAGTTTGTCCCCTAACTGGTTGAAGTCATGGGCAGGTTGGGCGATTGTCTTATCAGCTACTTCCCGTCATGTGTTTTGGATGAGTTGACCCTTAAAGGTCTCTTGGTACATTCCATCAAGTCTGAGAAGGTTACCTTTTTGTGTGACATAACATTTACCAATAAAACCATTACACTATCATAGACTACATTTAACTTATCTAGACAGCACCAAAGTATTCACATACGCACCACTTTATTTGAGCGCGAATTTTTTTTTTTGAAAAGAGATATTCCTAAAATGGCGGAGACTTCATACACACAGAGGCCCGTGGGGTATCCGGTCTGCAGACTACAGATTTGTTGATAAGCTAGACGTTTTTAAAACAATAATCTGTGTCCTTTTTTTAAGAACCGTAGAACCAATATGAAAAACAAAAACAAAAAGCAGATTTTGTGATTAAGGTTTAGAATGAAACTATCCAATAGAATATGTGCAGAATCAAAAGTTATTATTTATACAATGCTCTTTGTTAAATAATTTACAAATAGTGGATCGCAATAGTAGGTTGAAATTTTTAACTGATCTACATAACATAGGATGAAGTAGATTCCATCAGCCTTCAAAGTTAGTTGCTCAGATATTTCTTCGTAAAGTTTTTTCCATGGGCTTGGATGTTTTCACAGACTCGTGAACTTTCTAGAATTTTATTTGAATCTCCAGCACTTTCTGTCACTCCTGCAAAGTTTCAGATCGCCAAGATTTTTGTGATATCCTGTTGGTGATTTACGTATGCATTCATTTGTTTGAAATCAACAGATACTAGTTGTACTTCATTGATTCTACTGTATTGTAGAGACTTCTATTGCTGTGTTTGATGATTCATATAATGAATTGTGAATAATTCATCCATTGATTTGTCTGTGCTCTAAGAGTCTGTGTGACCAGTTTATCTCTGCAGTGAGAACCACTGAACTAAATAGATATCCAAATAGCGTCATCAGAAGCGATAACTGACATGCTACCTAGCGCTACTGACCTCTCTCTGTCTCTCTCTGTCTCTCTCTCTGTCTCTCTCTGTGATAATGTGTGTCTGTTGTCTCCTTACATCTTGACATTGAAGTATTTCTTCACCTCATTTTAAAAATATCTTTTATTGGAGTTATCTTTCCTATCAGTATTTTTTTTCTCCCCATCACTTGGAGAAATAGTTAAAAATAGTTTTTTCTTTTCGCCTCTTTAACTTGTTTGTCTGTGTGTGTTTGTGCGTTTTTGTGTGGGTGTGTGTGTGTTGGCTTCTATTGTGTGTGAGTGTGTGAGCTACTTTTATCTTTCGTTACACTTTGTCTTCTATCTCGATTTAATTTTTCTTATTCTAAACTTTGAAATCTTCCTCTGCATCTCTTTCTTTCTCCTTCTACTTTGA
>JADKLZ010000728.1:13903470-13922752 GCA_021533235.1 Biomphalaria straminea | reverse complement strand
CAAGAGACTTTCACTCGCGATAACTCTAATGTATTTGCCGTGTTGGCTACAATGAGCTGGGTTTGTAACAATATGTCGATTGGCATCTACAATAAAAATGGCGTATTCAATAAAATATAAAATCTTATTATAGATTATAATTCAGTGAACAGTAGATGAGTCCAACTGTTAAAAAAGAGTTTGATAAAATAATTTGATGGACAATAAAAAGACAATTTTTTGATAAATCTAGATCAACAATCAAATATTTTTCAGCGTATAATATTATAAGTTGTTCTTTTTTATTTGTGACTTGTTCCATTTCCGAGGCCAGCATTTCTTAAACTGTGGGGCGCTCCCCTCTCACCTCTTAGGGTGTTATCAAAGGGGCGCTTTTTTTTTCCAATAACAATGCAATGTAGTTATAATCCAGATTTGAGTATTAGTCAAATAAAATATTATCATTGCTTATAATACCAGTCTGCGTTAGGTATTTTTCTAGTGTAATTTGGATTGTGCAGACCAAAACCACTCTTTAGGCGTAAAAGAAATAGCCATTGTAAGCGTTAGGCGCCAGTTCGCCCTCATTGGCACAGAGGAAAATAGTTGGCAGCAGATAGTCTCTAAAGACAGGCGCAGAAGACGTAATGTATACCTAGCGTAGAAAGGCTTTAGTTGCATCAGATGCAGGAAAATATGCAGGTCGTAATTGAGTCTGCGTTAACATGTGAAACATTTCACTCATAATTAATCTTCTGAAACGATCGACTATTATTTTTTTTTAAATTGAGGATACATATTTAGCGTGTATTTCAATAAATCCCCCAAATCGATTGCTAGATTAAAAAGCAATATCTACATAGCTAAAGACTTTGGACATTTACTCTCGATGAGAGATAACATTGGTCGAGTCAAACAAAGTTTCCTAATTAATCCGTTTAGTGAAGCATATAAGTTGATTTCTATGTGGATTCCAGAAGATGAACAAACCCGTTCTGAGATAGGTATGATTAGTTTTTGGCTTCACCATGACATGAAGAAATGAATTAATAGCAGTGACTAATTCAAATAAAGATAGGCGTGATTGTTTTTAACATTTCTAGGCTTATTGACTTTTGATTTAAAATTCCTTTATACATCCATATAGAGAACGTATTTTGTAATACTTTATACAGGTTAATACTACTTTTACTAGTTATTGAATTTTAGATAGGATCGATTTAACATTTAGAAACACGAAGGAGCACCCTGGTTTTATTTGTGTTACTTATTTATTGGTCAGATCTGACCTGCTTTTATTTGTGTTATTTCGTTATTGGTCAGATCTGACCTGCTTTTATTTGTGTTTTTTCGTTATTGGTCAGATCTTACCAGGTCAGGATGTTGATACCGGACTTTTATGTCATCTTACCATGTAGGAAACAATCAGTTTAATTTCAATGGACAAATGGCAGGAATTCGATCTAGGATTTAGATAGCTGACTTTTATCGATTTCTTTTTTTTTTTAAATCAAATAGCTTTATTTTTTACACTTCACTTTATACATTAACAAAAAAAAAGTCACTACAATAAAATACCCCGCAGCCCCCGCGGCCTTGCACATCTCCCTTGGTTAAACTTTTATAATATTCAATATTTATTTTCCAACTGTTTGGATGTTAGAGTTTTTCAGTTGTCTGAAAAATAAAACCTTGACCTTAGAATCTGTTTTCAGGGGTAGAAACTCTTGTTGTTCAAAGAACTCCAGACGACGAAATAAACTTCTAAGAAAGAAATGACCTCGAACTCTCGGTGCATTGTTAAGCCTAGACAAAAATCTTTCACCGAAATAATTCCATCCGATTCCTCCTGATTCTAAATTTAATACAGACATCTACTTCAACAGCTTTTTTTTTTACCCCTATCAGTAATTACCCGTTTTTTGTGGAGACGCAATTTTCCCGCGTAAAACGAAGAATCGACTTTTTTTACTGGTAAAAAACTTTGAATGGTTCATCACTTTGTTGACTTCCGAGTCACGTGACTGTTAGGAAAACGTCAATGGAAACATGCAACACAGTAAAAGGGAGAAGGAGAACGAGAAATGGGGGGGGGGGGAATGAGGAATCTTGTTAACATTTTTGTTCTCAGTTAAATTGAGAGTAAATTGGTTTGAAATGAGCGCCCCACTACCCGCCCCCACACCATGAAATGTTTTGTGAAGTCAGCGAGTCACGTGATCTGAGACAATTGAAGGATCTCCCGTTTGAAGTGTTAGAGTAAAAAGACGAGATAATAAAGAGGTCTGCATGCCTACCTCATAGTTTACAAATGTCTTCAGGCCGTCACTATGGAAATGTTTGATCTTCTTGAACGCCGGCCTACAACTTTCTCTAACACACACACATACACACACAGGGCTGGACAAGATCGAAGGGAAAATACTAAGCAAGATGTAGACCAAATCAAACGACACAGTAGTTTATCTTTAGCTAGACTCTGCTAGACTAAGATACATTCTTGTATGCTTGCGAGTCTTGGACGCTAGCTGCAGTCCTAGCAATGAAATTAAGATGCTATAGAAGGATTCTAGGTATCACATACAAAGACAGCATCACAACATAAGAGATCAGTAACAGGGTCACAACGGCAATTACTGATGAACTGATGTACACTGTCAAAAACACACAAACTAAAACTTTATGGCAAAAGTACAAGGCCCTCAAGGCTTGGAATGGCCTTCTTTCAGGGAACAGTACCAGGAAAAAGAAGAAGGCGCAGATATAGAAAGGATGAGAAGACAACAAAAAATGAATGGACCATGGAAAGAGATTTTACCCAAGGCAAAATATTGGAATTTAGAAGGTCCTCAACGGTTCAACAGAATAGTGGATGAATGTGGGAAGAAGATCCTCTGTCCCATGGACTAGTAATTGGTTCAAATCGATTTATCAGAAAGACGTTATAAAATAGTTCCAAATATGTACACATAGGTGGTTCTGAAGAATTCCAAAGAAATGAGGTTTATTAATAACATTTCATTATTTTAGCCAATCAAATTCGGTGTATATTTGTCAATCATTGTGGGCTTAGACTTCTTTATTTGGTAGTTTCTTCTACGTTTTTAAATCTGCTCTGTATGTGTTTGCTACTTCTAGGTTTTTACCTCGCTCTGGGTTTTTACCTCGCTCTTATTTTACCGCGAAAAGATTGAGTCGTAGCTTAACAATGACAAGTCATCATCTACCCAGTCAGAGGGATAAAGGTTAATCTGATGAAAGATTGTCGAACAAAAAAACAACAACAAACAAATAACAAACACTGAAGATGCTTAGAGGGTAATGAAAGATTTTACAACATTTTAATAGGACATAATTTTTGTTCCTGAATATAGCATGGCTGTCCTAATGGAAATGTCAATAACACTAAGGCTTGTCTTCCAGTTGGAAGATTAATATGGAATGCACTATTTCCCGTGGCTACCCAATCCCTCCATACTTCGCCACATCCAGTGCAGCCAAAGGAGAAATAAAATGATTTTCTAGGAAACGATCTTAACCTTTAGCATACCGGATGGCACGTGGCGGGGGGGGGGGGGGAGCTCTGAAACAACAGACAGCACGATGTTCGTTACTGAATACGTCTTTCACTAGTACAGTTCTTTGGTGCTTAATGGTAGTCCACATTTCAATAATCGAAAAAACTTAATGAACATTTGTAGATTGTAGATTGTGGATTGTAGATTGTAGATTGTGGGGCGCGGTGGCTGAGTGGTTAAGCGCTCGGCTTCCGCACCTGAGGTCCTGGGCTCGAATATCGGTGATGGCTAGGATTTTGAATTTCAGGATATTTATGGCGTCCCTGAGTCTACCCAACTCTAATGGGTACCTGACACGTCAGACATTAGTTGGGGAAAGTAAAGGCGGTTGGTCGTTGTGCTGGCCACATGACACCCTGCTCTTTAACCGTTGGCCATAGTAACAGATTACCTTAACATCATCTGCCCCATAGGTCTGAAAGGGAAACTTTTTTTTTTTTTCTATATTATAGATTGTGTTTAGTGTTTGGAGGTATGTATGTATGTATATATGTATCTTCATAATTTCCTTTTCTTCGTCTTCTCTCCTGATATGACAGCATGCTATAGCCACACATCAATTGGTCAGGTCCTAATGTAGTTAACATGAAAGCTAAAACTATTTAGTCATTTTCCTTTCTTTCTTTCCCTGACATTGGACTCACATTGGAAACCTGTGTATAAAATAAGGTCATAGTTCATATGAAACAAATAACAACTAAGCGATACATTATCAAATGAGACATGTACTGCCGAACTAACACCGTTAGCCTTTCTTTCTGCTGTGGGTGTTTGATTAAAAGTTGAAACGTATTTGACTCTACCAGAGATCTGGACTTTGTTATTCTGAACCAAGGTAAAGGTCAATGCAGGCATTACCTATGTACAATGTCATGGTGATCCCAGACACACCCCTCCCCTTTGTTTTGTCTGCAGGAATGTACGTGTAATGTGAACTCACTTCTTGGCCATTTCTGCTCACCATTATGGGTGGAATGCTGGGAGACTTGCTTTTCAATTTATTATTAAGAACAAATCCTGCAACGAAACGTGGTAGACAGAAAATACACGATAACTCTGCCGTTCATTTAGTTTATTTCCTTAAAACATTTGAAACGTTTTCTAGCTGTTAATACTAATGGAGCTGTATGTATGCTATCCCACTTTTCCAATAGAAACTACTTCATTAAACTCAAAACATGTTTTAAATGAAGAATTGAAATTATTTTTTCAAAAGTCAAGTACGCTTAGCATGTAGCAACTAGATTCAGGTTAGTCGTAAACCCCAGTATAAACATGTTTGAATGGAAGGGGGGGATATAATGATGTAGTCTGTGGAATTAACGCAAATAACACTCGCCTTTATATACTAAGTAAAATAAAATGGAAAACTAATAGTAAATATATGGATAAAAAAATAATAATAATATGCAGTGCCAGAGAATGAATAGTATTTCGTTTTTCATACAATAATAATCTTTATAATCCATAAACAAATGTGTCTTACAATGTCTGCATTACACCGAACAAAACATAAATAATTATGAACAAAACAACAAAGTGCACATGTACACTAAAGTCACCCATACAAAGTTTCTATAAACTTTGATCCGATGGATGAATTGTATTTAATTATGTAATTACCAGTGGAACAAAGGAGTAAATGTTTCTATTTTTGTAAACGCTGTATTGTATTTCCTTTGTGAAGGTAACATCTCAAAATCGTGTGTGTCTTTCTTATGAATGTTGCTTTTAAACAGTTGCCCAAATGCTGTTTTTTTTTAAACCAAATATCATACTGGCAGCATTTACTTTTATTTAGAATGTTCAGATTGTCATTCTAGACTCTAGACAGTGATGTTGAAACTTAAAATACTGCTGATGTGAGCATGAGAAAGCATTGCCAGGTTTTCTAAACATTTAGTCACAATACCTAACACATAATTCATAATACTAGCATACATACAGAATTCATGAATACATAAGCACGTACATATACTTATTTGCTTATTTACTTGTACTAGCCGTGTGACATTATCTTACTGTGTCAGGGAACAGACTTAAATGTCAAATGGAATGTAAATACATTTCCCTTGCTCTATGTGCACTGGGGAAGTCAAAAACTGTGTGAAGGAGACTGGGCCATGTTTTGAAGAGTAAGATTGTTTTAAGTACATTCCTAGTCTCTTAACATGATTGACATTGGTCTGATACCTTCAGGCCAGCTTCGGATGGAAACATCGGATATTGGTATTTTGATAGTGTTAAGTATTTCCTGGGGCAGTCAAAGTTTGATCTTTCTAATCCGGAAACCTTTAGTTCGCAGGCTACGGTGTGTGGGAATGTGTATGTTTCTGTGTGTTTGATGTGAGAATGTGTATGTTTCTGTGTGTTTGATGTGGGAATGTGTATGTTTCTGTGTGTTTGATGTGGGAATGTGTATGTTTCTGTGTGTTTGATGTGGGAATTAGTTGGGTAAGGTTACGTCATTGATATATATATAGTGTTACAGGGTGTGTTGTAAGATTATAAATAACAATCAAATTTATAAAACCAATAATGCGATGACCTCCTTTTTAAAATAGGCATGTGTCTTAGATAAGTGCTCAAATGCATATTAGTATTAAATTACGTGCTAACGCGAACGTTCATTTGCGTGTGTTAGGGCCTCTTCTAGCCTTGTAGGTGAGAGCTTGTGTATGCTTTGAATATCTTTATCTTGGCCACTCTAACTATAGCGTAGACTCACTAAGCTTGATGAGTAATGTAACTACAACACATGTTAATATTCAAAGACCAACTCCGTCGCAGCAGACGACAAAAAATTTCTGTGTAAAACATATAGGCAATTTTAGCCATTACAGAATATATACATCGAGCTTCATAAATAAAAAAAATATTGATTACATACATACGTGCAATGGAATACTTATAACTTAACACTTGATCTAAAAAATACCATGTATAAAACAGAGTAAATTACATACATCCGTTCTCTGCTAGAGTTCTACAATGACTAATTCATTCAACCCTTGTTCTCAATGATTTCTTCGTGCTGAAGCACGGAATAGTCAAATGACTATCAACTCACAGGGGTTCTCAAGACTAGCCCGTGACACATAGCATTCCAGAAATAGCAATAGCCATAGATCATTGTTTCCCAAACTGTTTGGAGTGTTCTGTATGTCTTGAATATGTGTACAACTTACTATCGGAGGAATGAACTAGTAAACCTATATAGGAATGTATTCCTGAGTAAATGCGAAACGACAACGTATGTTAGCTCTTCTTAGTAACGGACTCATTCTATAACATCACTAGGCACATTCAACTTAGATTCTATTTTGCAACAGAGATGCCAAGGAGATTTCTGGTCGATGTACACAATATTAATTCAAGCCATCGTTATTCTTACCACACTTTCTTGCAACCTATTTGTTCGAAGTAGGATTTAGTATAGTACAACGAATACAGAAACAAACAAAACCTATGCGGTTGCAGTTGGCCCCGCGCTTTCATAGGCCCCGCGCTAGTTCAATGTGTAATTATTAAATTGCAAAATATATACGCAAAATTCCTAGAAATCTCTTGAATTCATTAAAATCAACTGAAAACTCTTAAAAATCTCCAGAAAAATAAACAAAATTGTAATTTGTGGGTGTCATTCATTGCGGAAAACGCCAATCCTACGCGCGATAAAAGAAACAAAACATTGTTAGCTTTCATGTAATTAATTATTTACAGTTATAGTCACTGTCATATAAAAATGCCATTAGTTACAAGGTTAGTAAAGTACATATTTTTAATTTAGTAGAAATTAATAAAATTCAAAGTCGATTTTTTTATATACAAATCTTAATTTTCACTTATTATCCTTATTCCTACACAGACTAGGCCCCGCGCATTTTTTGTTCGCATAGGGCCCCGCAATCGCTAGGACCGGCCCAGTCAAGAGGTTGGTTTGTCAAGGACGCAATGCCATTCATGTCAATATATCGCATCTTTTCACAAGTATTTTAGCGGCCCCCGTAAGGGGAAAAGCCGCTATTTGGTTTGTGCAAAATGTCCGTCTGTCCGTCTGTCACACTCAGGGCGCCAAAACTAGAAGAGATACGAAAAATATTTTTTTCGCCATTAAATGCGGCTTGAAAAGTTTAGGTGCAACGGCTACTTTTAGTTTTCTAAAAGCAAACCGCTTAATTTATAAAATTAATTATGCAAGCGATTTTTTAATAACAAAACACCAATTCTGAAACAATTACGTAAATGTAAGGGAGGAAATGTTACTATCAGAAATGCTCTCGGATTGTAGATATCACGCACATTTTTTTAAATGAATTTCTGTCTGTCTGTCTGTCCGTCTGTCACACTCAGAGCGCCAAAACTAGAAGAGATACGAAAAATATTATTTCACCATTAAATGCTGCTTGAAAGTTTAGGTGCAACGGCTACTTTTAGTTTTCTAAAAGCAAACCGTTTAATTTATAAAATTAATTATGCAAGCGATTTTTTAATTACAAAACACAAATTCTAAAACAATTACGTAAATGTAAGGGATGAAATGTTACTATAAGAAATGCTCTGTGCATGTAGATATCACGCACATTTTTTAAAATAAATTTCTGTCTGTCTGTCTGTCTGTCCGTCTGTCACACTCAGAGCGCCAAAACTAGAAGAGATAATATTATTTCACCATTAAATGCTGCTTGAAAGTTTATGTGCAACGGCTACTTTTAGTTTTCTAAAAGCAAACCGTTTAATTTATAAAATTAATTATGCAAGCGAATTTTAATAACAAAACACAAATTCTAAAACAATTACGTAAATGTAAGGGAGGAAATGTTACTATAAGAAATGCTCTTCGCATTTAGATATCATGCACATTTTTTAAAATGAACTTTTAGCAGCGACTTTCGTGTACTAGCATAAAGCCCGGCAATTATTATAGCTTTTTTATTATTATTATAGCTTTTATATAGCGCTACTTTCATGCTTATAGCATGCTCAGAGCGCTTTGGTCCAATCTCATTTGTGGACCGGTGGGGGGAGGGGGTATCTAGGAATTGGTTTCCCGTGCTGCCTTTGGGCGCTCAGTAAACACAACTCTGCCCGAGTCGGGTGTCGAACCTCGAGCCCCCCTTCTAGGTAGTCAAGCAAGCCAAGCTCAAGCCGCACTTAGCCTCTCGACCACGCTTCCCACAATGACATGATTCTAAACTAATTTCTTAAATTTAAAAAAAAATCAGATTAAAAAAATAACAAGATTACAAAGAAAGTTTGTGTGATACACAAACTCAGAGGCGGCCCCCGTCGGAGTCGGATCCCTGTCAGATCCGCCTATTCGCAAGATGTTGCGGATGTTTCTTCTAAGTTGAAAATAATTAACTTCTCGCTGGACGACGGAGGATGGCGAGCAGGGTATAAACCTGCCTTATCTTGATGTTTGCGCACTAGACTTTAGTTCGGATTTATCGTTGGTCCCTGGCTCAATTCCTGTATGCTCCCATAATTTAAACTATCGCAATATTTCTGAAAGAACAGTAAATGTTAAATCATATTTTCAAAAGCCTTTAGTGTTTTTTTTTATCTAACCGTGACCGACAGACCAACCAACAGACAAAACGCACAAAAATATGCTTCTTTCATTCTGACTCCGACGGGGGCCGCTTCTGAGTTTGTGTATCACACAAACTCTCTTTGTAATCTTGTTTTATTATAGTTTTATTCTTGTCAAAAAAAATAAGCTGAATTTTAAGCATACTTTTTTTTATTTTAACAAATAGGAAATGATCCAAGTTAAATAGATACATAGATAGGTAGATAGATAGATAGATTAGATAGATAGATTCATAGATTGATAGATAGATAGATTCATAGATAAGATAGATAGATATATAGAAGGTAGATAGATAGATAGATAGATAGATAGATAGATAGATAGATAGATAGATAGATAGATAGATAGATAGATAGATAGATAGATAGATAGATTCATCGATTGATAGATAGATAGATTCATAGATAAGATAGATAGATATATACAAGGTAGATAGATATATAGATAGATAGATAGATAGAAATAGATAGATAGATAGATAAATAGATAGATAGTTAGATAGATAGATAGGTAGATAGATAAATAGATAGATAGATAGATAGATAGATAGATAGATAGATAGATAGATAGATAGATAGATAGATAAGGGAGAGAGAGAGTAAATCTAATGTCTTTGACTATGAGACATACAAGCTTTCAAGCCAGACCAGACCAAGTGTTTCCATTAAGAGACATGTCTTGCTGTGGAAACAAACTTAGAAATGACTTTGAACTAATTTTTGTAACTTATCGAAGACGTCACTCCATGAACTTCATTTAGACTAACTTGTTATTACGAATGTCAACATTCACGGTTTCATTCTATATTCTCCACTTTAGCGCTATTGCAGTGGCGTAGCTAGTGTGAGTGGGGTCCGAATTTTAAAAAAGTCCCCACGGGCCACTACTTTAGGGTACCCAAATGAGTGTTTGAATTTTTTTTCATTAAATATTAAATATTACGCCACGCGGTACACAATCAGGTCAAGAATAAAAGAAATAAAGTAATAAATTTAATGTTTTTTTAAAGCCTATATCATCTCACTCTGTTTGTCTGTCTGTCTTGTAAAAAGTTTGTTTACCTGACATCACAAGAATCAATAAAAAATTTGTTAATTAATTATTGGTAATTAATTATTTTGCTAGGTAAAATTACATTATTACAGGGGTGCTATAGGCTCTATAGCGTTGCTTTGCAAAGCTTGTAGTAAAGATTTAGAGTCATTAACCACAACAGAGTTGCACTCAAATTTCCTTTGCCGAGTCAATGATTTTAAGGCTTCACAGACTGCCATCAAAACTGCAAATACTACCAAATGATCCAAAGATTTTAATTGATTCATAGTCGAGAAACTCAATGTAGGCTCCATAGCCTGCTCTTCTATCGATGCCGACCAATCAGTGTATAAAAAAATTGCACTGGGTTTGAAAACAGTGTTGGTCTCCAGAGCTAGAATTTGAAGGACGTTAGGTGAATGACTTAGCTAATAACGTTAGGGTCTACTAGTTTCCAGCGTATATGTCGTTGGGCAACACCAAGGGGGAAGGGGATGAAAACATTGAATGTTTTGTCGGTTGGTGGAGAGGCCAGCTTTATCAGGTGGTCTATTAACATGATGCATGACTGCACTTTGACACTTCTTCTGCATCTTCAACCACCACTAGTTTTCTAGCTGGGAGGTATTTATCCAGCCTTTTATACCTCTCATAGCATGTCAGTATTGACCGTTCCCTCCTAAGGTTTATTGGACCATTAGCCATTCTTTCATCTGTATTTACTGGGCTTGTCCTAAAGCTTCCACAGACAAATATTAATGCTTGGGACTTTATCTTATCAAGCTGTTCAAGAGCTGTCATATAGCTATAGATTTGCCAGGTAGACTGTAATCTGTGATTGGACTGCTCCTAAATACAGTGATCGAAGCATGTCTGCTCGGGATCCCCACTTCGTGGATGCCAGCTTCCGCATGATGCCTGATGTCTGTCTTGCAACTTCCTGGATGTGCTCACACATTTTTAGATTGCGATCTAAAGTTACACCAAAGTATTTGGGTAGCTGAGAGCCACTCCGTTGAGGGGAAGTGGGAAAGGTTGTTCGAGAACGCCAGTCCCGAGCGTGAACTGGGAATAGACCGTCTTGTAGGTGCTTTTTTCTAGCCTCCATTTCTGTGTATATGAGCAGAGCGGTATAGTGGTTGTAAAGTGGTTGTATAGTGGTTGTATAGTGGTTGCGCTTCTTCCGGATTTCTAAAGGACCATTTCATCAGCCTATAGTAGCTTTTGGGAGGCCAGGTGGCTGAGCGGTAAAGCGCTTGGCTACTGAACCGGTGTTCGGGGTTCGAATCCTGATGAAGACTGGGATTTTTAATTTCAGGATCTTCGGGCGCCTCTGAGTCCACCCAGCTCTGATGGGTACGTGACGTTAGTTGGGGAAAAATAAAGGCGGTTGGTCGTTGTGCTTGCCACACGACACCCTCGTTAACCGTAGGCCACAGAATAAGATGAACTTTACTTCATCTGCCAAATAGACCACAAGGTCTGGAAGGGAAAATTTACTTTTATTTTTTATAGTAACTTTTGACATTTTAGCTGATCCGGTATGCCATTTATAAAGGCCGTGAAAAGGACGCATGACAGGGTGGAGCCCTTGGGGAGGCCGTGCTCGGGGGTCATTTCCCCTGAGACTTCTCCAAAATTTAATTAAGACTTATCTTCTATTTAGTACTTTACCTCTTGTCATGATGTCAAATGTCAAAATGCCATGGCACCTAAAGAGGTCAAGCCCCCCTGCCCCCAAACTCTAGCTACGCCACTGCGCCTATAATGAATGCTTTTAGCTGAGTTGTGTTGATAATATAAAGTATATTCCATCCTCAATCTTCCATCACTTACCTCATTACATCTCCTAATTGATCATTGTTTGGGTTAAGAAAGAGGCTGGAATGTTAAAGAGTCATTGCCTTTTCATGTTGGGTTTTCTTTTCTCTCTTTTTTTGTTTGCTCTGTGAGCTGAAAGATGCAGCCATTTGGTGAAAGGTTAAATCTCTATGAACGTCACAACAAACAGAACACATGATGCTGGCTGCGTTTTCTCGAGAACCCGCTGGGCATAAAGCAAATCGTTTTCTGAACCTTGGGAAAAAATGCCAGAACTCTATGGGTTAAAATGTATTTACACTGCAGTCTTCTTTTCTACCTTGTACACCGCCACCCTATTTCTGCTTCATCAACTGTAATCCTTTTACAGTAGACCCCCTCTTTCCCCCCTCTCCCCAGCTGGCAACCTGTGTGCTGCTCAAACCGGCGCCCTTTATGTAGCTGACAACACTCATCCACACATCTTCGCCTGGCACCCAATCTCCCCACCATTAGAGACTTTGCACTTTGTGAACGCCCCCTCCCCTCTTCTGTTTCCCCCCACCTATAGAAACAGTTAATTTCAGTGCTGGATCGATATTGACAACACGTGTTTCCTTTTTACCTTGCATCTAATCAGACTTCTATGGCACCTAAATACTTTAGGGTCAAACTGTGACCTCTTGACCTCTTGACAAATGAACTGGGAGTTTCGGGTGAAGTCAGTGTTATTCAGTCTGGGAGTAACATGTCACTGACATTTGTTTTACCCACACCAGAGAAATCAAAAGATAAATTTAACTTGATTACAAAACGAAATAATTGAAAAATTGACAGAGAAACGTCTAGAACTTTGTGAAAAGGTAAAAAGATAAAAATTTGGATAGATTTAATACTTACCTGACATTGGTCCCTAACAAAAACTTGATAAAGTCTACAAAATAGAACAAGGTCAATATTTAATGTAGTAGGATGATAGTTGATGAATTACAGAAATGGTTGATAATATTAAAAGATAAGGCTGATACTACTTTTTATGACTAAAAAAAACAAGAAAGACAGCCTGGAGAAGTCAGAAGTGTAGATGGGGGGGGGGGAAGGGCAAGAGGTCATCATGCCCCGGCAGTTACAATCGAAAAAGGGTTGTGGGCGTCACATGGTAATGAAGACAATACGATTATCTGGAAATTTTCTTTATTTTTTTAGAAACGAGTTTTGTCAAATTAATTTTAAATAAATGAACATTTTCACATGATTACCAATTACAAAGATTATATCAACTCAATGTGTCAGTCTGTGGCTGTCTATCTTGTCGATGGCAACCCATATGTCGATCAAATTATCAGCCATTTAGTTTATCTATTATATATAAAATTTACGTTCGTTAAACATTTAAAACTAATAATAGTCTAAAGACCCTCTATTTGTATACATAATTGAAAAGCACGTGAAAGCTCTAGTTCGAATTCAGACTTGAGAAACTTTTTTTCTTTAGTGTTTCTGAAATGGCAGCACGGAAACCTTCTCCCTAATTCTTCCCTGCAATTTTTTCCCCACACTTGTCCACAAACAAAGATTGAGGTATAAGCAAGAAGGTTTCGCTAAAGCAATTTTAGTAAAAGCTTTTAATAACAAAAAAAAGTAAATAAAAAAAAATAAAAAAAAAAAAAAAAAAACTTAGTTTGAGAGTAATTAACATCAATTACTTTGAATCCATAATGTCATTTGCGAAAATTTTAATTTTTAAAATCAACTGTGCAAGTAGTTTTTTCATAAAAGTAAACAATTTTTACAACTATTTACTATTAATAGTAACAAATACGGAAGGTTATTTAGTAAGGGCGATGACTATTTACCATATTTTTGACAAATTTATGCAAACGGTTTTAGATTTTTTGTAAAAAAAATATTTTTTACAAATATATTGTTCATAATAATACATTTACAAATAAAATGTTAGCTTTTTTTTTAAAGAGAAAAAAAATCTATTTAATATGTATATAAGGGGAACATAATTTAAAACAACAATTAATACGTAGTTTTTTTCATATAGACGCGTGAACTGCCATGTCACTACTACACACAGTAAAAATATCTTTTTTAGTCTTTAAATAAAAGATTGACCCTTTACAAAACAATTTGTTAATCATAATAACACATTAGATAGGCCAAGTTGACATCTAACATCACCTTTCCTTTCATCACACATCCCTTGGTTCGCTGGAACGTTGGGGTACCACACAAGATCGGTCAACCTTCTTTCTCTATTTTTCTCCATCATTTGCCTTTGATCGAATTTCATTCTGATATTCTTTCTGAAAATATTGAAACCGATTTTGAGTTTGTGTTTCCACACAAACTATCTTTGAAACATTGTTTCTCTGATATTTTTCATATGCCAGAAGTGTTCTCTTGTCCTCAGCAACCTGTGCGCCAGTTTTCACAGTGCGACGCCATGATGTTCAGCCATGTGCTTCTGTCTCCCAGGTGGCTGGGTCAGGAGTTGTAAGCTTTGAGGGTGTCCCTAAAGCGTTTTCTTTGTCCACCTTGTGAGAGCTTTCCTTCCCTTGATTAGTCATTCAGGAGTCGTTTAGGGATGCGCGGTCTTTCCTTTTGTAGACGTGAAGTATCTGTCGCTGCTGGACTGCATCAGGATTGTGAGGATGCTTTGCAAGCTCGCTCTTGGAAGGACTTCAGTATCTAGTATTTTTTCCTGCCAATAAACATTCTGTATTTTCCTTAGATCATGTGGAAGTGGTTCAGTTCTTTTCTATGTTTTCTGTACGCTGTCCACTGTCTGAGGAATAGAGCAATGAAGGGAAAATGACAGATTCATAGACCCTTACCTTTGTATTTGTGGTGATACTTTGTTCCAGACATTTTTAGACAGTCTGACATAGGATGTACTGGCCTTGGCGATACGCAGGTCAATTTCATAATCGATTTTCCGTTTCTAGAGAGTGTGCTGCCAACATAAGTGAAATTGTCCACTGCATTTATATCATTTATATTTATCTTGATGCTTGGATCCGGGTAGGCTTTACCTTGAGCAGGCACATATAGGAGACTTCAGTCTTTTTTGTGTTAATGGTAAGGCCAAAGTCTGAACATGCTCTTGTGAAGTCACTGACGATGCTCTGCAGATCATTTTTAAAGCAGGCATTCAGGGCAGCAATAAGAAGGTCCCTGATAACTGCTGTTTTTTTTTATTTTGCTTTGAGCCGCCTCGGGTTGAAAAGGCCACCTTCAGTTTGTCACACGCAATGAACAGTTACAACAATATTTCAAATCGAACGTCTTTGTAAAACTATAAGCATCAGTTCAAACTATCGACATAGTTCGACTCTTGTCACCTTTTTTTTGCTGCAGAAACAGCCAACGTCCTTCGAGATTACGTTCAACAAAAACTACTCTTAATATGTTTTTCTATCTTTTTTTTTTTTTTTTTGCTGGTGACTTTATAAATCTGCGACTCTCTTATAATTTTCGCTATGGTCCACATTCTTGAACTTAAATGAACTCTCTTCTGCAAAATCATTCTATTGCATTTCTACTTTACAATCACGGCAATCAGTCTGTCAGTTATAAAACATTTTAAATACACGCATGTAATAGGGTTTGTTGCTGAACATATATGTGTCAGACGCGAATAGCCCAATTTTTCTGTAAAGGAAATTACAAAAGTCATTTCTTCTATATATCTTCTATATAAAATTCAACCACAGACCTATATAAACTACAATAAATTTACGTTTTTGATTTCGAGTTTCAACACGATACATGACAAAAACAATAGGTGCCTAACTGAGGAAAAAGATGTGTTAAAAAGATGGACGGAATACTGTTCAGAACTGTATAACTTCGAAATCTCAGGAGATACAGAGATACTAAATGTCCCGTCAGTTTCCAACATGGACGACTATCCGATTCTTCGCTCAGAAGTAGCAGCAGCAGTAAAAGCCCTGAAAAAGGGAAAAGCGGCCGGAGTTGACAACATTCCTGGTGAACTTCTACAAGCGGGAGGAGAAACCATGATAAACGCACTCTATACAATTTGCAACAAGATCTGGCAATCAGGAGAATGGCCCAAACCCTGGACCCAGTCACTCATCATCACTCTTCCAAAGAAAGGCAATTTACAACTATGTCAAAACTATCGCACCATCAGCCTCATAAGCCACCCCAGCAAAGTGCTGTTAAAAATTATATTAAATCGACTAAAACCGATAGCAGACAAAATCATATCTGAAGAACAGGCGGGTTTTAGACATGGTCGCAGCACAACAGAGCAAATCCTAAACCTCAGAATACTCTGTGAAAAATATCTCCAACACCAAGAGAATCTTTTCCATGTCTTTATTGATTTCAAGAAAGCTTTCGATCGAGTATGGCACGGGGCACTCTGGGCGACAATGGAAAAATATAACATTAACACAAACATAACCAAAGTTATCCAGAACCTATACAAGGATGCCACCAGTGCGGTGTACTTCAACAACAATATTGGGGAATGGTTCAAAACCACAGTTGGAGTAAGACAAGGCTGCCTCCTTTCACCAACACTCTTCAATATCTTCCTTGAAAGAATAATGGAAGATGCTCTCGAAGGATTTGAAGGTACTGTAAGCATTGGAGGAAGAAAAGTTACAAACTTGCGCTTCGCAGATGACATTGATGGCCTAGCAGGGACAGAAGACGAACTAGCCGACCTAGTGATGCGCATTGACAAGACTTCAGCAGCTTATGGCATGCAAATAAATGCAGAAAAAACCCAAATCATGACCAATAGTCAACAGGGCTTTACAAAGGCCATCAGTATTGGAGGCGAAAAGCTAACTAGCGTTAGCAGCTTTAAATACCTCGGAGCTATTGTCTCGGATGAGGGAACAAAGCCCGAACTAATGGTCCGAATAGCACAGTCCACAGCGGCCCTTTCTAAACTCAAGTTGATATGGAAAGACAAAGGCTTAGCCCTCGGCACCAAAATCAGACTGATGCGCTCCCTGGTCATGGCCACATTTCTATATGCTTGTGAGTCTTGGACGCTGACTGCAGAGCTAGAGAGGAGGATCCTAGCAATGGAAATGAGATGCTACAGAAGGATCCTAGGCATCACATTTAAAGACCGCATCACAAATCAAGAGATTAGAGACAGGGTTACTGCAGCGATCGGACCCCATGATGACCTGCTAAATACTGTGAAGAAACGAAAACTTAAAATGTATGGCCATGTAACAAGATCTTCGGGACTCGCTAAGACCTTCCTCCAGGGAACAGTTCCAGGAAAAAGAAGAAGAGGCAGACAGAGAAAGCGGTGGGAAGACAACATCAAAGAATGGACAGGCCTACCATTGAACGAGGTTTTAATCAGGGCAAAGGATAGAGAGGATTGGAGAAAGATGGTCCACATGTCTTGCTTGGCGCCCCAACGGTCCACCAGACTAAGGGATAGGTAACAGGTAACAGGTAACCAAGTATTAGAGTTTAGAAAAACCCAGTTTCTTTTCTTGTGCAATTCTACATATCATTTCTCTGTTAGTAAAGTCCTATATTTAGATCTATATCTAATTCCAGTCTAGATCCATATAGGCCCTATAAAACTTGAATAGATCTAGTAATAGTATAGATTCTATCCTATGCTATTCCTATAGTCATTTTTTATTAGAATAAAGTATAGATATTAATAAAGACTAAAGTTGATTAATTATTAGATTATTATATATAGACATAGGACATAGATCTAATAATTTAGGCTATCGTAATACATTTACCATAATCTATACTTAACTTAATGTAGCTAGATCTATAGATCTATCTATAATTTAGTCAATCTAGAGCTATACAATATTCATTATAATACTTCTTCTTATTTAATAAGTTAGTACTTAGACTTAGATCTATTATAGACCGCAGCTGTGTATCAAGGATTGGCCTCTTTAGCCACACAAGAAGTTGCAAAGGGAAAACATCGTCTCACGAGACGTAAAATGCCACAGAGAGAATGTCGGCTGAAAGTAAACTGTATTCATATATAAAATTGTTTTTTTTTGTACTAAAAAAATAGGTGCCGGTACTCGTGATAGATTGCCTAACTTTCAACTACTAATAAATTAACAATTAACGTTGAAATACTATAAAAGTAATAATTTTTCCAGACATTGAAAAAAGGTGCCGGTACAAGTACCGGTGCGTACCATCACAAAAATATATGTATAACTTAATCTTCTTTCATTTACATTTTTTTTTTTGCGGTTATTTCTACTTAATACATTGATACCGGATCGATTTATATAGGGCCTAAGTATACAAGCAGGATCTCAAGCATTGAATATATTTATTTTTTAAATACAAAGTTTTATGGAAGAGGCAATTATGGGCACCCACAGGGATGTGCCTCTGAATTCTGAGTAGTCACGTTTTAGCCATTAAAAATATTAATGAAATACTTCTTCCAGGTGTGTTTTTTTTTTTTTACGTAGATGTAGATTTAATCAGAATCCAGGCGACGCGGTATACTAGAGAAAGCCGAGAAGATCGAAAAGAGCTGGAAAACCATAAAAAAAAACATCTAGCAATAGACTGTGGAGAGTGACGTGTTTTTGTTGAGGTCATATGTTCTATGAGGAACCCAAAGAAATGATGATGATGAGGGGTTGTCACGGTCAAAGAAGATCTTTGAAGGTAGCTTGAGTAAAAGGTATCATATGCTACAGTGCAAGTGATCTTTGAAGATGCTTCTTTTGAATAAAGATCTCATGACCGTGACAGACATTCCTATGGTGATTTAACAGAAGGCAGGAGATCCGCTGGTCTTCCACTGCTAAGGTACACTGGTGTATGCAAACGCGACATAAAGCTCTTCAAAGTCGGCACTAACAGCTGGGAAAAAGTGGCACTGGATAGATCCACAAGAAAAGTAACCTTTAAAAGTAAGTCCTGGATTGCAGATGCCAAGCACAATAGAAGTAGAAATAATGGTGAAAGTACAAAGGATTGGCCTCTTTACTCACACAAGAAGTTACAAGGAATAAAATCATTTAAAGTTTAAAATCATTAAAAAATATTTTTTTTGTTCATGAAATTGTGTATCGAAAAATGCCGGGTACTTGAAATAAGCTAGTACTAAAAAAACAACACAGATCTTGGGTAAAATACTCATCAAATAAAGTACTGTAAATGTGCACTTTCCCGCGCTATTTTTAACTCTTTTTCTTTTTATAGCCTCTATCTGGTTTGATCTCAACCACCCGTATTTTTGTGCATAATTTTTTTCTCTATCAGGCACACTTATTAT
>JADKLZ010000728.1:13878714-13893216 GCA_021533235.1 Biomphalaria straminea | reverse complement strand
CACAGAGCTGGCTTCTATTGGCTCTAAACAAGAGCCACGTATCACAGTGGTGGCCTCTATTGGCTCTAAACAAGAGCCACGTATCACAGTGTTGGCCCTCTATTGTCATTATCACTGTGTAGACATTGAAATTGGAGAAAGTTTAATAACGAAAGAAAAAGACTTTCGTGTTATGTTTTCATTGAACTTTTAGGTCCAGAGACTCGAGACAGTAATCTATAAGGCCCTATATTATGAAAAACATTTCCCATTTAGTTCTTATGGACCACAGTAGCAGTCTAAAATTTGTATAAACGCCAATAGAAGTCTAAAATTCGTATAAACGCCAGTAGCAATCTAAAATTCGAATAGACCCACGTATCAGTCTTTTATTCTTGGCCTTACATGTAGTGGGATAAGACTTGTTCTTTTTCTGCTTATGTTTTATTCGAGAGAAGGTCACAAGTGGCTACATTTCTATTTGTTTCTAGAAGTACTTCAAAGACACGTAGTCAGGGGAGTGTTCTGTGCAGATGCCATTGTTGTCTCTGTGGGACTTAAAACACTGGATGATACTCGTCTTCTGTTTCGATGTAAGAGAGATGGTCTCCTGGTAAACGAGGCTAAGGTTTTATACCCAGACATAGTTGGATCGAATGGAGTTATTCATGGAATAGACAAAGTTCTTCTACCAGACCTGGGTATGTAATGTCTGATTTTCTCACTTAATTTAAGATTGTATTATTATATTAAGCCAACCTGTCACTCCGGGAAATAAAAAAAAAATTTAACACAGGTAACAGAAAACTCTAACCACGTGTTTACGTCCATCATTAAGAGAAATCTATTCTAAAACTTTCTCTCTTTCTGACATTGTCTGCCAATAATCTACTTGTGTTTTTCAATTTCAAAAACCAAACTATAAGATTAAACGTATGTCGTGTTTTTAAAAGTCAAACAAGCAAAGATAATCTCAAACTTCTGTCGTGTTTTTAAAAGTCAAACTATCAAAGATAATCTTAAACTTCTGTCGTGTTTTCAATTGACACATGTTTTTAAGTGCCATTGATATCTGGAAAGCAAGACCAAATGCATGTTAGAGAATGTTTAGCAAGATGAACATAATGGTGAAACTCAACAAAATAGCGCTTTCTTTTTTGTTAACCGTCTTTCTGTCTGCCTGCCTGTCTGTATGTATGTATGCTCGTATGCAGTTTTCCCATGAAATAAGCACCTCATGTAATCTAAACTTCTCCTTGTTTGTATGTTTATATGTATACATTCCATATAGAAGCCAACATCTAATCTAATTTATCCTAATCTTAACATTTATCATCATAGTTGAGATCACGTGATATGTCAATTCCCCACCCCCAACAAAATATCGTTATAAACCTGGTGGTGGTGGTGGTACAATTGGGGGTAGTAGTGGTGTGTGTAGTCAGCCGACACAAATCGCCCCAGGCCAGACCAGCGGTCAAGCGTGACGAGTTACGACGGTCAGCCGAGACGAGTCGGTTCGCGAAACATCGGCGGAGTGAACAGAGCTCAGTAGCGTCACGAGAATTATAGTCATCTGACCACCTAGAAACGTCGAGGGGCGTTCTGTCCGGTTCAAGAAGGCTAGCAGGGACCTATATAAAGAGCAGAGGTGTCGCAATCAAGACGGTCCAGAAAAGGTATCAGAACAGAGGGTTCTACAGCACAGTTCAGCGGTGTGGTTCTGTACGGAGCATTACGACGGTTCAGTGCGGAGTACTGTCAAGTACAGTTGAGACGGCTGGCGTCTTGATCTTGATCTATGATCGAGTCCGACACATCGAGCCCAAGTGTGTGAAGTCAGTCCTGAACTGTTGAACCCAGTGCAAGCCCGGAACGAGACGGAGAGACCAGTGCCAGAGTTGATACGGCGATACGGTGCTACCGGAGAGATATTTGTACAGTCTAATGATACGTGCTGCCAATTGTACAGTATTGGCTGTTCTTTATTGACATTAAACTATTACGTTATTTTGGAGCCCTGACTTGTCAAGTTCTTTCAGTTGGTGGTGTATGGTGCAGTTTGCAGAGAGCCTGGATAGTGAGATTCGTAACCACATACTCTTTCCTAAATCTATAACTTAAAGATTCTAATGACATCTCAATAAATTTGGACATCCAATCTTTCCACATATCAGTACAATAGCGATGTTTAAACTTTTACCTCTCACGGCGTAATGTCAAAACAAATGTTCTTTCACGTCCCCTTAGCCATCAAGTGGTCTTGCGTTTTTCTTCCGTGCTGCTGAACTACAGTTTCCAGTCGTTTAATGCGCACTAATAATCCTACTTGTTTATTATTTCTTAAGCAATAGTTAAATTAAAACTTTTGAGAACCGTTAAATGTAGACCTAATAGCAGAGGCATACTTAAGAGTTTTTGATGCTCAGTGCTGCAGCTCCTTTGATATCTCTTCCAAAACAGAAAATGACAAAATGGCTTTAAATACAGCAAACTTTTGTCTGTGGCACAAGCATTCTGAGCTGCAGTAATACATTATACTAACCTCCATAGGCCGCTATTCATTCTAGAAACACCAGTACTGCCGATGTTGTTGTGCGAGGAACATTTATAGCCCATGTAGATAATGCTTGTCTTGTAATAGTTATAGGCATTATCATCGTCCTATCGTTTCGTGTTAAGCCAGGCACCGTGTAGTAGACAAGGTTTTGGATACGTTCAAGACTTCAACAGAACGATAGTTTGGCACTGAACAAATGATACAATTATGACATGACACGATGATGATCCTGTTATTACAGAAATGTTGACTTGTCTAAATTTCTTTTCATATACAAATGCAAATAAAACCTTTTTTTTTTCTTGATTAAAAACAAAAGTCGCCTATGTTTGACATTGTATGTAAAGTCAGCTTTCTATCAATCTTATTTCCAAGCATATATGTTTTATCATGGCTGAGTCAAATTTGAAAAATATTTGGATAATACTTCAAGACATATTCTTGAAATAGAAATTCATCATCACCCATTTAGTGATGCCTGATATTGATGAGCTGCATTGCATAATGTGTATACAAATATTATTATTATTATGTAAAATCTTGATGCCCCTTTCTTGCTTGTGGCCCGCACAACGTCTCCTAGGCAGTGGCGTAGCAAGGTACCGTGGGCCCGGGTTCAAGAATATGTTGATGGGCCCCTCCCCCCCTTTTTATGGCAATTATTTTGTATGACAAAGAATTCCAGTAGTTTGTATGTATCGGTACATTTACTAAAAGACATTCCGATGCAAGCTCATTAGCACAGCTGATGGAATCATTTAAGACAGGGGTAGACAAATTACGACCCGCCGAAGTGTTTAATGCGGCCCGCGAAAACCTAAATAAATCATTGTAAATATCTATAGAAATAATTGTGTGGGAAGCGTGGTCGAGAGGCTAAGTGCGGCTTGAGCTTGGCTTGGCTTGGCTACCTAGAAGGGGGCTCGAGGTTCGACACCCGACTCGGGCAGAGTTGTGTTTACTGAGCGCCCAAAGGCAGCACGGGAAACCAACTCCTAGATACCCCCTCCCCCCACTGGTCCACAAATGAGTTTGGACCAAAGCGCTCTGAGCATGCTGTAAGCATGAAAGTAGCGCTATATAAAAGCTATAATAATATAATAATAATAATAATTGAAACTTTTGATTCGTATCACATGTCATAAGAAACATTGTCTTTAGATATCTATCCAAATGGTCTTATAAAAACGAAGATTATATATAATAGCAATACTAACAAAATTCAGTAAAAGACATAAGCCTTGGCCAGTATTTATTCAATGGTATGGAAAACTGTGGTGAAAGAGTTGGTTTGGCTTGTACAACAAAGCAAGGGTAACAACTGATGGAGCTTTCACTGGAAAAAAAAACAACCTTTTTAATAAAATAAATATCCCAACCGTAAACTAGTAACTGGAAAGTTTAAACAAAGCTACATTTAATTCACAGAAAAGTTGATAACACCTTAGAAAAGTACTTGTATTTTCAGGCGCCGTCCCTAAGCACAGTCAAAGTATGCAGCTGCTAAGGCCCATGATCGTTATAAGGCCCTCACGGGGGTACATAGTCTGAAAGTTGCTGCATGCTTAAGTTAAAACTGACATTCACTATGCGATGAATTACTTTCAATCAGTAATTTCAACTTCCTCAATGTGCTCCTTGTTTGCATCCTCCACCGTTCTCAGTCTTTCATTGTTGTCTGTATGTTTGGCAAGCTTGTTAACGAGATCAAATAATCAGTTGGCCTATCTTTTTTTTTTTGACGATACGGTTGGAAAACAAACAACAATGTTGATGTCTCAGGCTATGAACCTGAGACCATCCGAATGTTGCTACTCCTCCCAAATAAGTGGCTAAAAAGTCAACATTTTTAATTCTTCCATAAGTAACAAACAGAGCATGTTTCTTTTTCTTGTTTATTATCTTATTTGAAGTCTAAATCTAGATGACAAAAAAGATGCTTACTTTAAAAAAGCAAAAAGGTATGCCTAATACTATCACCGGTTTAATTAACAAAGCGGGGGAAAAAATGAAAGAATTGGAGAATTGGACTCATTAGTCACCACCAACGCACCATCACCACAGTACAATAAAGCTGAAAAAAAGCCTTTCCTTACATAACTCTAGCTGAAAACATGGGTTAATGTTTTTGAAGTTAACATAAAGTTTGATATGACGTTCAGGATATTTTAAGGAAGCTTTTTAATATTTTAGCATCTATTTCATTTTTTTTTACGAAATTACATTGTATGGTAGGCCACAATTTGTCATTAGTCATGAGACTAGGCGATATGACACTCATACGAGCCATGCAGCACCTTATTTACAGTTAAAAAGGCCTTAAGCGTTTTGAGATATGGGAGCCCATATAAGCCCAGATGTTGTATGTGCCGTAACCCCGTAACTACTAATTTTTTCATGGAGGCCCTAAGCTAGAGCTTAATTAAGTTGCATAGAAGTTAATCCACCCCTAGCCCAATGGTTGTTACACCATCGGGTGTAGGCCCCTAAATGGTCGTGGGCCCGGGTTCATTGAACCCCTTCGCGCCATGGATGCTACGCCACTGCTCCTAGGTACGCCTCTGTCTAAAACAGTCGTTCCCAAACTTTTTTGTCCCGTAGACCTTGTCATGTTTTCTGGTTTTCGGTAGACCTCTTGCTTAGCTGGTATTGCTTTTTTTTTTGCAATTTCACCAAAGCCATTTTTTTTAAAAACCAATTTCTAACTGTAGTCAGTCGAAGAGGGAAAA
This sequence comes from Biomphalaria straminea, assembly GCA_021533235.1. Classification (NCBI taxonomy): domain Eukaryota; kingdom Metazoa; phylum Mollusca; class Gastropoda; family Planorbidae; genus Biomphalaria; species Biomphalaria straminea. Next base: position 13,887,948 of record JADKLZ010000728.1, on the reverse strand, counting down.
ATTAATTTAAAGCTACATTGTAAGTTATAGAGATCTTTCGAATTTGAATTTAAACCAATTAAAATAACAATTAATATGTATTAGGAAATCACCAAAACACAATGGAAATAAAAAGAAATTCAGGTTTAAATCCGTTACTACGGATATTATGCTTTATATAGGAATTTGTTGTTCTATGAAAAAGTCCTTCAAACAAATATTAATTAATTAATTTGCCTTAAGTATCGTTGTCAAAGTTTTCACAAAGAGTTTGTTTATTTCTTGATTTTTCACGTGTGGCTCAAATATTGGGTCTGTGGAACTGTTTTCATTAACACAGATGGGGCATAGGAGAGTGTCGCCTCAACCAGTACGCTTCGGACAAGACGGGCTTATTAACAATGACTGCTTATTAACAAACCTCTGCTGTCTTGCAGCTATATTTAATCACGAAAAGATGTCGGGAGTCAACGTTGACTCAGAAGCCGGCGACTCTTAGTTTGCAGCACACAGTGCTACAGTCAGAGCCAGAGATTATCCCAAACTGTACATGCCGCTTGAATATGTTATAACTAATACATAGTAATACCACTAAAGTGTCCTTGATTTGTACTGTTGCTTTTAGTAATTCTTTTCGTAATATCGGATGTAGGTTTGTGTAAAACAGTTTTTAAAATAACTTAAATGGCTGGTAAAATCAATGTTTTATATCTAGTGTTTTCGTATTTGTCTATAACTACAGAGATGATAATGAAAGAGATATTGTAAGATGCTCACAAACCATCATCTTCTTTGTATAGTGTTGAAGACTTTGTTGGTCTATTCTGAACTTTATCTTTAAGTGTTCGAAAGTTTTTCAAACCTTTATCTTTTTATCAGGGTGGCATCGTCTCAAATAATCCTCCAGCATAATTAATTTCATATTGTTATAAAAGGCACGTTTGACAAGGAATGAATCCCAATTTTAAATAATCAGTGCTGTACAATCAACATTTCTTTTTGTTACACATTAGTTACATGTAGACAAAATGAAGCTATTTAAATAAGTATTAAACTTAAATACAACAATTATTCCGTTTGAATAGTAGGATAAATATTTAAAGGATTAGCTAAGGCACAGATCATTTATTAGTGTAGGAAAGAATTACATCAATGGGATTTGAAAAATAAAGTCCGGACCTGTTTATATGACACCATTATCGTAGACCCCCATGGGCATCTCGTAGACCCCCAATTTATTTTTACACTTCCGTAGACCCCTTGGAAGTCTTCGTAGATATATACCACTTTGGGAATCACTGGTCTAAAAGATAAATGATATAGCAAGCGTTTCCTTTTTTTTTTTTTTTTTTTTTCGCTTACCAAGGGAGACTACTACAAAAATGAGCTTAGCTTTATTGGTATACTAAGTTGTTTACCTTGTCAATCAAGTGTAACAACTTAGTACGTTAACGAGATTCAGTTCACGTCTGTTCATGTCAAAACATGACCTTGACTGTAACTCAGTGTTTACGTTATTTCATGCTCCTGATTTAGGACTTATACCCCGTAGTTCACCTGTTTGCTGATAAAGTAGGATTAAAGAAAAAAAAAAGATTTTTTGCTTTCACTACCTACATAGTGGCCTTTTGATTACAAATGTGTTACCTGCTTGTACCTGTCGTACTATGATAGAACAAAAAACAACAGCGCTAACATTTAAAACTTAATACACTGAATGACAAAAATTATTACACGCATAGTAAAGGTTAAGACACGAAATATAGCCTGAGCACATATGTTTACAAATGTGAACAAGAACAAGGGGGGACAATCGATATCAACAAATTCGCGACATTTACCTCACGTTTAAATTTTATGCATATAACACAACACCAGATAGTCATAGCATAAATATAATGATGAATTAAACAGTCTCAGATGTCATAAACTTCCGATGGTATATATATATATATATATATATAGCGTTATTTCATGCTTTAGCTTTCTCTGTACACTATGATCCTAACACTTATCTGGACCAGTTAGGATAAAGGGAAAAGAAGGGAAGAAAATAAAAATATCTATATGTACATTTTACCGTAATCAGTCTTTAAAAACATTTACAAAAAAAGGCGAGGGGAGGGTGACGACCTAAATTCGAACTCATGGCTCAGGCCTCCTCAAGCCGACATTCTAACCACTCTGCTAATGAGGTGCTTATGACTATAGATGACTGTATAGCCATGTATACAATTACAAACTTGCTTTAAAGCGGCGACCTATAAGGACTAATTCAGCTTATACCACCTTCTTCAGTCAAGTACAATTTCTTTCTCTTGTTCGAGATACTAAACAAAATAATTAATTACCAATTGTTAATTAACTACATTTAACAGAAACTTTTTTTTTGTCAGGTACAAGAAATAATTGTTCAAAATTTCAACTTGATCCGAGATTGGGTGTGGGAGAAATAGCGTGTACAAACTTTTGACCAGACAGACTTGATACAGTGGCGTAGCAAGGTGATCGTGGGCCCGGGTTCAAGAATATGATATTGGGCCCCTCCCTACGATTATGATAAAAAAAGGGGGATTAGAAGGATGTTACAAGCTCTCCAAGTGAGAACCTGGACCGAGTTCCGACGCTACACTCTATATTATATTATGAATGGTAAGTACAAATATATAAGCATTTAATACCGGTATGTTTAAATGATTACATTTGAAACATTTTGTTTTCGATTTTTTAAAATTGCCATTATGGGCCTGAGATGAACTCCAAAATGAAAAACAGGGCTGGAAGGTTCAGTCCTCCCGTAGAGCCCTGGTGAGAAACTCAGCTGTTTGGCGTAGTGCCTTTAAGCTTCCGTAAAGGTTCAGTGAATCTGCAGACAAGGATTCCCGCAGCTCGCGGAGCTGCGGACACTTTTGCAAAATATGCTCCACCGTCTCCACCGACTCTCCACAGTGTCGGCAACGGGCATCAAAATTGGGCCGGAGCCGGGCAAAATATGCACCAATAGGACAGTGTCCCGTTCTGCACTGCGCAATGAGGGACTGCTCCGACCGTTTTAGCCTCCACCATGGATCGTTGCGGTTTGGGCGTCGCAAATGCTGCCAGACTCTGCATGCTTTGTTAGAGTCATCCCAGGATTTCAACCACTTGTCATGCACCCACTCTCGGATAATTATGGGCCAGACTACGCCACTGACATGATATAAGCTTTGTTAATATTGTAGATTTTAAGAAAATGTACTTTAACTTCTTTCTCGTCAGGCAGTCGCTTGTTGTCGAATCTTGTGATCAATTATTGCACATATCTGTTGTATACGCTTTTTGTTTCACTGTATATGTACCGTTTTATGATAGTCATTAAATTAATAGGATCCAATTGAATTCTATTAGATGTAGGTTAATTTTATGAACCAATAAATCTGACCTTAAAAATTTATGGTGTATAAATAGTACTATTTCTTTTGGTACTTTTGATCCGAGACTGAAGACAAATGAAGCAAGACGGTGTCACAGAAATGGGGCGGTCAAAGTCAAAGTCTCCGAAAACAAGGACGATACAAAATGTGAAGCCTCTATCTCAGCAACAGAACATGGTCAGAGTTGGACTGACAGAGGCGTAGGCGACGTAGGAAAGAAGAATGGCCCACTCCTAAAAACATGCTGAAGAGAAAAAAGAAGAAAATATAGACTGCAATAGTACAAAGAAATAACAAGACAAGATAGAGAAATGGAAAAAAGTATGAAAAACATTATCTCGTAAACTCCTTGCTTACACCTATGATACAACCATAGTGTCCGCGTTGTTTTCACAGTGTCCGCGTTGTTTTCACAGTGTCCGCACTGTTTTCATAGTGTTCGCATTGTTTTCCAGCACCTTGGCTGCCCTAGATACGTGTTATACCTTACCGATGATCGGCAATTATTTGTTCTAACAGTAGAATCACTCTCCCGTAAAACATATACATTACTGAACTAACGATCTCACCATCACCTGTTATGTGATTCAAATAGGCATATGATCTAGTAGGCCTTCAAAATAAACACCTTTGTGTATAAGTTAAATATCAAACTTTCTTATTTGCATATACTATTTACTTTTTTATTACAAAACAAAAATTCTAATAGTGTGTAATCTTATCACCAAATGTTATTGGAATAAATGTTTTTGTATTATGTAATAAATATATATGTCAAAAAAGGGTGTAAAGTTAAATATGCATTCGTGCAACAGTCACTGATAGCGTGCACTAAGTGTTGTAAAGACATACTCTATTATATCTGCACATTCGTTTGAACAGTGCCAACAAGATTGAATTGGTAGTTCATGTCTGCTACTCTCGTGAGACCAAATGTGTGACAACTTAATGTTTAGTACAAGTGACACGCAAGCATGACGCAATTGTGTGTGTGTGTGTGTGAGTACTGTGTTTTCTAAATGGTCACTTTGTGTGTCTCTTTAGTATATTTCTATATTTAGATGTCCGTCTGAAACTCAAAGTTGGATCCACTGATGTATTATTATACAGTGTAAAGAATGCTGTATTACATACATGGTTAATTGTTCTCTACTTATGAATACTTTTTCATTCAATGTTTATTTGTATAGAGGAAAGGAGAACTCTTGAGAGACATGGTGATGACAAGAGTTGTCGGTGTTTGAGCATTTATCTACTTTCTAACAAGTTTTCTTTATCTTTAATAGCACGAATATTCTAAACAGAAAAATAATCATCCAGTCAATCAGAATCTTCCAGTCAATCAGAATAATTCATTCAATCAGAATCATTCATTCAGTCAGAATCATTCAATCAATCATTATCTTCTTGACTGAACACTTCACTAGAATTTATGTGTTCAGCGATATATTCACAGCTTTTCTGATGTATCCTATATTTGACATGTCTAATTTTCCTTCCTTCGTCTTACAGCCACTCCTCCCCACCCACCAACACGGATACGAAGTCCAAAAATTTGTTTTATTTTCTTGAGATGTTCGTTTGAACTAATTGACATACAGTTTCGTGTTCTAAATGGCATAGGATAACAAGTGTTCACCCCCCCCCCCCGTAACTATCTCCATTGTGATCAGATTAGTCACAAATACCTGTAGACCTTTTTATAGTTAGGCCAACTCGTTGATTTATTGTGTGAGATTGTTTCTCTTTTCTCTTTATAACGTGGATTCTATTGTCTACGATAAATGAAATTTAAAGTTCGTTTGATTAAATTTGATAATAAAAATTGTAAAGATATTTTTTTAAAATACTTAATAACTTGTAAATAGTTTACAGTCTATATCTATGATCTACTTATACTTCATTGTTTACAAATACGGGAATGTTTCTATTCCACTGAAATTTTAAAAAAATGATAGTATCTTTGTGTCTGTGTGTTCATGCATGCATAGCTAATAGGGATTGACATTAGGAACAAAAGAAACGGAGAAAATATATATCTAGGACAAATGATTAGAACAGATTATTAAGACAAATGATTAGGACAGACGATTAAGACAAATTATTTCAACGCAGCTGAATGGAATATTTTGTAGGTATTAATAAGTGGCAGAAATGTTTCACAAATACCACTTCGTAAACAGTCCCCATGTTGAAGGAACTACACTGAATATCTTGACATCCCCACTGCTAGAGAATGCTAGAAACACCTGCTTTAAAACTAGTCATGAAAATAGATTCCAGAACTTGTGTTCTTCGTCCTGTAGCCACGATGGTCTGGAATTGAAACGTTGTCCACTTTCTTCGCCTGGACTTCAATTGAAGAATCTTCAAGTCTTTTTGCTGGTCCAACACTTATACGCCAAACAAAATATAAATTTAACGTCGTCACCTTTCTCATAAATATGTCATCCTGGCTCAATAGAATTCTATTACATTCAATATTACCTGCAATTATTTTAATATATATCAAAAAGACGTTTACTTTTTCTTATCAAAGCTTATCTCTGTCTCTCTGTTTATATCAAACTGTCTCTGTCTCTCTGTTTTTTTTTGTTTTGTTTGTTTTTCAAACCTTATATCAAACTAACTCTGTCTGTCTGTTTTGTTGGTCTGTCTGGTTCGTACACATTTTCACCAAGTAATTTCTCTCACTTCCCATTCTCGGGAACCTTTGCTCAATTATTGCTCAATTACATTCAACAATAAAAAAAAATCACCAATTAGTTACTGAAATAGCGATGATGTAACGGTATTCGTGGTATTATCTTTATACTTTACATAGAGAATTAGGTCGTCTTTTAAAAGTTTACACCTATATAACAACGAAACCTTCTATTTTCTTGGCCACTGACACGGTGGTTAGGGCAATCAGGAGGCTTGAACTCAAGGGGTACAACTTTTTTTTTAAACTATACAATACATTTGAAAAGATATCACAGTAACCTTCTCCTAGATACCGTCTTGTCCCCCCCCCCCTCCTAACTTTCCCCAACTGGTCCAGTGATACGATCATATTATATTGTGAAAGCTAAACACATGAATTTGCGTTAAACAAAAACAATTGGTGTGGTATTATTGGTAAACATATTTATACTCCCTCAGATTTATTATTGTCAGACAATGTCTATTACGAATTAATTACATGACTGATCTGTTTAAATCTAAGATAAAATTTATTGAGTTCCCCTTTCAAACCATGCGGTCTATAGGGCAGTTGAGGGAAAGGTCAATTGTTTCTGTGGCCCATGGTTAACGAGGGTATCATTCGGCCGTCACAACTAGCAACTGCCTTTATTTTTCCCCAACTAATGTCGGGTACCCATTAGATGAGTGGACTCCGTGGCACACTAAATATCGAAGATTACTTATATTTTAACACTTCAAAACCTAAATGAAGAACATTTGCAATTAAATAAAGGTTACTATGTATACCCTAATTTAAAAGGAAAATGATAGATGCATAAAGACTTGTATAAAAGAACTGTAAAACTATTCCACCGGAAAACAAAACATCAACGAACACAGTGACGTCACTGATAACTAAATAGGTTTCCTATCTAGGCTTTATCTAGACTCAAGTTACACAACTCTGATTCAGTTGGTTTGGTTATCACGGTTGTTGTTGTTGTTTTAAAAATAGCTTAATGTCATCTCACTCTGTCTTTCTGGTACAACTATTGAATTCATTAATTCACCCACTTTCAATTCTTGAATCAATTTGAAACTTTGTACATTTAGTACTAGTTTCTAACTAACTGGAATCAATAAAAATATTATGTGGCAATAAAGAGCTACATATTGAAGCTTTGAAAGTGTAGTTAATTGTCTTGTAACTTTTTTAAAACACTTCCTTTATACCTTACACCGAATCAGAAACCCCAGAAGTAACGAATCATGCAGAGATTACTCTATTAGAGCATATAAAAGGAAGCGAGCAGTGAGTGTTAAGGTCGCCTTGCCCCCGTACAAGGCCTGCCCTAATGCTGCACACGAACCTGAGAGAGGCTAGAGTTTCCCCACAATGGAGAGATGTTTGACGAAGATTTTTGACATCCCAGCATTAGAACTGTCACTGGGTCCGACGAGTTCCTCTACTACGACTTCCGGGGACGGGCTAGAGCCTAGCTCATGAGCGCAAAAGTACCGCCCGACACAGCCCGCGAAGGCCGTGCCAGTCGGTCCAGTTTTTCCCATTAGAGAGACCCGCGAATCAGCCAGGCTCCAGGAGAACCCGACCAACCCTCGAGTTGGTGTCCAGCGCTGTCCGCCTTTGGAGATCCCGTTAGGTCTCTTACTCACCGTTGCCCCGGGGCCCCACAGGGGGGGGGGCTGGACGTAACCCCTTTGATTGACTTTTACACTTGCCGACTGCTCATTCATCAGTGGCAAGCAACCAGTACCCTTGGCCATCCCTCCAAGCATCGAGGTGTTTACTCGGCAACCACGATGAGGTGGTACTGGAATGCCGAGCCGCACACGAACCAGTTCCCTCTCAATCAAATGTTTGTCACGGTCGTCTCTCAAGCAGACCGCGACATTCGTAAAGAATGTGGTCTGTTGTTTCTCCATCCTCTATACAGTGACGACACCGTGTGTCTAAGTTTACTCGAAACCGTCCGAAGTAAACACCAGTATCTCTTAAACCAGATACACCAAAACAATAAAGCTATTTATAGTTTTTCCGATATTCATAAAAATCGCTAATGTCTTAAACATTTTGTCCATCAGAAACTTATAGAATCTATACCTAAAAGGTACATGGTCAATATCTAAAACATACACGGGCAAAATCTAAAACATACGTAGTCTATTACATGCTCTATTATTTCTTGGTTCTGTTGTTCTCCAGTGAAAACAGCCGAAGATCTGATGAAAGAAATGTCCCTCAATGATTTTCTCACTTTGGTGGACATGGCAGGTCTGAACGAAACTCTACAGGGCAGTAACTACACTATTTTTACACCAACTGATAAAGCTTTTAAAGGCAAGTCCTTAGCCAAGTACTGACAATACTTACCATAATTAAATTCAGTAATCTATTCTAGTCTTTTGTTCAATCAATGACTGCATGCCTATTATGACGAAAGGTACTTTAAAATGTCAGATTATTTTGTACTTGTACTTTGGGGCTGGATCACTAACTCAAACGTACATAGTTTTGAATGACATTTTTCTTATTCCATTATAGATTTACCTCGAGGGTATCTTTCTGCTTTGCCCAAAGAAGATTTGCAGAAATTAATCAAATATCACATGGTTCCAGGAAAAATTACTAACGACAATATAGTGGGTGAACATCAGTTGGACACCTTGTCACCTTTGGCGGTCAAAATTAAGATCATGATCTCCAGGAAGGTGAGTTGATTTGAATAGACTATTGAGTATAGTGCAATACTGCTATCTACAGCAGACAAAGAAACAAAAATACACGCACACACACACACAAAATAGTCACTATTGTAATGACTAATTCTGTTAGGGTAATAGTAAGTCAATAGGACACATCAGATTCAGGTGTACGAACTTTAGAGAATGGTGTTTAGGATAATGATGTTACTGTCAGAGAAATAGGAGTCCTTACTTTTAGTAAAGTTATCAGAAATCTAGGGTGACCTAATCAGCTAAATACTCTGATGAAAGAAATGTCTCTCAATGATTTTCTCATTTTGGTGGACCTGGCTGGTCTAAACGAAACTCTACAGGGCAGAGCTAAAGACTCAGCAAATGTTCTATGGCTGATTAGTTGAAACAGAAATCACGTAAATGTGTAACTTATCAGACCAAATAGTCAATATGTCAA
>JADKLZ010000728.1:13861819-13871945 GCA_021533235.1 Biomphalaria straminea | reverse complement strand
TGACAACTCCAAGCTCCAAATAACGTAAAAGTTTAATGTCAATAAAGAACAGCCAATATTGTACAATTGGCAGCATGTAACACAGGCTGTACAAGTGTCTCTCCGCACTGGTCTCTCCGTCTTGTTCCGGGCTTGCACTGGGTTAAAAAGTTCAGGACTGACTTCACACACTAGGCTCGTTGTGTCGGACTCGATCACAGACCAAGATCAAGACGCCAGCCGTCTCATCTGTACTTGACAGTACTCCGCACTGAACCTCGTAATGCTCCGTACAGAACCACACCGCTGAACTGTGCTGTAGTCGACCGTGCTCTGAACCTTCTGTCGTGAAGCCCTTGCTGAACTCCTTATCCGGACCGTCTTGACTGCGACACCTCCGCTCTTTAAATAGGGTCCTTGCTGGCCTTCTCGAGCCGGACTGAACGCCACTCGACTTTTCTAGGTTGTCAGATGACTATAATTCTCGTGGTGCCCCTGAGCTCTTTTCAGGACGCTGATCCTTCCCGAACCGACTCGTCTCGGCTAACCGTCGTAACTCGTCACTCGTCTAGCGCTATCCTGGGGGCAATTTGCATCGGCTGACTACACACATACCACTACCCTATCTGTGCCGCCACCAGGTTTATAACACTGCCCCCTTCTTAGATCTGTCCGTCCCGGACAGGATCAACCTCATGAGATTGGCTGTGAAGTCTCAATGCTGTAGGTGGGGGTGGATCAGTGGCAGTTGGCTTGCCTCTCGAGCTTGACAAGGCCATCCATGTTGCATTCAGCAATGGTCGCTTTCTTCGTCTTCTCTAGTTGGCCTTCCTCTGGTTGCATTGGTCTTGGTCGCATCATCCACGTTGACTTCAGAAAATGCCTTCTTCGTCTTCTCCAAAAAGTCTTCATCTGGTTGCCTCGAAATCGTGCTTTCATCGCCGTCCACGTTGTATTCAGAAGATGTTTTCTTTTTCTCCTCCAGTTAGCCTTCAACTGATTGCATCGATGTCGTGGTCGCATCGTCCTCCATGTTGCACTCAGCAAACGTCGCCTTCTTCTTCTCCGCCAGTTGGTTTTCATGTGGCTGCAGTGATCTCTTGGTTGCATCACCATGCACGTTGGACTACGCAAACGCCGCCTTCTTCTTTTCTTCCAGTCGATCTTCCTTTTGTTTGCAGTGACTTTGTGGTCGCATCATTCTCTTGTCATTCGGTACTGAGGGCAGCCACTTAAGACATGGAGAGGTATGGGAAATCAGGGCTGGGATTACCAAGTTCGTTGGCCAAAGAGATGGTTTCATAGGGCTTTGCGAAGAAGGACTGGGATGGACTTTAAATCAACAAGATAGGGATATGTGGGACATGTCATCATCTTCAGCTTTGTCTGGAGGGCATGCTCGTGGGGCAGGTTGGTAACACTCCCCTTTATCTTCGGCCTCAGGCTCCATTCGGCTTTCCTCACCACCATCAGGACCTCTCTATCTAGTCTCGTCAGCAGGCCGATTGTCTATTTCATCGCGCAAGTGTCCATCAACTTCAATGTCAGGCTTCCTTGGATTCTCTTGACCAACATCAGGACTTTTTTTTCAGTCTGGGCAACCTGACCAACGTCTGTTAGGTGCGGACCTGGCTTGTATCTCTGGACTTGCAAATGTCAAAGACTTCATTAAGTTTCAATGGCTTCTCATGATCACCACCAGGGCTTCTCTCGCTTATCTTAGCATCTAGACGAACGTTTGTAGAGTCCAAGCCTCGCCGATAGCTTTCAACTTGCAAACGTCTCTCAGAAACAGGTTTAGAGGTAGACACAGCGTTCACCTGATCTCCTTGATCGTACAGGGTTTCTTCCACCACGTCCATCGTTTTCAACACGGGGCTCGTCACTTCACTGAGGCACATTAAGCTCTGTACAGAACTCCTCGTTCGCTGAACTGTGCTGTAGTCGATAATTGTCGTGGCGCCCCTGAGCTCTGATCACGACGCCGATCCTTCCCGAACCGACTCGTCTTGGCTGACTTTCGTAACTCGTCACGCTTGACCGCTCGTCTAGCGCTGACCTGGGGGCAATTTGCGTCGGCTGACTACACACATACCACTACCCCATCTTCTGTGCCACCACCCCACCAGGTTTATAACAATATAACAATATGACCTTCAAGTTATTTATATATCCAACAGGTGTTAAATCACGTGGGGAAACAGTAGCAAATATGTAGCAATAAACGCATTGATATATGTTTCCTCTACTTGTGTATTCGAATAGTCTTCTAATACCCACACACTTACACACTTACAATTGTGCACATTCATTTCCGAAATCAATTCACGCACGTAGAGTGAGATTAGCTGAATGTTTTACTGCTTCGTATATCATGCATACAAAGCAGGTGGTGTTAGAATCCAAGATATCAATAGTTTATGTAAGGATAGTCACGTTTTTGCTTTTCCAGTCATTTGTCTTTGTTTGAAGCTTTAATTGCTTGAAAATAAACACGCCTTTTAAATCAGTCATAGTGTAGCGTTGTTAATAAATGAATTAAAATGTCGTGGTAATTAAAGCTACAGCCAGAAATTTTTCACTGCATGATTCATTGGCATTTAAATTATACACACATTCTTTCTATTGCATACAAACCATTACAGTTTTAATATTTTGTTTGATTGACAAATTGAAATCTCTCGTTTTAAACACGTGACATAATGCACTAGGATCATTAGACTGCCCAATGAAGGTCTGGTTCAAACCCGTTGGAGAGATTATTTAAAAGAAAGATTTAGTCTATTAATTAGGATTAAGAGATGAACTGTTGGAGCCTCCTCCATCAGCTAAAGTAGCCTACACTTTATCCTCAAAATCCAAACAAGAGAAGTAGAAAAATTGTTTAAAGACTAGGACAAGGCCCACAAGGCTCGCGGAAGTGAGAACAAATAATGACCGGACCTTCCTGTAGTGGAGACAGGCTTGAACAAGGTAATACAACAAAGACAACTTTAAATTTTCGACACAAAAACTTGTTTTAGCTGTGAAAAAAAGGGCATGTCCAAAACCAATGCAAAGCACCTAGGACTAGCAATAACTACAAATATAAAAGCTAAACAAATTACCCCAACTGGTGGTGGTTTAAGTTGCTGCTGACTGATGTAGTTTCCTTTTGTCCATAGTATGGCCTGGATGGCAATTATTGGCAATCTTTGAAAAGATTTAAATTAGTAATAAAATCAGTTTCTGATTTGATTTTTTTTTCTCCTTTAAAAAGGTAAATACTTGATCTGTTGCGATAGTTAGAACATTTTCATTGAATATCATGTCTAGTATATGTATTGGGTCTTTTATATATATATATATATTGCACTACAATTGAGGAATTATAACAAGAGTTAGCAATTTCTTGAACTAATTTTACGAACAATTTTTTTTTATTTGTTTATAATCTGTTTAGATTACAAAGTTGCACCACATAAGTATACTAGTACTTAATATAAAGTAATAAGGTTTGTCTTTGAGTCCGAAGATTAGTGAGGAATACAGTGTTTCCGTGGCTGCGCAGCCCCAGCTGTGACCTACATATTTTGCCACATCCAGGCAAGCATAACCATTGTCCGCAGGTGCTCGATTTAGATTTTCTTTTCGTCGTCTGCGTTTGTCCTGGCAGCAAATTTTCTTTTGGTCTCAAATGTGTATCCCGCGGCCTTCGTGAGTGACCTCCAGCTGTCTCGTTGCGACATCGCATGCAGCCAGGTGTTCCATGTCAGCCAAAGCTGGTCTTTGAAGCCTTTCTTATCTAAATTTGCGGAAACAATATGTCTTATACGAGGACCCCAACAGTCGAGGGGCCCTAGGCAACTGCATAGTTTGCCTATACCTAAGGACGGCTTAATTTCATACCTGTTCTTATAACATTATTTATCTTTAACTAGACAATAAACGCAGCTTTGATTAAACTTTCCCGTTAGTAGTTTATGATTGGTAAATGGTTCTTTATTTTATTAAAAAGCCTCTTTCTCTCAGACTAAGCAGGGGGTCCATCAGTTGGTACCCTTGCCATCTTGTAAAAGCTAATTCAACTCTTTGAACATAGTTCTTCATAGCATTAAATAAATATTGGCGCGAACTTGTGTCTTTGACTGTACTTTTCGAATTATTGCCCATTTAAAATAATCTTCATTTATTTTAAACGTCTTAGAATGACGTTTAGAGACATTTTTTTCTTTAGACTCTTCATTATAAGTGATAAGAATCAAAAGTTTTAATAAATTAAAGATATGTACAATTATTTATGTTTTATATATTTTTTCATTTTTATATTTGTGTAATGTGTGGGCACATCTGTGTCCGCGGGCCGCATAAAACAGTTCGGCGGGCTGTAATTTGCCCACCCCTGCTATAGATAAAACCAAAGCGCCAGTCCCAGGGAAAGAAGAAGCTTATAGCAATAACAGACAGTCAAGAAGAGATACATATAATTACCAAACAAATAATAACTCAAATAGTTACAGAACAGATAATGGCAATAACAACAATAATATTGATAACAATAACAACAACACTGAACATATCATTAAAGTTGAAAATCTATTAGGATATATTAAATAGCAAACTAATATGACAGAGTAGTGTAAAGTAACGAATGTTCAATGGGTAGATATGAGAAATGATCAAGAAAAACTGCTTTTGTTTATATAAAAACACAAGAAGATTGTGATAAAATTATTGACACTTTTAATGATATATTATTCAGAGGAAGATAAATTACTGTAGATTATGCAAACAGTCAAGAAATATTGATGGATTGATTATACTACAAAACACATTAGCCAGGAAATTTTAACTGAATAAATAATCTTACAATAAATGTACTTAGAAATATTTTCTATTATTCAGATGGGTCACCATGACATTTTTCTTTGTACTATTCAACTGGGTCACCATGACATTTTTTCTTTCTATTATTTAACTGGGTCATCAAGACATTTATTGGTAATATTGACAAATTTAATGAAAACTTTTCTATTAGCATTTTCTTATGATTATTTTGACGTTAACATGTGTAATCACAATACGTTTTCTGTCTGATTTTAATACAGATACATACCTATTGAACATTGATGCAATAAACTTATTTAAACAAAACAGCAATTTTTTTTCTTCATCTGTTGAACTTCTATGTCATATTATTGAAATCAAACTGCAAATTGCAAATAGACACAATATTTTATGTGGTTAATTGTGAAGATGATTTTCTTTGCACTTTAGTAATGTATTTAAATGATATATGATGCTATAAATAAAATCATTAAGCATGATACTTACTTAGATTTTTTTTTCATTAACATGTCAATGATTTAATTTTTTTTTTGTTCGATGGTAAATAAGTATTTGATTTATTTCCTGGAGGTTAAATCTTCAAATACATTAACATTATTTAACAATGTCATAACAGTGAGACATGATTGATTTGACTGTTTGTGGTCAAGTATATTTGTTAAAAATACTTTATATATAATTATTATTGCTGATTTATGAATAATTGAGTAATATTGTTGTAACACAATTAAGAGATACAAGATGATAAGAGTAACTAAGATGAATTTGAAGAGTTAATAACATAAGCTATGAAACTATTAAATACATAATATATTCTTTTTTAAGGACAAAACATGACAAATTGGTTATATTTATTCTACAAGAGGGCAAATATATAAATATATAAATTAGTCTATTCATCCGTATCTATAAGCTGTTATTTTGTTACGAAAACTGTTCAATATTGGATATTTTAAGGCGAATATTCAAGGATAAAATGAACAAAAGATCAATCAAATGAAGCAATGTTTAGCTGAACAGATCCCATACATGTATTTGTATGCTTTATTATCCGGATATTGACAATAAAATATCTATATGTATATACAATTCAGGTTTTAATGCTAAAATAAGTTTCAAGCCGTCCTAAATTCAAGTCGCTTGGACAACTTGACTTTTTTTGTATCCGTTTGCTTCTCTGCAGGATTCCTACGGGATCTTGTCATTCTGACTGAATACCATTTCTTTTGGAGCTAAATGTATCATTGATATACTTTATGAATACGTTTGTCAACCTGTCCTAGACCTGACCTGGCGAAATGGCTTGAACATAAAGCTTTCCTGAACATTCCATTTGGTTCCAGTCTGCTTGCTCATAATGTCGTGATTAGAGAGATTGTAACGGTCGAATGAGTCTCTCGAGGCCCTGAACACATTTACATGCCGTCTTGAAAACTTTTCTTTGGAAGAGAATCAAACTCTTTGACTCGAAGTGTTGATTCGGAAAATGTTGCCCTACACAAGAAAATCACACACACACACACACAGTCACACTTGGTAACATTTCACAAAAGTGCAGATATATATATACAAGTGACCTTCACATTACTGCTATGTCACGTATTTAGAACAAACTAATTACTTCCATTGATTGACCATTATGACTTTAACTTTGATCACAAAGTAGGTGACACGTGTTTTATAAGAGTTGACTTTGTTGATCTGTCTTGAATTGATGTCAATCAAGAAAAGGTACAAGGGCGTTTACAAAAGTTCTTTACTTCATCAAAAACAAAGTAGTTCAAACAGAATATGTCAAGCAGAAATATAAACAATTACATAAACAGAAACAAATCAGACAAATATTTACATTAACAGAAACAAAACAAACATTAACATAAACAGAAATAATCAGACATTCACATCAACATAAACAAATCAGACAAAAAGTATAATAAACAGAAACAAATCAAACATTTTCATAACAGAAACAAATCAGACAAACATTCACATCAACAGAAACAAAACAGACTAACATTAATCTAACAAAATAAACATTTATATAACAAAACAAACATTTATATAAACAAAAACAAACTAGACAAATCAACATAAATTTTTTTTTTATATAAACAGAAACAAAACAGACAGACATTTACATCAACAGAAACAGTATTAAAACTTATTTTACTAAGGGTAAAAGTCTATTAAATACTGTAAAAAAAATGTTACAGTAAAACTTGGAATTTGATTTTTTGTGACACACTACTGATTCTTTGTTGCATCTTCTGACGTGAAATTCACATAAACGTTGTCAACAAAATGTCGTTATATGTGAGCTAAAAAGTTGTTCAAGCAGAGACTTTTTTTTTGTTTAGTGGTGCTTCACGTCCTTGCGAATGCTCGTAAAAAATGTCACCTCTAAAATGTTGAATGAAACATTAAAAATGTCGTATAAAAAGTTCAAACGTCAAAATGTTTTAAATAGGTACTTTTTCGTACATTTTTAGACAAACCACCATGTCTTAATAGCAATCTTTCTGTGTTAGATGCAGTGGTGTCACTGGGGTGGGTGTCACCCGGTGCGGTCAAACTCAGGTTGTCACCCCCGTCCCCCCCTTTAAAATAAATAATTTTTTGTTTGTTTGTTGCACACCAATACATATAGTTTATAATTACCTACGTTATTTGATTGTTCAACAACTACAAAATGAGTGTCTATTAAATTTTAAAAATGCACTTGTTTTTAAAATGTATCTACATTTTACTGTGTTTTCGTAGTCATGTCAAACTCTGCACTCGTTATTAATCCTTGGAAACAATGAATTTGCTATTAATATATAGTTCAATTTTGAAACAATGTAACCATAAGTAAATTGCACTGGATTTCAAATTCATCATTAACTTCATCAAAAATAATGTCTTTAGCGATCTCATGTTTAATAAACTCCCCTTTGTGAAAGTGTCTGTCTCAAAAAGTTCTTAACTATAATTGAAAAAACTCATGAAGCCATAGATAAGCAGATGGTAAAAAACGGTTGAAGATATTTTTTTTGAAGCATGCAATGTCAATTTTTAGTTTCTTCAAGAATAACTTTGTTGTCTTTAGATCCTTTCTAAAGTTCTGTTTGAATGTCGAATTTTGAATAATCATCAAATTCATCATATACGCGAATATTTTGAAACAAACATCTACAGTACTTGGTTGTTGTTGAATAATGAATATCTCGGTTGGATAGCTCCAAATTTATCTACTATATCAATGATTGCTTCCAGTAGGAGTTGAAGCTCAGAGATAAAAAACAATAAATGCACTCAAGAATGAGCCTCTTTTTCTGTTCTAATCGTGAGTCCGGCATCTTGTGATTGCTAGCATGACATTTTCTTCTTGTTTTCAATTTTTATTTCTTTTTTACATCAATCATAGCAAATGTATTTGTTTTCCAATTTTCCAAACCAAATGAATTCTTCAGATGTTTTTTAATATTCCATAATTGGACTTAATTTCAACCACACACTAAATTAAGTTACAAATTTCTATTTCATTTTAAGACAATTATTTGAAAATAGTCGACAAATGAATAAAGTTTTTTTTTTGCTATTATAATTAAGTAAATAAATCGTTCCCATTAGAAAGCCTTAGAACCATTCTTGGCCACACGCCAAGAAGAGAAATTTCCTAAAATATCAAATTTATCATTCGACTGACTCACTGTAACGTTTCCTTCATCTTGGCTACTGCTTCTTTAACAGAGAATTTAAAAAAATTATCTTTTCAAAAATCATAATGGCCACTCATTTACTTTCCAATTCTACAAAATTTACGTTAACTGCATGTGAGATTTCAATTATATTATTTGCCTGAAGAATGTCGTCATTTGTTAAACAGTGACTATCGGTTTGCATCCTGATATTACGGTGCTAGCTACAAATTCAATAGATTCGATTAAAATATTTTTTGAATCAAAGCAATGTTACTTTACATACACGCAGCGGGTATACATCAGAAAGTAAGGTTTATTAAGTATGATATACCATTTTAAACCTTTAGATAGAATATCATAATAAAAATAAAATGTTTAGTTGAGTTGAAGAAACAAATAAGCAGATCTATTTATTAATTTCTGAATAACATGTTCCAATTTATTTTTTAAATAGTCAGATATTCACAAAGTATTTTTTTTACTTGGGTGTCACCCCCTAACGGGTGTCACCCGGTGAGGACCGCTCCCCCCGCACCCCCTAGTGACACCACTGGTTGGATGGCCTGACATAATTTGTGGAAGGTCTAAAATGTTAATACGCACAAAAGAATAAACATGAAAGATATATCTGAAGCGCTTAATAAGTTTAGAAAATATCTGAAGCTCTCATTAAGATGAGAAAATATTAGAATTTTCAACTAAGGAGAAACCAAAATGTTGTTTTCCTACATTGCATTATTAGAACTACATCGTAATGTAACTAATTGAATATGTAACTAGAGATGGCGATGACACTGTCATGTCTAGGCCACTCTAGGCTATTCTAGCAATGAGCCATTGACTAGCAACATTTGTTCCAGTGTTCAGTTGCTGCTTTTTAAGGGTCTGTTCCGTCTGCCTTGGATGTAGTAGGTTTGTCAAGCCTGTTAAAGTTCAAGTTCAATAAGTTGTAGTCTAAGACGTGAAATAGTCTCGATATTACGAGTAACCGCAAACTTCTTTGCGCACTGTTAGGTTCAAGCAGGGGAAGCAAGTATGTGGGAGATGACATTGCCTTGTGACATTATGGGTTTGGTGGCTGAGAGAGGGTCTGCTTGACGGTTGCAGTTATGTTAAAATGGCAACTAACTTCAGGTGCAGATCATATATATATGTATTGTTTGGTGTAATGCACAAATTGTAAGACAAATTTCCTCACGGACAATAAAGATTATTATTATTATTATTATTATTATTATATATATATAGTTAGATAGATGGATAGACAGTTTGTTAGTTAGTTAGATAAATAGATAGATAGATAGATAGATAAATAGATAGGTAGATAAATAAATAATTAAATAGAAAGAGAGAGAGAGAGGAAATTATATTAGTCCTTTCATAACTAATTTATAAAGGCGCGTGATGCTTAAAGGAAGGGGGGCGTTGTGGCTGACTTTGCTTCCAAACCTGGGGTTCTGGAGTTCAAATCTAGGTGAAGACATGGAATTTGAATTTCGAGACACCCCTGATGTGATCCATCCAACTCAGATGAGTACTGACTTTAGTTTGGAAAAGTAAAGGGCCTTCGTCGTCTTCCAACTTCCTCTTACTTGTTTCACCATGGTATTTCAGTAAGTCTGTGCTATAGGCTTCCA
>JADKLZ010000728.1:13828730-13841814 GCA_021533235.1 Biomphalaria straminea | reverse complement strand
TCAAAACTTTCCTATGCTATTTACTTATTTATTTATTATTTTTACAAGGTAACATTCTGCTTGAGGAGAAGATAATATAAAAACCATTTTTAAATATAAAAATGAAGGATACTTGTTTTAGCTTGCTAATATACCTTTACCACCTACACATATACCACAAACCAAAAAAGAAGGCCTACTAAAGCTACAGGAGGGGGGACATCAGAACATAGTTTAATGATACGCGGATGATGTTAAAGTGATTGGCACAACATGGGGAACAATTGAACCTTTCTTTTGTGTGAATTAGTAAATTCATAGCTTCTCTTCTTTTTTACCACACTAAGTCTTACCTAAGGAAGATTTTTTTTGTTTTTTTAGAACTTTGGATTTTAAAACAAATAAATGGAGATTATTCCTTAGAGACTATTTATTTTATTTTCAAGTGAGAAGTTCTCCACAACATCCTTTCAGTCCTTTAGTTTCAACCTTCTCTTGTCATTTCTCTTGTTTGAAAATAGAAGCAGTAAAGGTATTTAATATGCGCAATTTGTGGCATGTATATTTGTGCAAGATTATTTTTATCTGTTTAATTATTTCAATGAGTGGAATAGCACCATCCCTAGATCAAAACCTCAAACGTAGAATCATCTTTCCTAATTTATATATACGATCAAATAGTGTTTAATAATCATTTTAAAATCTTGCTATGCATCCTAAATGTAATGTAAGCTTGTCAGGCTCTAGGATGGCTTATTTCAGCTTACGTTAAATTACCAGTAGGTAGATGGTAACACTACTGGGTGGGTTCAGTCTGTGACACCCCAGTCTGTGACCGAGGGACAAGATTTGTCTGAGTAACCAGATAACTAGACTAAACTTACTTAACTAATCTAGCTAAACTAAATGAAAACGCCAAACGTAACTTTACTTTGAAAATTGATAGAACAAAACAAAACTTTATTTACATAAAAAATAATAAGACCTCAATATCTGACACCAAAAATATAAACTACATACAAAAAAATCAATATAAAAATATGTTCACAAAATATAAAAAACCAAACCTACTGATACTAAGTCAACTAAAACCCAAACAACTAAATCAAAACAAAAACCCAACCGAACCAATAACTCGCTAACTTAACACTAACTTACTATACTAAGCAAACCCTAATCGAACAGTCCTATTAAATACAACTATAACGCAAACTAATCAAACTAACTATCAAACTAAATTAACTAAACCACTACAACTAAACTAGACCTAAACTAACACTCCACAATAAACTAGTCTAGAAACTCTAGATCTACAATATTCTACAAAACTAATACAATAAAACCTGTCACACTAAATTACTTAAACTAATTAAAATGCCTTAGACCTTACTATACAATTCACTCAGAATTAGTAAAAACAGACTACTGTCACTAAGTTGATTAAGACTAAGCCTGAGCTAAGGCAACATTAACGAATAAATAGATACTAGATCTAGTTCTAGATAGTAGATCTAGAACCTATCGACTTAAAAAAAACAGACAATAATGAATAATAAACACAGCAAATCAGCAAAATAGCAAAAGGCTACAGCGTGTTAAAGCAGCAATATTTACAGCGGGTGATAATTGCAGCAAAAAGTAATTATAGCAGGCCGTCCTGGTACAGAATAAAATACTGATAAACTGATAAAATAATTCTCTAGATCACTAAGACCTCTAGCCACAAAGACAAAGGATCTGACGTACAGACCAATGGACACTGTCCTAAAAGCCTGTAACATCAGCTTTTATAGATTTAGCCCTAACCTATATAAGAATAAATTATAAAATGAGATACTAGCCTATAAAAATAGAAACATCTACAAAAATAGCTCTAACCTATAAAACAAAAATACATATAAAAAAAATAGCTCATGGGTCACACGCTCACAGTAACAACAAAAACAAAAAATGCAAGGTCATTTCTAATACCCAAAGTAATATATGAACAAAACAAAAACATTAACTTAGAATATTGTGGAACATTTAGAAATGGACATTTTTATTTTATTTTCCAGACCAGGATTTGTTCGTCTTAATCTTCCATTTTTCGCTTCAGCTAAATGCATTAATTTTATCAAGAAATCCATTTTACTGATGGCAGATCATGGCTGGAAACTATTACCATTGGTAAGTTTTCAATCTTTAAAAGTTTGATGCTTAAAATAATTTAGTTCAAAGAAATATGATTATTCTTAGTGTTTGTTGTTGTTGTTGTTGTTTTTTTTGTCTTCTTTGAAATGAAAAATAAACTCTGTAATTACATGATTACAGTTTGACTTTGAGAGAAAAACTGGTAAATGGTGGTACAGAGAAGAGCAGGTATGTTATGAGATTTTATTAATTAGTTTCCATTTTTGGGCTATTCAGTTTCAACAATCATTTTAGAACTAGCTACATTCTCACTGAAAATCTCAGTGCTTTTATTGTTTGTAAATTGTATTTGTTTTCTGTTTACTGACAGACATTTCAGCCAGACCAAAGTCTTAAAGATATCAGCTTTACTAAGGGATTTTCATGCATAAAATCATCAAGCAGTCAAGAAAGATATAAAGACACATATACACCAATATTTAAGAGATTCCCTGGATTGGATTATGATGTAAATATATTTTATCTTGTCTTAGGTTTAATTTTTAATTCAGTGTAAAGGTATCCTATACTCTTAAGCGAGCAATTCTTGTATATATTTATATATATATATATATTTATATTTTTTTATTTCGAAAACGGCTCTAACGATTTTCAACGTATCTGCAAATTAGTGAGAAAAAAATTCTCAACTCATTGGCCACATTGGGAAAACTCGAGGTCGACCATTATTTTGATTTGAAAATGCCTCAAAATCGAAAAATTAATTTGGCACTAAGGTTTTATGAATGAAAATTTTCCATGACGTGAACGGGAAAAACACTTCTTACGTCACTAGGCTTACCGTAGTACACTAAAATATTTCTTTGCCAACAAGAACGAGTTTTAAAGAATCAATAGACCTAATTAAACATTTGCGCACCATCTTATTGATTGATTTATTATAGAACTATGAAAGAAAAGTAATTAAATTAAATGTGCCGATGTATGATTAGTTAATGTGAATTATTACCACGTGATCATGCTTCAGTGTCTACTGTCCCGTGTTGTAGAACCATTGGGATGGATAGCAAAAGCCGGTGTGAACTTCTTATAGTCCGACTGTCAGGCTGGGCAGGGCACGTATCCCGTATGGGGGACGAACATATTGTTTGGCGTAACAGAGGTGCCCCACGGAAACGTTTCTGTAGATAACTAATGCAATGATTTAAGTCTATTAAGAAAAAATGCGCCATTTTACTTTGTCACAAAGAGCCTGTTTTACCCTATAACTTAAAGAGTTGCGTCACTTGGTGTTTCATACTAAAGCCATAATGAATATACTAATTCCATAATTAAATTTCTGAACGTAACCATCTGAGAAATTACACTGCAAAGACTTTTTTCCAAGACAATAATAGAAGGCATACAATAGACGGACGTGAGCTGTGGTCTAGACTCTAGACTGTAGAAGGACTTAAGAGACTTTATATTTAATTGCCATGTACAATTACATTTAGAACTACAGAACACTAAAGCAACTCTTCAGATTAGTAGTCTTTATCCGATCGTTCGATTTCGTAATTAAAAAAATATTCCCAAAAATGAATTCAAGTATATAACCTTACTTAAGAAATTATTTAACCGAGCAAGGCTCGGCCACCTGATATTAATTGTAATTCTCTTAAGAAAATTGTACAATTTGTAAATGACACAAGGTATAGCTGTAGTTACTCCCTTAGGCTTAGATCCTCCGGCGCCGTTAAGCGCTTTTGGCAGCAAGCGTTCTTTCTTGCAGCTGTTTATTCTTTGAGGTTCTCCATAAAGGTGTGATGCCATGTTAAACAAGGGCATCCCTGTTAGCGCTTTCCTTGTACTGGTCTCAGTATTACTGCAACTCTAGCTATGCCTAATTCATTCTGTTTGCGGGCATATTCAGCAAATATCATGTGATGCTTGGTCACAACAAAACGTAACCTTTTGGCTATGTCGTTTTAGAACATCCATAAGGCATTAAATTGCATGGCACGAGTTGACAGTGCTCGGTGAGAAGACGTAGCAACGCGTTTAAAAATAATGAGACAGACTCGATTATTACACTATACTTAAACAAAAATACATCATGCAATTACTTTAATTAAAAGTATGACATTATTTTTTTAATCAACAGGAGATTATTGAAAGAGCTACATACATTTTAAATGAAGTCAGTCAAGTAAGTTTTTTTTTTATTAGAGATTGTTTTAGGTTAGAGATTGATTTTATAGCAGACATTGTTTTATAGTAGAGATTGTTTTAGATTAGAGATTGGTTTTATAGCAGACATTGTTTTATAGTAGAGATTGTTTTGTATGTGTGACAAGTAGGTCAAAGTTGGTGGCCGTTTAGGTGTCTAGGGGAATTAGATATTTTGAGGACCTTAACTTGCACATAAGGACTACAGGCACAATGTTATGAATGCAGGCAACAAATACTTTTTATGTAAAACATATGTACAGTTTAATAATAAGAATGAAAATAAGTAAAAGGAAAAAGCTGTACAGTGTTAGGGCGGGCCTAATTATTTACATAAATGGGACTATCATCATAAGACGGGAGAACCAAGTGGTCTAAGTGTCATTGGGCTTTGTTGCTTAGCTTTGAGTCCTATGCTGCTCTGACGAGACCGGCTTGACTGATGCTGAGTTGTCTGTGGGTGGGCTGGCTTGATCGGTCCTAGCTCACGGGACGGTCCAACTATAGATAGCTGCAGGGGCGGATCTTCTGGCATGCGGTTGTTGGTCGGACTCTTGTGAGTAATGAGTAAGGCTGGTATCTCCAGGTCTGGTATCAGCAGACTGGTATCCGCGTTACAAAGTTAGGGCTTCTATTAGAAGTAGCCTGTAATAAAAGCTGCAACGAGATTCGTAGATCGACTTAGCCACCATGATGACACTGGGATGTAGACGCCTTTTCATGAAGGACATCTTCAGAATGATTAAATAGACCATGATCTAGTTTCATAATATTAAGGGGAGTTAATCCAATAAAATATTACATCTCATCAGGGGAGACAATAATAATAATGGTAATGAAGTCTCACAAGGGCGATAACACACAGTAATGTAATAATGATGTGAAGAAACTATAACTTAGTTTCACCAATATCAAGGGAGCTAACACATGGTATTAATTGAAATAGTAGAAATTGTATATCGTCAAGGGAGACTACAAGTGGCGTTAAATTGTGAGACGCACCTTGTCACGGTGATATCATTACGAGCCACTTGGATAGAGAGATGAAAGGGGAAGGGGGGGGGGAGGAATGGCTGATGGTCAGTGACCAAGTCGCTATTGTTTACATTTGGCCGTTGGGCCCGAACAATAGAGCACGCTTGAATGGAGACAGGGCTCGTTCAAGGAACGTAATCTCTAGAAGTTGAAATTAAATACAAGGGGAAATAATTCATGTCTATTCTGAGCGCAGGGTCAATGCGCCATTTAAAATCAAGGTGATCAACCGAGATAAGATAATGATATGATAAGACAAATAAGATAATGTTTACATGGTTTTACCTAAGTAATAAGTCTGGCCAATAGGCCGATAAATAGAATATAGTACATAAATAATTACGGCATTCCTTGTCACGGAACGAGAGTAAAATATACTTGGTAATATGACATGTTACATAAATATTATGATAGTCCCCGGTCAAGGAATCTATCTATAATAATATAGTGGGCTCGTGGCGAGCGGTGATTTATCAGTGATAAATTTAGAGTAGCTAAAGAGCTAAATACATGTGGCAAGAATTATAGTGAATTCTAGTCCAGATAAAGTGGATGACTTTGACTATTTAGTCGTACAAGTCATGATAATAAAATATAATACATAAAGTGACTACTTACATAATCCAAGATAAGAATTACACAAATATATACACAAATATAATGCACTAAATAAATGCACAAATATGTAAATACACACAGTAAGAGGCCATTAAACACAAACCATATAACAGCTTACCACCAGTCCAATATTATGAAAGATATGAAATGAATATAGTGAGCGAAAGCTCGTAAAGCTCAAAACAGAGAAGTATATCCTTTCAGCTCCTCAGAATGAAATGAGAATAAGATCATTCGCCATGTGTAGTTAAAAAGGCTAAGTTGGACAGGAAAAGGGATGGGCTTGCCATTACGCATACCTGTCGCGTGGTCAAGGAGGCGGGGCTTCCCAGGTGTTTAGATCGTCCGCCATGCCTAGGAGAAGATTATCACTTGACCTTGCCGCGCGTTTCATGTATTGACATAAGGATGGGCCCTTATCGAATGATATCGCCAATATTGTCGGACGACAGACCGTTTGTCTTACGTGACAGGGATTAGCTGCGCGAGACAGACCTTGTTGTCGATTTGAAGAGGGTCCATTTGAACTGACCCGTTCCCCGAAGGGGAGGTGCGGCAGGATGTTAGGTCAAGATATTCAGAGGCGTGTTTATCCTTGTCGATAAAGAATGTGCTAGACGGGTGTCAGATTAAGAAAATACATCGTGACACGGATGCCTAGAGAAAAAAGGGGATGGTGGTAATAGCTTTAGATAGTCATAAGGGCCAAGCTGAGGTGATAAAATAAGATAGCAAAAAAAATAAATTATTTAAATGCCTAGACCGAGTGATACCTTAAGTGGGCGAAATTTATTTTTGTCACAGTATGCATAATTGTGTTTTGATTTTTGCAAAGTAGAAATATATAAAAGTTAGTTTGAACTCAAGCTGAATTTGTTTTCTAAAACCATTTTTTATATTTGACTGATTTTACTTCTAAAACCTAATTTTATTTTTGTTTAGCCCAATCAGTACGACCTGAGTGATCAGACATTGGAATACAAGGGAGAGGCCGATGAGCTCAGATGGTTTATGTTGCCTAGTGAGGCAGCAGATGTTATACACCAAAGAGAGGTCAGTGCATATTCATTAGTCTAGCATTCTTATTTAATTCATACGTACACTAACAAATACTTTAATACATTATCATCACTTTTTAATCCTAGATTTAAGGGTGCTGCTAAATTGTATCATAATCAATGCTCTCCGCTTGGCCTCTTTGCATCTTCACAACCAACTTTTCTTCATGTGAAGTTTTTCAGTACTATGAAGTTAATATTGAACTAATAAATCATAAGTAGGCCTATTATGAAATCAATATTGAATTAATAAATCATCAGTACTATAAAGTTATTATGGAACTAATAAATCATCAGTACTATTAAGTTAATATTGAACAAAAAATGATATCCAATTTTGTTTCTGAAACATCACACAAATGTAACACTTCTAACGGAATTCAGCGCTTAAAACAAAGTTTGAGATTCCAGACTTAATTCTCATCACTAAAAGCCAGGTTTACATTATCATTATTATTTGTACTCCTGGAGTTATCTTTTCTTAATCAATGTGGTCAGCTTTGCAAGTGTGTCAGTCTGCAGCTGCGTAAAAGAGGCCAGTTCTACCAAACTAAAAGTTCTCCTTCATCTCTAGTGATATTAGAGCATGTAACCAGTCAGAAATACAATTATCTGAGCAGTATTTGAATTTGTAATAAGCATGCAGTCTTGGACGCTTACTTTGAGCAAGGGACCCAGCGGTCCAGCAGACCAAAGGATAGGTGAAACTGAATGTGAATGTTGTTGTGGTGGAATAAGTCCGCCAATCGGATTGTTTACACTTTCCAATGGGGATATGGCTTGCGACTTCTAGGGGTTAAGTCTTAGAACCACAACGTGGTAAATATTATATTATTACTAGGGTTGTTATAGGCACAATGACAGGCACAAGCAAGAACCAAAGGCGTATGAATGATCAAACAAATATTTAATATGGAATATTATATTAAGAACTACAAACATGAGTAAAAGGGGGAATGTACAAGATAACCTAATGTTTATGATGGGTCTTAAGATAATATCATCACTGGGATGTTTGCTCATAAAACTCGAGTATGGTTTGCTAGATCGGCTGTTCTCACTTGTCTGTGTGTGAGCTCTGGACGAGTTGAGGCTCAGGTTTACTGATCGCCGCGCAAGTTACTTTGCCTCAACGTGGCGCCGGCGTGGAAACGGCTCACTAGGGGAGGTGAGCTAGGCGAAAATGTAACAAATCGGATCCCCGTGGGGGTGCCTAAGGGCGGACGAGAGTCAGCCCATTGTACTGTGCGGGGTTGTAAGAAAGCTCCCACAAACCGTCACCTAATTCATGCACTGTTCCCCAAGGGAGCATTACATAAATGGCGTATCCCGCACGGCTAGTGTGGTAAAGCGAAGGAAAATGAAAGCGGCCCCCGGTGTCGCTTGGCCTTCGGCCATGATTCTAGTCCATGTGCCCGAGTGTCAGCGGTATTGGAAATAGCAATGCCCCATAAGCATTGTCTCGGGTCACTCTCAGACAGGCCTGTGTCCAGACAGGTTTTTTTTTTTTACTGTTTGATCTTTTGTTCTTGGATGAGAGTCACACAGGTTTTTTTTCAAACTTAGTGCTCGAAGAGCCTTCGGCTCAGCACTTAGACTATCCATCGGTTTACTGATTGTCAGTCAGTTGACGTCCTGCAAGTGGGCAGACGCCGAGGTGAAGAAGAGGAGGATGCCACGCGGTGGACTAATCCCTCTGCTAGTTGCAGACTGGATTGATGCTTCAGCCGGGAATGCCTTCAGTTCTGGTCTAGGGTGATAGGGTATACAAGTGGGGGCATAACTGAGGAAGTAAGCAATATGACAATAATAGTAATTCAGCATGCACATATAAGTATACGGGTGGGGACATAACTGAGAAAGGAAACAGGGGGAACATTTTACAGGGCTGCAGCCCCTGCTGTGACCTCATAAGTATGGGGTAAACAAGCCAGTGGACGCTAGTGATACAAGCGCCACGTGGAGCATGGGGGGTAGGATGGGGTGCATGTGTGAAATGATTGGCAGTAGGCATGCGAGATTGGTACTCGGGCCTGAGGGCATATGTTTACAGTTCATTGGGTACCTAGAAGATAAGCATGATTATGTGCATAGATATGCGTGCATACGTAGGTATGCATGCAAGGAATAATCTAGACGTATAAAGTCCAGATAGATATAAACATGAATAAGTAATCAAATAAGTAAGTGGACAAAATGAAGGATGGATGTCCACTGTTAACTGCATAGTTAACATGATCAATAAAAAGAGAAATACTCATATAAATGCATGCAACATTGGGAAGCATTAAGAGAAAATAATATTTACAGGAATTTACACAAGAAATGTTAGGAAACAAGTGCTAACATAGTCATGATACATGGACAAAATGTCACAGGCGAAGACACACTAAGTTTTAATGATAAAGTTATTTAGACTCACCCTATGATTCTGGCACAATCCTAAATGAATTTAATTAAGTCGAGAGCACTTTTGACTACTCGCTAAATGTGAGGCTGAGAGGCATTGTCGTGCGGCTCTTGTCTCGGGCTTTTATAGGGTTGGGGCCCAAGTGTAGCGTTGTGGCTAAACCAATGGTCATTAAGTTTTCGATTAGGTTGCCCCATCGTTTAAATTTGACCAATAGAATACATAGGTGTGCATTCACATGACTAGCGAGTGAGTAAAGGGAGGGGGGGTGGAAGGAACCACGTTGCGATTGCATGATTTGACCTTGGTGCGATGCCGTGAGCGGGCATGCGGAGTTTGAATGGACGCGGGTGCAAGTCTGTATCTGATGTTAGGCGCGCGGCTTGAAACGCATGGAAGGCCAGTTTGACGTAAGAGGGGGGGTCAAGTCTTACGCAGTTGCTCGCCCAATGCCATTGTTGCGTCACGAATGATTAGAATGGAATGTGCGTGTGTGTTTGTGGTCAGTAGCGGATGGTCGGAACTGGATCAGTGTGAAGACGGCTACTGGTCAGGGGGGGTAGTTTTACACATGTAAATCTGGTGTAGAGGGGGCTGTGCGGTGTTAGTAACCCCCGCCCCACGCGCGGCCATATACTTCACTGGTCAGTTCTGTATTGAGGGACGTTTTTCGTCACAGTTGTAGTATAACAAAAAAAAAGGCAACATGATTAAAATATGAATACATTAGGATGTTATTATTTCTCCTTGGAAGGAATGTTTGTCATTCATAAGATAGTATACAGAGTTTTCTGAAAGAGCTTGTAGCATTTATCCCATCTTGACTACTGCAACGGTTGGTAGCCTATAGTTATAATGACTAGGTCAACATGCTGCAGTGAATTCAAAACAGCTCTACTCCATCAAAACGCTTCGATTTTTCATTATTTTTTTAACAGCACAATTAAATTAAATTATTATTTTAAAAAATAAATGTTTGAAGATTTTTCAAAACTATATCATCCTTATAAAGACAAATTAGTTGTAAATATGTGTTCTATTAGAGAGCTCAAAACCAATCTGACCTAAAAGCTGTATAAATAAAATGTACAATTATTTTCAGGTCCAGTATGTTGCACCAGAAAAACTTCCTTTCTTGCCAGTAGCTTTGTCTGAGAAGCTAAACAGTAAACAGAATAAAAGGAGTTCTTGATACACTGCAATGGATTCTTTAAGGCTTCATCAGTGTTGACCAGTTAATATATAAAGTTACATTGTTGTTATTTTATAAATATTTCTTTATAGATATTACTGTTTGTGATACTTTGAACTGTGATATTGTTTCAAACAATTTTTACAAAACGTGGATGACATTGGATTACATCTACTTTCACTTTTTAAAAACTTAGAATTTAAGGATCAGTAAGCTTTAGAAGTGTTCCGAATTCTAATCTTAGCTACTAGACATACACAGAATCATGTTTCATATGCATTAAAACACTTTCCTACACTACTTTTGGCTCATGAATTCTAGTATCCTATACCGCCACCCTCCCCCTCTTCAAAAGTGTTGTGCAATGTGCTGGAAGCAAACTGATTTCTAAAAATCACCATCTTCTACAATGTACTGTACTCCACATCAATCTTTGGAAGACAAGATTTATACATACATACTTGGGCGCCCGCAGGATTTTTCGTAGGGGGGTGCAAGCACTAGCGGATCCAGAACTTTAGAGTGGGGGGGGGGGCGATTTTTTTTCCAAACCCTAACTCTAACAGCCAGTAAACCCTAACCCTATGCATAAACGTGCGTTCAGCATATATGTTTATAATGGTGATATATAAGAATAAAGAAAAGCAGTGTTTCTCAAACTTCGTCGAAATAAAAACAAACCCAGTCATGTTGAGGCCTTTCTAATGATACCTTAGGGGTATGGGGGAGCACTAAAAGCCTCCATATAAGTGGGGTATGGGGCGAAGCCCCGGCGCCTAAGACGTTTTCTTGCATTTTTCACTGCAGAAACGCATTCTTGTGACATCTATAGCTCATTATTTATAACTGGGGTTCGGGGCGAAGCCCCGACGCCAAAAGAGTGTTCTTGCATTCTTCACTACAGAAACGCATTCTCCGGACATCTACCGCTCAATATTGATCAGTGGAGTTCGTGGTGAAGCCCGACGCCATAAGCGTTTTCTTGCATTTTTCAAATCAGAAATACATTCTCCTGACATCTACAGCTCATTATTCATCGTATGTTTGTCACTTCGTTTTGTAACAGAACTATAATTCAAAGTTCTAAACAAAATATCAGATTGAGTAAAAGTTGGAAAAATGACTAGTAAAAGAATATTTGGGTTCAGAGCACCAACGCTATCGCTAGGGACAGTTACTGAAAAAGAATGCAGCCGTAACATAGCAGCTTTGGCCAAGTGGTTTGTTCTTGTCTAGACTGTACAATGACACTAGACACATGGTCTATTCCAGCTGCCAGTGCTCCGTTGAACCAAATCAACGTTTTGACTTCGACGATTGAAGAAATTTCTTGTATCTCTTCTACTGTAAACTGGTGGACGTGTTTAACCTGCTATTTTATCGGGCACTGACACCGACCGGAACTCCGCAAGACTCTTGTTCAAAGAAAATATAACATTTATCACATCGGAAGATAATTGGCAAATTAATTAATTAGACCTGAACTAAATATTTTTCCCTTTGCAACTTCTTGTGTGACCAATCCTTGTACGTTCAACCTTCTTAATACTACTATTATGAATGACATCTTCAACCCAGGACTTTTCATTTAATGCTCGCTCTTCATGTTAATCTATCCAGTACCACTTTTTCCCATCTGTTAGTGCCGATTTTGAAGAGCTTTGTGTCGCGATTGCATGCATCAGTATAGTTTAGCAGTGGACGACCAGCGGATCTCTGCCTTCTGTTAAATCAACATTCAGATTGTCTTGTAAAAGTCGACCTTGTGGCATTCATAATAACTATAGCTATGTGCACATGAAAACAAATCGTAGCGACTAAAATGCTTTAGACAACGTTTTTAGTGCAGAGAATTCCAAGTCTATAGTAAATCTTATATGCTTATTCTAGTAGCAATAAAAGCGTATCTTTTCAACTGTATTTCAGTGGAAGTACTATTTCATACGTTACTAAACTTTACAATAGTCCAATGATAGGCCTTTAGATTTACACTTTTCCTGAACATTAATTTATTAACTATTGAATCAATAATGCACGGGGGGAGGGGGATACATGGGGGTGCATTTGCACCCCCATCGATTCTGACTAAATCTACATCCACGTAATAAAAAAAACATTTGGATGCTGTATTTTATTATAAAATGTTTTTTAAAAAATCGACAACGATGTAGCTACTCACAATTTAGAGGCACGCACGTACATGGTTAGCCATCCATTCCAAACGCCTGGGCTAATCTACTACTACATTAATCAGTGGAAGCACTACGTATTCAGCTGCTACTTAGAGGTTAATAGATTTGGTGGTGCGAAAAATTAATAAAATTTGTCTCAACAAATGATATCCAAGGCTAAAAAGCTGAGGTTTCCTAAAAAAAAAATAAAAATTGGCTACTCAGAATCCAGGGGGGCGCACCCCTTAGCACACCCCTGCGGGCGCCCATGCATATA
>JADKLZ010000728.1:13814793-13828630 GCA_021533235.1 Biomphalaria straminea | reverse complement strand
AACTGCATAAACATTATGTTAAAAGAACAGAACTAAGAGAGAGAGAGAGAAAAAAAAAGCTGGCTGCCTGGTCGAGCGGTGTGCACGCTGGACTGTCGTTTGGATATATCGATGGTCCCGCGTTCAAACCCTACCCGCTTCCATCCCCCGTCGTCCTGCGGGAGGTTTGGACTAGGAAGTAAGTATCTTCAACTCTGAGGGAACATCCGAAACATGTAAATCATTTTACAAGCAAACAAACATAGATGATAAGACACACAGTCTTAGTTGATGAAGACACACAGTCTTAGAAGATAAGAGACACAGTCTTAGTTGATGAAGACACACGGTCTTAGTTGTAGACACAAAGTCTTTAATCAAGCAACACATGCTTGTAAGTAGCTACGTAGCCTTACATCTATGATAGGCGTGACAGAATGTCCGCTACAACGTTTCCTTGGCCTGGAATATGCTGAGCTTCGAATTGAAAGTCCTGAAGCATCAGGGCCCAGCGAGTTACCCTGGAATTCACCAATTTACGTTTGTTCAAACAGCGTAAGGTTGTGTGATCTGTGCGGAGTAAGAATCTTCTGCCCAACAGGTATCTGTGTCCTCTTTTAGACATAGGGTTTATAGTCTACGGCCACTTTCTGAAATGTCCTGTCTTGCATATCTCTGACCTGTAATGGCGCTTTCGTATACCGATCTCTCGGCTTTGTACTAGCACAAGTGCTGCACGCTGAACAATATGTTTTCACATCTTTAAATATTCCTGGCCAGTAAAAGTTATTATATGACCCACAAAAG
This sequence comes from Biomphalaria straminea, assembly GCA_021533235.1. NCBI lineage: Eukaryota > Metazoa > Mollusca > Gastropoda > Planorbidae > Biomphalaria > Biomphalaria straminea. The sequence continues at coordinate 13,827,844 of JADKLZ010000728.1, read as the reverse complement.
GTGAGTCATGCCGTAACTCTAAAATTCTGTTTCTGTCGGCGGCAGGTACGACTAGCTGTAGTTTATCTTTGTCTTGTCTCATCAGTAGTCCCCCAAATATATCCCAGCTCTTTTTATCTATATCTATATTTACGACTCGCTTAAAACTACCTTATGTCTAGGTGTCCCTGGTTCAGCTGTGATTTGCGAACTAAACAAGTTGCTTTCAATTTGAAATTGCTACTTTACTTTTGAGTCTTCTATCCTGAAGGATTTCTAAATTTAGTGGTGTTTTTTATTATTACAGTTTGATGAAGGTAGATTTGTTACTTGATCAATAATTATTATTATTTTGTTTGTTTCAGCTGCTATATGGAAATCAACATATGATCACTTTACTAATGTTAAAATTATTGCCACCAGCCTTGAAGTCTGCCTGTAAACTATGCTAGTGATTGAATGAAAACGCTGTCTTGATTTCTTGTTTGTGCTGTTAAATTTGTCTTTTGCGTTGGTTTATTATTTCATGAATAAAGATTTAAAATATAAAAAAATGTGTCCTACTTGTGTCAGTTTAATTTTGGAATGAATAATTAGAGCATGTAAATATGTCGACATAGTTAGATGTATATTTATTGTACCAATGTGGCTTAATTTTAAAACAATGACATAATATTATTACTAGATCTAAATCACCAGTGTTAGATAATTATGTAAAAGGTTTTTACAAATGCATTACAAAACTTCAGTGGGAGGTATGACGAGAATGAACATGTTACTTTAATATTTTGATATGATAGTGATATCCCCTTGTTTAAGTAGGTGTTATGAAGTACTCTTAAAGATTCATGAATGTGCGAGAGTGTTTAGTGAGGTCTTGTTCCCGGTCCAGGAAGGTTGGACGTTTACTTCATGGACTGGTGTTTCGAGTATTAAATATTCCTTGAAGTTGATGTCATTATTTGTGCTCTATTGGATAGTATTAAAGTATTAAAGTATCATTGTTATATTCTTGGAGATCTGGAGTTGGAGTTGATGGGCACTTAGGTAGAAGTGTTCTTAATAGTAATATAGAAGAACAAGAAACCCCTATTGAGCCAAACATGTAAGCGAACCCTGACATAAAATATTGGGGTCACTATAGACGATCATGACAATAAATATTCCAGTTACTAATTTTTTTTTTTTTTTTTTTTTTGGGCCAGCATCGGCATGATATTGGCACAATAAGGGTTATCCCCAAATGAGCCCTAATGAATATTTCAGTTACTAATCCATTGGGGCCAGCATCGGAACGATAATAACATAATATATATTTTCACCTCTATAAAGATGCCAGTTACTAAACCATTTGGGTTTATGGGCTTGATTACTGCGCGATTCTGGAAATCCCTAATGAATCCGGAAGTGGTATTACCCATTCTAAGCCGATATTGGCACGATTAGGGTTGCCCCTATTGCCCCATAGTGGGTTCCTAATGACGCCAATGTGCAAAGGATAACCGCACCCATTGGGGCCCAAATGGGGCTATTAAGGGCTGCAATTAGGGCAAAGGGGAATAACGCTAATTAAAACTGATACTGAGCCAAAATGGGCATGTTTATAGGGTACCTGCCATAATTCTGTTACTAAATAGTACATTGTTAGTTAAAAATTTGATACAAAACTTTCTCTCTGACTTTGCACAAAACATGTTAAGAATTTGCATTGGAATAAGGGAAAGAGAGAATGATTCAAAAACTAAAGTTTTTTATTTATTTTTGAAAATAAAGATGTAAAATTAATCATCAGACCATATAGTTCATAAATTGGACTTCTATTTACCTCTCTTCGGCACTTAGCATGTACCATTGAACATCACTGGAGCTACAAACCTAGATATTTTGGGCTCAATGAAAATACAGTGAAAAGAAAAATAACTTCCTTACTTAGTGCAGACCATCATATTAAAAGAATCCAACTTGTCTTCTAACAGAAATGTGTTCACATCAAATACAGGCTTGGACAATTCTTTCAGGACATTAAAACTGTATTCAATCTAGAAAATTATTTGATATTTTAAGAAGATTTAATGTAAAATAAACTGTGCAATATATTCATGTTTTTTTTTTTATAATACTAGACAGATATTACCCGCTGCCCGCGGGTCTTAACTTGCGTATTGCTGATGTAATCACTGATATAGTGCATTAAAAACAATTAAAGAAAATAATAATGTTATATTTAAGTAGATCTAAATCCTTTCGATCTTTTCTCATATCAACATTGTAAACAAAGCCTAGATCCATAAAATACTATAGCTTTAATAGAGTTGGTCAACTTTAATTTTTTGAGAGTGTTTGAGTTTGTTTTAGGGCTACAATACATACAATACGGTCTAAATTATTACCCAAGCAACATTTCTGCCCAGATTTATAAATATTGGTCAAATGGTTTTAATTTCTTTTCGGCACATACATACTGAAATTTAGACACTGCAATCATGCTACAATATTGCAATATAGTTTTTTATAAAATATAAATGAAAAAAAAATATACATAGAATCTGACTTACATCTAAAAGTGCAAGGCCTGAACCAGAAGCAGTGATACTAAAATCTTGACTAGTGCTTTGAATCTAGAGGAATTTAATGAAAATAATAGTTCTATTACTTTTAAACAAAAAAAGTGAATGACATACAAGTTAAATTTTGTAGGATTTTTTTAATGGTTTATAGGTTTTTCCATTTTTAGCTGCCCCCGTAAGCCGCTATTAGGTTTTTGCAAAATGTCCGTCTGTCACACTCAGATCTCAAAAACTAGAAGAGATATGAAAAATATTATTTCACCATGTGATGCGGCTTGAAAAGTTAAGGTGCAACCGCTACTTTTAGTTTTCTAAAAGAAAACCGTTTAATAAAAAAAAAATAATTATGCAAGCGAATTTTTCATAAACATATACCAATTCTAAAACAATTACGTAAATGTAAGGGAGGCAATGTTACAATATGCTAACAAAGAAGAAGAATATATTGTGTATTTTCACTATTACTAAGTCAAATATATCTATAAAATGTACTAGAAATGTTTACAACAAATATAAACATTAGTTAAGGGTGTGTTTTTTTCTGGTAACCTAGCTGCTAAAATTAAAAACAAAACATTTATGTTTGTTTATAAATGCTAAGAATGCTTTTTGTATGTAAATATCACGCACAATTTTTTAAATGGACTTTTTATGCAGCGACTTTCATGTAGTAGCGTAAAGCCTGGCCAAGACACAAATCATAATTACCTAAAAAAAAATTTTGTATAGTGCCCCCATCAGGATAAAAGTCGCTTATTTTTTGTGCATTTTGTATGTTGGTCGGTCTGTCCGTCACGTTATATAAAAAAACAACACTAAACGCTATTGAAAATATGCTTTAACATTTAATGTTCCTTCCAACGCATTGCAATAGTTTTAAGCATCTATAATAGATTGTTCCAGATGTTTTTGTGAAAAGAAAATCGATGCCAACGAATGTTTGTTTGCTCTTATAACTTATATTACATGCAATTTCCTTGCTACGAACTATGAAGAACTATGAAGTTGTTCCGGAGTTTGTTTTATAAAAAAAAAACGTATGTCAAACGATTATTTGAAATATCAATATTTTTTGACCCCCACCTCATTGATACACGGGAAGATTTTCTTCTGCTTGGGGAGCTAACTCGAAAATTAAATTGTCTTCAATGAGATATTTATCTATTGAGGAGGATTCGTGAAAATTATAATAATTTTCGAGAGATGAAAAATAACGTGTGAACACTTTGAAAGTCCGCGATAGAAAGAGTTGCGCGAGAATTGAGGCGATCTCGGCAATGAATGTTAATGTGTTGCTGAATGTTCGCTGATAAATTTAAAAAATTGAATGTAACGTTTTTCTCTATTTCATATTGTTTTCAGGTTAGAGATTTGAATTTTCAAAACACATGTTGACGTCGTTATTTTTCCGGAAATTTAATATTAGTTTTTTTTTTTTTTTTAAAAAAAGAACATGATGTTTTCAGATGAAATCCTAAAACAAGACTGAAATATCTCAATATTTTCAATGCTTTTTATTTGAAAATAAAACTACCTGAGAAGTTCATGTTGAAATGTTAAAAAATGTTATTATTTTTCTTCGAAGATTTTTGAAGATTAAAAAAATATTTTATTTGTCTTTTTTTTTCTGAATTTTAAATTTGTGACGTTTCAAAATAGCTACCCCCCTTCCTCTTGTCACAAAGTGTCACATTTTCTCGACCCCGCTACCTCCTAGAGCGTGACGTCATTTACAAACGACCCCTAAGTGAATTCTTTAAATGTAATGCTAAAAGAACTCGGTATAGTAATGTTTATTAAACCTCGTTATTATGACTCGTATTTTCAAAAGACATAATGGCTAGATTTAGATCTTATCTAGATTTTTAAAACTAGATCTAGATATTTTTTTTACAGTAGGTATACATCTAGATTTTTTAAACTAGATCTGGATTTATGTTGTTGCGGCTCCTGCGCGGTGTTGAGTAGTCCGACTAAGTCCGACTGAGGTAACACTGGCAGTAACACTGAACTGCAAACTGCTTCAATAACACAGGCGAAAAGCCACAACAATCAAGGGATTCAGTCGACGCTAGTTTCAACCATAAAATAATTTTAATCTTCAAAAGGAAACACGTCCAATGTCTTCTGTCGCTAGCCGTTTAGATATCGCCTATTAATGTTAACTGTTCTAATGAAAACATGTCTTGTTTATACTGTATCGTAGAGCCTTCTATTTTTTAACTAACTTTGCGTCATCTGTCTGTAACTAATTAAAAATTCCCCTTATTATTCCGAAACAAATCTAACTAAAGTTTGCAATTAGTTTGTTATTCAATTAAGAGCAATGCCTGGTCGTGCGGCTAGCGAGCTGAACTGATTATTTCGACGGTCACGGGTTGTTTGTTTTACTTGTTTCGGATGTTCCTTCAGAGTTGAAGATAGTTTACTTTCTAATCCAAACCTCCAAACGATGGGTTGTGGGAGCGGGCAGGGTTTGAACCAGGGACGATCGATAAATCTTAACGACAGTGCAGCGCGCAAACAGCTCGACCAGGCAGGGTTCATTATTTTTTTCATACCCTGCCCGCTACCATCCTCCGTCATCCAACGAGAAGTTAATTATTTTTAAGTTAGAAGGAACATCCGAAACATTGAAAACAAAAAAAAAAAACAACATTTATTTAACTACGGCAAATGAATCTTTGAAAAATTATTAATTTTGACCATCAAAATTAAATCATGTCTAGAAAATTCCTTGCGAATAGACGGATCCAATAGGAATCCGACTCCGACGGAGGCCGCCTCTGAGTTTGTGCGTTGTTAAGTTTTAGAGTTGTTGTTTTTTTATTAAAATGCATTAACATGAACTCCGCTTACAATAAAGTTAGAGGTAAAAATTCTTGGCTGTTGGTAATTCAATAATTTTTGTAAATCACTAAAATTTGAAATTTATATCAGAAAATGTCATTATCTAAGAATATCACAATACCTCTTGAATTTGTAGTGATAAAGCATTTTCACTGTTAACATTCATTGTTAGATGTGTGTTCATGTCTGACACATGAATGGTAATGTTAGTATCAGGCCTGAATGACTTGCTGCCATAAGTAGAAAGTGCTTGTAGACCTACAACTGTGTCCTGCGGATTGTATGATAGTAGTTAATGAATCAATTAGGCCTGTATTCTCTTTAACTACTGGCTATATCAAAGTCAACAACTATATTATTGTCATAAAGAAACTAAATTATTTACAGCAGGACTTCCGTGTTTGAAATACATTCTGTAATAACACAGGAATTTCTGATCACTGAAGTAGAACAGTCAAGAAAGTATTTTTGCTTTGTTTTCAAATTGTTGAAGATGCATTATAATAATAATAAGACTACATTAAATTTGTTTTCCTTAAATAAATTTAAACCCAGCAGATACAAATAATGACTATTAGTTCTTTCTTTTATTATAATAATAATTTGATGATATAATACTGTTAGCAAATGTAAATTAGGCTCAAAGGTGCTCTATAAGAAATATTGAAATAAAAAGTTAAAAAGCAAAAAAAACTAAATAAGCTTTTAATTGGCATTTCTTGTTGATTTTCTCAATATAACATTTGATTTGTCAGATCAATGGGAAGAATGTTACAAATATTTCGATTGTGTACTGAAAAGGCCTGAAAATAGTAATAACAAGAAGGGATGAGTCAGTGGAGTGCAGGGCTCAATAGGGAATATTAGATTGATGAGTTCACTAAAGTACATAGATAAATAAATAAACTGTGGCCACCTTGCACTCAAAGGAAGTTTTCCATTAAGGGACAAATTTAAACAAATTAAACAGCTTATTCCAACTAACAGTTAAAAAAAAAAAAAGCAAAAGTGTTCCATGAGAGGAAACAAGCAAACATAACATGGGTATCTAAAATATTTCAAAGTGTGCATTCACCAACTAAATTTACCTGAGTAGACACAAAACCTCCCTGTGCATTCACCAACTAAATTTACCTGAGTAGACACAAAACCTCCCTGTGCATTCACCAACTAAATTTACCTGAGTAGACACAAAACCTCCCTGTGCATTTTCCAACTATATTTACCTGAGTAGACACAAAACCTCCCTGTGCATTTTTCTGTAATGTTAACCACCTGACAGATGGAAGAGCCTCATCAAGACGCCCCAGAGAACTATAGGTCAATATAGCATATGATGTTATCAAAATGTCAATGGGTCTGGCCTGAAGGTGAGGAGGGCGCCAGTTGATAAATCTCTTTAATTCGTCATTGTTCACTGTACTGTTGGCACTCCAAAACTCAAGACCTCCTGATGAATTGAATATTACAGAAGGTCTTATAAAATTTCACATTAAAAAAAAAATATCTCTATATATATATATATAATTCTCTTCTTCCCTTCACAGTTTGAACGAGAAGCAAGAAGTAAAGAAAAGATAACTCTTTTGTTTCTGCGGATAGTCACCCCACGCTTGGCTTCTAAACCGGGGGTCCCGGGTTCGAATCCCGGTGAAGGCTGGGATTTTTTTTCTTCTGGATCCTTGGGAGCCTCTTAGTTTACCCAGCTCTAATGGGTACCTGACATTAGTTGGGGGAAAAGTAAAGGCGGATGGTCGTTGCTGGCCACATGACACCCTCGTTACCTTAGACCACAGAATCAGATGACCTAATAGACCACAAGAGGAATTTTACTTTAGTCCCCCAATGAGAACACAAGAGTAGTGTTCACAATACGGGTGGCGGCCTGCGCGCTGGACTGTCGTTTCAATGTATCAAACTCTGCCCGCTCCCATCCCCATTTGTCCTGCTGAAGGTTTTGACAAGGAAGTAAACTATCTTTAACTCTGAAGGAACATCCGAAACATTGTAAAATATTTTACAAACAAACATTTTACAAACACTAAATAGCAGGGCCGGACTTAACCATTGTGACCAAGAAGTCATGGAAAAAGAGATTAAGTAATCTAATATGTATACATAGATCTAAATAGCATGGCCAGGCTTAACCATTATGACCAAGAAGTCATGAAAAGAGATCAATCTATTAATAGTATTATGTATGTACATATAAATAGCAGTGCCGGCCAAAAGAATTGTGGAGACCAATTCGAAAATTACCCTTATGCGGAGCCAAGTTTGAGTAGGGAAGCGGATAATAAGTGAAATTTAAAAGTTTGTATAAAAAATAAATTCGTATTTGCATTTTATTCATTCTTTACTACGTACATAATTACTTTACGAGCTTTGCGTGTAGGAAAGTCATACAGTTTATCAGAATAATTCTGTTTTCTGAATAGATCACGCTCAAAAGCAAGAATTACCAAATGTTTCAATCTATCTTTGAGAATTGTTGACCTCAAGTAATTCTTCATAATGTCGCAGTTACTTTATTAACTGCAGACGGTAGTCAGGACAATGAAATGTAAATAATACCGTGTTCAACAGGGTTGATGACGCTACTGTGTTATGTTCCTCCAAATAAGTTGTGCCTCTTGGTTACTGGTCATCATACTCACACATAGGGGCTTAGGGGGTATTGGAAAGGGGTAGCACCTTTGATGGTCCGGCATGCTGCACCGTTAGGTGGACGGCCTCACTGGTCCCCTTCCAACCCCTAAATCACTCACATGTGGCTCCAAGCGCCTTGCCCTGGAAAACCGCTTTAGCTGGCGGACTAAACCATGTGAGGGGGTGGTGATAACATGGCATCACTTGGCGAAAGGCCTTCTAGATTAAGGTCACCGGCCAGGGCGGAAGAGTCCCAGGATGGACTACAACGGCCTCATGTTCAGGACCAAGGCGAACCACCAAAATGGAGGTACTCGGCTGTGGTCAAGCATGGAGAGGGACGGGCGCCGCCATGCAATCATCTAGCCCTCGATACGCCAAATGAGACAATGACCAAAAATATAGCCATACCGGCTCGGCCGTCGCCCGGGTTACCAAGGGCCGCGCCTACCGTCACAGACCAGGGCGGAGGTGTGAAGTATACTACTGGTCCACACGAAAACAAAATAAACACCAGAAATAAAATCACGATAGGAACATGGAATGTGAGATCACTGAGAGACGATGGAAAGGTTGAAGAGCTCACACACGAACTTAATCGACTCCACTTCAACATCATAGGACTCTCGGAAATGCGCTGGAAAAACATAGGTGAAACAATAACAGAAGAGGGCCACAAATTGTACTACAGTGGACTACAAGATGTTCATGAACAAGGAGTAGGATTTCTTGTACACAGGAACTACAGCAACTGCGTTGTGAACTGTTACCCTATTTCCAGTCGACTTATTTCCATACGCTTCACCCTTTAATATCACCATCATTCAAGTATACGCTCCTACATCAACATACGACGATGAGGCAGTAGAAGAGTTTTATGAGCAATTACAGGAAGTGGTCAATAAGGTCCCGAAAAAGGACATCCTTTTGGTACAAGGAGACTGGAATGCCAAAGTAGGAAGCGACTCCTACCAAACATGGAAAGGCACATGTGGAAGATACAGTAACCACACAACTACCGAACGAGGTCAGCGCTTACTAGAATTTGCGAAATACAACAATCTCTTACTGCCTAACACACTAGGATGCCACAAAAAATCGCGTATATCCACATGGCACAGTCCTAATGGAGAACACCACAACCAGATCGACTATATCATGGTGCAACAGCGTTTTAAGACAAGCATCCATACAGCCAAAACAAGAAGTTTTTTCTGGAGCTGACATTGGAAGCGACCATGACCTTGTTATGATGACCTTCAAACTACACCTAAAAAAGGTAATAAAACAAGGACCTACCAGGATAAAATTTGACCTGGAAAAGCTGAAAGACCCCAGGGTAGCCGCCATATTCGAGGCACAAATAGGAGAACGCTTTGCAGCCCTCAATATCTTGGACCCCAATGACCAGGATATCAACACACAGGTTGATATGCTAAACACGGCAGTTACAGAAACGGCCCGGGAAGTACTAGGGAGGCTCCGCCCGCCCAAAAAACCCTGGGTAACAGAGGATACACTCCAACTCTGTGACAAGAGACGGGAGCTTAAAGGGAAAAAGTTGTCTGACCCAAAATATGACATCAAATACAAAAACGTCAACAAACGGATTAGAAAGGGAATAAAAGAAGCAAAGGAAAAGTGGATAGAGAACAAATGCAAAGAAATTGAACTGGGACTAATCAGAAATGACAGTAAAAAAGCATATCAACTAGTGAAGGACCTCACTACCTCAAAGCATGGAAGAACCAACACGATACAAGACAAAAACAATAGGTGCCTAACTGAGGAAAAAGATGTGTTAAAAAGATGGACGGAATACTGTTCAGAACTGTATAACTTCGAAATCTCAGGAGATACAGAGATACTAAATGTCCCGGCAGTTTCCAACATGGAAGACTATCCGATTCTTCGCTCGCAAGTAGCAGCAGCAGTAAAAGCCCTGAAAAAGGATAAATCTGCCGGAGTTGACAACATTCCTGGTGAACTTCTACAAACCATGATAAACGCACTCTATACAATTTGCAACAAGATCTGGCAATCAGGAGAATGGCCCAAACCCTGGACCCAGTCACTCATCATCACTTTTCCAAAGAACGGCAATTTACAACTATGTCAAAACTATCGCACCATCAGCCTCATAAGCCATCCCAGCAAAGTGCTGTTAAAAATTATATTAAATCGACTAAAACCGATAGCAGACAAAATCATAACTGAAGAACAGGCGGGTTTTAGACATGGTCGCAGCACAACAGAGCAAATCCTAAACCTCAGAATACTCTGTGAAAAATATCTCCAACACCAAGAGAATCTTTTCCATGTCTTTATTGATTTCAAGAAAGCTTTCGATCGAGTATGGCACGGGGCACTCTGGGCGACAATGGAAAAATATAACATAAACAAAAACATAACCAAAGTTATCCAGAACCTATACAAGGATGCCACCAGTGCGGTGTACTTCAACAACAATATTGGGGAATGGTTCAAAACCACAGTTGGAGTAAGACAAGGCTGCCTCCTTTCACCAACACTCTTCAATATCTTCCTTGAAAGAATAATGGAAGATGCTCTCGAAGTATTTGAAGGTACTGTAAGCATTGGAGGAAGAAAAGTTACAAACTTGCGCTTCGCAGATGACATTGATGGCCTAGCAGGGACAGAAGACGAACTAGCCGACCTAGTGATGCGCATTGACAAGACTTCAGCAGCTTATGGCATGCAAATAAATGCAGAAAAAAACCAAATCATGACCAATAGTCAACAGGGCTTTACAAAGGCCATCAGTATTGGAGGCGAAAAGCTAACTAGCGTTAGCAGCTTTAAATACCTCGGAGCTATTGTCTCGGATGAGGGAACAAAGCCCGAACTAATGGTCCGAATAGCACAGTCCACAGCGGCCCTTTCTAAACTCAAGTTGATATGGAAAGACAAAGGCTTAGCCCTCGGCACCAAAATCAGACTGATGCGCTCCCTGGTCATGGCCACATTCTATATGCTTGTGAATCTTGGACGCTGACTGCAGAGGAGGATCCTAGAAGGGGAAATGAGATGCTACAGAAGGATCCTAGGCATCACATTAAAGACCGCATCACAAATCAAGAGATTAGAGACAGGGTTACTGCAGCGATTGGACCCCATGATGACCTGCTAAATACTGTGAAGAAACGAAAGCTCAAAATGTATGGCCATGTAACAAGATCTTCGGGACTCGCAAAGAACTTCCTCCAGGGAACAGTATCATGAAAAAGAAGAAGAGGCAGACAGAGAAAGCGGTGGGAAGACAACATCAAAGAATGGACAGGCCTACCATTGAACGAGGTTTTAATCAGGGCAAAGGATAGAGAGGATTGGAGAAAGATGGTCCACAAGTCTTGCTTGGCGCCCCAACGGTCCATCATGACTAAGGGATAGGTAACAGGTAACAGGTAACTCACACGCTACTAGTGACGTGGCGGATGGTCCGTCTAACTTTTTTTTTCCATCTTGTAGTGTAGAGACAAGACGCCTTGTTATGGAGCTCTGATATTTGCCTTGTAATACAATACTGGATAGCCTTATTGTGTGCACTGGCGGATCCAGAGGGGGGGCGGTAGGGGCGATCGCCCCCCCACTCGGCCGACCCCCCCCCCCGAAGGGGGGCGGCGGACGAATTTTAGTATAGAATTCATACAATTGGTATATAAATGTATTACTTATGTTAATAATATATACTAATTATTTTATATTTGTTTATATTTTTAGATTATTTCGCCCCCCCCTCTAGTATATTGGCCGATATGGTGGGGTCGGGAGGGGGCGGTGGCAACAATTCCGCCCCCCCCCCATAAGCTTTCGAGTGGGGGGGCGGTCCAATTTCGGGTGGGGGCGGACGAATTTTAGTATAGAATTCACACAATTGGTATATAAATGTATTACTTATGTTAACAATATATACTGATTATTTTATATTTGTATATATATTTAGATTATTTCGCACCCCCTCTCTAGTATGTTGGCCGATATGGTTAGGTCGGGAGGGGGCGGTGGCATCAATTCCGCCCCCCCCCATAAGCTTTCGAGTGGGGGGGCGGTCCAATTTTGGGTGGGGGGCGGACGAATTTTAGTTTAGAATTCACACAATCGGTATACGAACTTATTACTTGTGTTAATAATATATTACTGATTATGTATATTTAGCCCTTCCCTTTAGTATGTTGGCCGATATGGTGAGGTCTTGAGGGGGCGATGGATATTTTTATGGATGGATATTATTAGAGTAATTTGAAACCTTATTCAAAAGGTCCTTTTTTATAGGATGAATGGTGAGATTTAGGTCAGGAGAATGCGTTTCTTCGGTGGAGAATTCAAGAAAACGTTTTTTGGCGTCGATTCGCCCCGAACCCCATTGATAAATAATGAGCTGTGGATGTCAGTAGAATGCGTTACTGTAGTGAAGTATGCAAGAAAACGCTTTTGGCGTCGGGGCTTCGCCCCGAAATCTACTAATGAATAATGAGCTGTAGATGTAAGTATAATGCGTTTCTGCAGTGATGAATGCAAGAAAACGCTTTTGGCGTCGGGGCTTCGCCCCGAAATCCACTGATGAATTATGAGCTGTAGATGTCAGGAGAATGCGTTAGTGCCGTGAAGTATGCAAGAAAACGCCTTTGGCGTCGGGGCTTCGCCCCGAAATCTACTAATGAATAATGAGCTGTAGATATCAGGATAATGCATTTCTGCAGTGACGAACGCAAGAAAACGCTTTTTGGCGTCGGTGCTTCGCCCCGAATAATAATAATAAATAATGAGTTGTAAATGTAAGGAGAATGCTTTACTGCAGTGAAGTGTGCAAAAAAACGCTTTTGGCGCCGGGGCTTCGCCCCAAAATCCACTGATGAATAATGAGCTGTAGATGTCAGGAGAATGCGTTTCTGCAGTTACAGCCCTCCCTCAGACCCCCAGCTTGCCTCAACATCACAGTTTTTTTTTTCCACGAATGTTAAAAAACACTGCTTTTTTATTCTCGT
>JADKLZ010000728.1:13780088-13799909 GCA_021533235.1 Biomphalaria straminea | reverse complement strand
AGAGGTCTCTCATCACGCAGCCTGTCACAGTAATATCAGACGTGACAATAACACAAACTCTCTTTGTGATCTTGTTTAGTGTTTGATTCTGTCGTTTTTCCAAATTTAGATTTTAGTCATGTCATATTTCCCTCACAAGAGCATTTTAAGGTGGGTGTGTGTGACATAATGGGGACATATTTTTTTGTAAGTATTTTTGATTATGGGAGTGATTCACCTTACGAGATTTATATAAGGGCATGTAGACCGTGTTTAGTTGCCACTTTCTCCTGAGTAACCAGCCTGACCTGTGTTGTGAATTGTATTTTTCTCTGTTAATGGTAGTGTGTCTTGGGGCACTCGGGGGAAGTGTGTGCTGCTCTGGAGATATTTGGGCTATGTATATCTTTAGTCATTATTGTATTTTATATAATGTATTAATTAGTAGATATAGCATCAAATGATTTCCAGGCAGGAAAATGATTTACCCTGATGTTCTGCATCATGGGGTACTTCCAAACGGGACAATTTGTGTAGCCTTGTCTTTGAGGGATTCAACCTGTATTGAATCATCAGATAGGCTTAACAGAACGGATGTCTATAGGTGGAATTCTATGAAGCTTGTAGGCTCATAGGTTTCAATGAAGCCTATAGTTCATCATGACCCTTTTTTGACCTGAAGCCTGTAACCACAGAGTTGCCAAAAGTGGTCGTGTGCTGAACTGAGGCCTGTGAGCTTCTTTTTCAACACTGATGTTTAATTTCCAGAATATGCAATAGTGTATACAGTATATGAGTAGGACGTAGTGCCATACTGTTTTTGAAAGTGTAAATTTTATTTTGTGTTGAGAAGACCTGTGAGTTGATGGCCATTTATTTACATAGTTGTAACATATGAAAAGAGCGGTGTACCATACTATTTTTGTATGTGTATTTTTTGTTTATTTTGTGTTCTGAAGGCCTGTGAGTTGATGGCCATTTATTTAAACATTTATTATACTCATGTAAAAAAAGCTTTGTATATATGTTTACCTGCGACTTTAAGTCTTATGTTGCATACATTAGTTTATTTGTATACCTAAAAGTTATAATTAAAAACCTAGGCAGTACAAGTAGGGAACTTTGTATCTCTGGACGAACGTGACAGCACACCTTTAACACTGATCTGTTGACCTAAAATACTTAAATCTAGCTATAGGTCTAATGAAATCTTATAGCTTTACCCGCTACGAGGTAATGTGAACTGATCATATTGGTTCATGAATCCTCTTTAGGTCACATGGAGGCTCGTCTGGGATTTCTTCATTGAACCATTAGAGCACAGCCTGCATTATGATACGTTACCCGCAATTTAGTTTCTTATAATAGTCTATGGACACCCTGTTTCTTTTTATCCCCGAGAGGAATGGATAGGTATTAGATATTTATGCCGAAGCATTCAATTGTGGCAAGTGAATTCTAGTATACATTTGTCTAATTTCTTCCATGTAACAGTTACATTTTTTCTTCTTCTACTCAGCTTTATTGCTGCTGAGCTGTGAGTATTTTGACAAACTGTGCCAAGGAAAAATAATGTGCTGTTTTCTGCAGTTGTTCAGCACTGCCGTACAGGGTGTTGGTTATGTTGGGCTGAAGTGGATATGGTTTACGGTTTCATAAGGGTGGGCGCAGTGTCTACAAAGGGAGAGTTGTGTGAAGTTTATTTTGTTCATATTGTCCCAGTTAAACTAAAAAATAATTTTAAAGTATCAATACATATATACGTCTAAAGGACAAAGTAGTGATTTCTATCAATTCAATGACATATATATATATATAAACCTTTAATTTACCATGTCATCATTCAATTAACTCTAGTGTTGCCTAGATATACTTACTTTGACAAGAATCTGCCTTACAATAGCATCAGCTGCCATATTACTTCTAGCTGAAACTTCAATGTCCAAAGAGCCAACAATGGGTGCTGATAAGGAGAAATACACTATTCCTTGTTCATTAGATCGTACCTAATAGTCAGATAGGATAGTTTCTATTGATTTGTCTATCAGGTAATCTTGCTTTTTTTTTACAAATGATTTGTTTGAATTTTATTATTACAACCACAAAAGAAAAAAAGAAAAAGTCCTGTAATATTAATAAATCAAAAACAAAACACACTTGTCTACAAGAGAGAATGCAAAACGTGCAGTAAATTGTTGAATATTTATAGAGAAGAGGCTTTGAAAATGTTTGACGTAGGAATCCATTAAATTTATTCTTTAATGGGTGGAAACATTTCCTTTCATATTGAAAAAAGGAGCAGGGGGCAGTCAGCCAGGAAAACTAACAACATAGCAGAGCTTAAGTCACCGATTAACGAGTGAAATGCATAGGACATAATTATTTTCTATTTTGAAGTCACGTCTGTAATCTCTAGGAAAGGTGGTACTTATAAATGATATATTCGAGAATTAGCCATATACTCAAGTTAAACAATATTTTATTTTATATGTTTATTTAAAAATTGTCTGCCACACTAAGGTTAGAGAAATAGACAACCAAATAACAAAAATAACTTATGAAGGAAGAAACCCACACCAGTGATAGTTACAATTATTTAACATAGGAAAAAGTTATAGTTAAAATGAGACAGATGGCGCAGGTACGAGAAGTAATAACACATTTATAATACGAAGCAGTGAGGGAGGGTGAGGGAGGAAGGGGAGGGAGAATGTGAAAATCCCCCAGGCCATCCCTTGAGGTGGGCCCCCAAATAAGTGCTTTTACATTAAAATCAAATATTACGCAAAATACAGGGGCCCCCCAAAGAGGTTAAGCCCCCCCGGGCCCCCAAAAGATGGGAAATTCCTAGCTACCCCCATGATACAAAGTTATACGGATGATTTCTATCACTGTCTACTAACAAAGAGAATTTGAGGAATACCTCATTGTTTTCATTTCTTAGCTACTAATCGACCCGTAACATACACCACTTCGTAATGGCCATGATTCAAAGGACCGCAAAATAGCAGCGATATGGAGAGACGTTGATCCGGATTGTAAACTCGAGGAGGGTCATACGGACATTTTCGGAAGTGAATGTTGATAGCAGCGAGAAGTATTTGAGCCATCGCCACAATGTCCGCCTCGCCACCGTAAAAGCCGGGGGTATTTACGTAGGCAGCGTATTGTTTAGCAGTGTTCAATGTTTTATGAGTAGGAACATTTGACAGGGCGTCATCTTGGTTATCCCAATGTTCGCAAACAAAGCTTACAGCCATCTTGTTAAGTTCGAGAGCAACAGATTCGTCAATGACATTTTTCCAGAAATATGCGAATGATAGAAATGAACAGTTAGTCCTACCTGATGCGAGAATTTCGACCACATTGAAAGACCTGCTGACTTCATGAAAAATATATGTGAAGCGTTGTCCATGGTTAGAAAAGGAAGGGCAATACGAAGGGGCAACATCAAAACAAAGCTACAGAAATACTTGCAACTCTTTTAATGACATCTGATATCACACATATATGTAATCAATTGAATAGAATTTACAGAGAGAAAGATTACTTGTTTCCCCCTCCCCCTCTTTTTTTTCTGTGGAAAGATTTATCTTTCCATGACTTGTGCGTTGTGTTCCCGCATGTTGGGGCTACAAATAGAAGTGTATGAATAGATTAGCGATTCCCTTGAGCTTGTCTCTGACAAAATGAAAATAATGGGTTTCTGCCATTTTCTGTATGATATCTCGATTTGTTCATAGTGGTGTAAGATCAGAGTAAGCGATTCTTATATAGAACTATGCTGGGCATTGGTTGCAGTAGGTTCTGAAAACATCTCCTAAATAAAAGGAGACGGTGTTTATAGATTTTGAACTTTTAACTGAAAATTGATAATCCCTAAAAAAGCACATTTAATTGCTTGTATCTAAATAATTAGAAACAATATATGTATAATATTTCGTATATATGTTTTTTAAGCTTTATGAAACTAAAAAAAATGTAAAACACCGGTTTCCGCGTTTGACCCCAAAACCTCTTCAATTGGTCTTTAAAATTAGGCCTATAAGCTAGAACGAACAGGAACAGGTAATTTTTATAATGTTGTCTTACAAAATCATATTGAGTCGAAATTGCGAATGAAGAATTGTATTTAGTTCATTTAGCCGCTGCGGTTTCGATTATGAATATATCCTGCTCTCCTAGACCCAAGGTATGAAATATATGGTTAAATTTCGTTCGCTTTATGCAAGTGGGAAATTCAGTATTAGGTGAGTCAGTGAATACATCTAAATATAATATATATAATTATATGTTTTAGATTTCTTTTTGTAAATTACATATTCAAAAAGCCTCCGGACTCTCCCGACTTACAACGTCCTCTAGAGACTTTAGCTGGATAAAAGGAGGCTAAGGCGCAAAATAATTTTTTTTTCCGTCGAGTGGGGCAGAACAGATTTAAGTTTAAGAAACATTTGGAAAGGGAAGTTACATGCTATGTCATTACGCATACAAAGTTACATGTAGATAAAGTAAAGAACTCCCTAAACAGAAAACAAATAATAAAACATTCCGGAAACTAATTGTTGCAAGAAATACATTTTCATTTTAATGATATTGCTAGCATGGGAAAGTGTTAATAGACTTTATTTAGTTCAACGAATTGAGACTAGGAGTGTGACTATGAAAGGGGAAGATAGATGGACGGTGAGATCTTGAATGTATAGTTTTTGTCTTTGTGAGGAATACTAAGGAGAAGAAATGAGTTAACTATCAGTATGACTAATTCTAATAGACATGACTCATAGTATGGTATGGGAGTAAGAACGTTTGTAACGCATGAAGTAGTGTGTACTCATTCAAAATTAAAATGGTCGTGAAATACATATAAGTACATTAAACCAGTGTATGCCTGTAAGTTACCTGGATATTTGATGTTTGATTTCCAGGTCCAGGTGTGACAGGTGTCAAGAATGGGTTTTCTTTTAAAGAGACAGTGACCTACATGAATAATATGTTACGCATTCGTAAATTAAAATTTCAAAGTATTTTAGAGAATGTTTTATGTATATTCCTAAGTGATATAAAATGACTCTCTAATAACACTAATATAAAACTTTCTACTAATTAAAGGAAGATATTATATCTTTAATTTTACACTTCTTTTATATCTTTTGCCAAACTTCTATCAACTCTGTCTAGTCAAAGGTTTGTACACGCTGTTTCTCTCATAACCAATCTCGGAGCAAAGTGGAAATTTCGCACAATTATTTCTAGTTTCTGACAAAACAAGAATCAACTTAAACAAATAACCAATTAGCTTGTTAACAATTGATAATTAATTAGCTTGTTTGGTAATGAAAAAGGAAAAGAAATTCTACTTGAAAGATGTGGTGACATAATTTGAATTAGTCCCTTTATACTTTAAATGTAGATAATTATATCAAGACTTAAAAGTTTGAAACTGACAGTTATCAAAAGCATTTCGTTGGCACAGTAGTTAGTGTTTTAACCTGAGGAGGACTGAGCCCTAGAGTTCGAATTCGACACGTAATGTTGTTTTTTTTATAAAATACATTTATAAGCGATCCCATTGTGGGAAATACCCCCCTTCTTTCCTCGTCCCCCAATCTGTTCAGACAAGTGATAAGATCATAGCCTCTTGACAAAACTACAAGCATCTAATAGAGCTAAATATTTCTAATAGCATAGATTTATTGTTTTTAGTCTAGATCTAGTCTACTAGATGTATTTCAAGTTTAATGACATTTGTTCCATAAAAATTGATACAATTACACTTTATTTAAGCCGTATCTTTGATAGATTTTGTTTTGTTTTGCTTGTCCTTCATAAATGTTCTTTGTTTCTTACCATTAGATCCACTGGAAGATAGTTAAAGACTGTGGCCTGTACAATAAACTGTTCATTCCGTGTGACTGAGCGCGGGTAAGTCAGACTTACAAAAAATGTCTGAACACTTGAAGCTGTGGATGAAATGAACGCACTTTTACTGTTATTCAGATACATAATATATGCATGTATTAATAATACAGATAAAAGCAGTAATATTTAGAAAATAAAAAAAAAGTTTTAAATAACGTCTTTTTTATTGCAAACCTTTGAAGTAGTTGGTGCCACGCCGAGACCTGTGTCCGGGTTAGTTGCAAAGGCACTAACAATCCAGGAAGTGATAGTGTCTGGTACAGTTGTAGTAAGTGTGGCATGACCATTGATGCTAAACAAATTCAAATTAATTATTTCCTGTGCTCTAGAGTATGTTTTATACAAAATATATTGCAGCATAATTTAATATAGGCCTAAAATTTGTCCACTAACTCCAGGAAGAACATATTATAGGGTAAAATATACATTTTCCGAAAGAATGAAGAGTCAGAATGTAATAAAGATTAATTATATAAACACACAAAAACACACACACATACACACATATTTATTTATTTATTTATTTATTTATAATTTATTTTTAGCAGCCCAGGGAGAGAGAAAAAATTCCTCACTTCAGAGAGAGCGCAGAGCCCACATATTTATTAAAAGAGAATAATGTTAAGTTTAGAGATATAATTTAAAATGTACACAAGACAGTGGCCTCACTATGGGAGTGCGTCTCGTACCGGGTTTAAACGATCAAGAAGATAACAAGCAAGTGGGGAAAATCTTTATTCCAAAGCTAGCACGTTAAAATAAACAAAAGAATTGATGATCTTACAATCTACATAGATCTCATTGAAACCAAATGTCTAATCACAATCTACATAGATCACATTGAATTGAATGTCCAATCATAATCTACATAGATCTCAATGAAACTAAATGTCCAATCACAATCTACATGGATCTCATTTAAACTAAATGTCCAATCACAATCTATATGGATCTCATTGAAACTAAATGTCCAATCATAATCTACATGGATCTCATTGAATTGAATGTCCAATCATAATCTTCATAGATCTCATTGAAACTAAATGTCCAATCACAATCTACATAGATCTCATTGAATTGAATGTCCAATCATAATCTTCATAGATCTCATTGAAACTAAATGTCCAATCATAATCTACATGGATCTCATTGAAACTAAATGTCCAATCATAATCTACTTGGATCTCATTAAAACTAAATGTCCAATCACAATCGACATAGATAAAAAAAATTGAATAAAGAGTACTTATCTGGTTTTGAAAAATGGAAACATTTGATACGGAAGGCAATACATTAATAAAGTAAAGAAGCGAAAATGGTGTGACCTCTTAGTAATCAAGTACTTGATATCACAGTGTTTCTAGCAAAGCAGAAGTCGATGATTCATAACAACATTGTCGATGAAATATACATTATAAGAACAAAGTTAACAGGGAAACGAGATCAGTTCTGAGAGCTTTAAAAGGTCTGGGCTAGAATAAGCTTGTTCTAGCTCAGGAATATAAAAGTGCAGCTTCGTCTGGAAGCAATGGAAAAGTGCATTCGATTGTTAATATAAAAAAGTTTTAACAAATGTGTAATTAATTCAGTTGACCTATGTAAGTCTTTTTCAACCTGTCTGGCGATCCAAAAAAAGTGTGTATTTGGTAGTAGCAATAAATCCAAACTTGAGAATCGATTACGTGAAACGAGATTATTGACAAGGTTTAACAATCTAAAAAAAAATTATCATTTCTCACATTTTTCAACAGAGGCCTTGATTTGTGCTTTCTAACATATTTTTGGGGGGAGAATTTACAAACAAAAGTTTGACAAACACTGATATGATGGCTACTAAAGCCTTTTTGTCATCATTCTGAAAATATAGAAACGCAACAGTGGCGTAGCGTAGGGGGAGGGTAGGGAGGGGGCGATTTTGAAAATCCCCCCGGGCCCCCACTTAGAGGGGGGCCCAAACGGGTGTCCAAAATTTGTTTGTAAATACATAAATTAATATATTTGATTGACAATAGTGTCAAATACCAGTACGTTTTAAAATATTTTTCCGAAAGAGAAAAGTTAAAGTTAGTTTTACATTTTAAAATGCAAATCTTTAATAGATTTGTTGCCGATGTATTTTACTTTCAAAAGAGATCAAACGTGCTTGCAGCCAAAACTAAGAATATTACTCTCTTTGTTGCCACGAACAGGGGCGTCCTTAGCAGTGCGCGGGACCCTGTGCGTGTGTCATGTTCGGGGCCCCGTAAGGATAAACTATATATACCGTACCACATCACGCTAACCTGCTAATCCGTCTCTTACGCTATAACAATAACAAGACAGTATGTCTGCCTTAACGGTCTTCCTTTGTGTTACAAAACATAGAACATTGCGTAGCCTTTCTTGGCTGACTATTTACTCGATAAGTGCTATATATACTGTATTGTAATTGTTCTGCATAAAGAAAATTCTTTCAACTTTAAAAATAAAGTTTAAAAATTACTCTCAATGTCATAGCCTATTGTGAAAAAAACAAATAGACGGAAGCAACCAATCCATATATTTAATTTCGTATACAAAATATCGACATCCAATCGGATTTGATTAGGAAAATATGTGGTTATCAAGTTTGTGACAATAAAATCTCCGATCGCGGGGCCCCCCTCAAGCGCCACTTGCCACTCCCTAAGGACGCTACTGGCCACGAATAAAACTGTATGATATACAGCGTATTCTTAATAATTATTATTCTTAATAATGCTAGAATTGTCCATTATTCGGGTTGACCAGGGTGGGGCTACAAAACAGCGTGATGCATTGGTTAAACCTATGATAACGCAGCCAAAATGAGTGGCCGTCTGTCTGGCTAGCGAATACGTCTGTTAGGCATAAATCCAAAAGCAATAATGAATTGTTCAACTTTTTTTTTCTAAATTAACCCCAGAGATCCTTCCTTTTCAAGTTATTATCACATCCTTCCTACTAAAGTTCTTAAACTGATATCTACTAGGAACATTAACAATTCGACCACTTCTGGTTGTCTTGACTGGCACAACAGGTTCTCTAGACGTTGGTCTATAACTGTCTGTTTCGTTTGTTCTAACAGTTTACTGTTCTTTGCCTTCATCGGTATCATAGTACTCAAAGATATCGTGATCGACACCTTGTTCAACAAGCGTTGATTTCTTCTGTATGTTTTCCAAATCGTTTGTTTATGATGTAAAATCTGGGTGAGGAATGTTTTTTTTTAATGACAACTACTTTCTGCCATGTTGTTCTAAACGAACTCTCACTTTCTCTCTGAAAGAGTAATCTTTAGGTAGTATTGCTTTTGCATCGTGTTTCACTTTGCTTTTCATCTGTCGTTCGTTGAGTAATGTCGCATTTTCAGTTACCTATGGTTTCAATAGTTTTGGATCAGTTGGATTAATGTCCCTGAGTCTTCTACTCATCAGCAGCTGTGATGCTTATCGGAGTATTTCTATACTCGAGCATGCTTTCAACTATATGACGAGAAACTGACGAAACTGATCACCCAATCCAACGAAAAAGCAAAAGAAGGTAGTGAATACTTTGGATTTCCTGTAATTAAAACAACCAAGAAAAGACTTTATGGGAAGATGAGTTCTAATGTAGGACTGTCAATAGAACTGCATTTCTAACGTGTTGCGACAGAAGTGCTGGACAGATTTCATATGGGGATGAAGGATAGATTACAAAGGCTGGAAAAAAATGGATACCTTTGGGTTTCTTCTTGAACCAAGACACCTGTTGGATGATGACACGCTTATGATAAACTGTGTTACTTTTTCCTGTTTGTATGATGAAATAAATGGCAAATCGCTTGTTCAAAGATGTCATTGATGTACGAGCAGTTTTGATCAACAAACCAGTAATACGATACACAAAAGACATATTGCGGAAACGGGCTTCATATGGTAATAACGTGTGCTCAAACCTTGCAACCTCCTCCGAATACCGCTAACTCAGGCCCCCTCCCTTGCGTCATTCTCAAAGCTCAAGTTCATCAAAAACTATCGCAGGAGAACAATGACGCAAGAAAGGCTTGTCATGGCTTTAATGTCAGTGAAGTCACAAATACTAGAAAGTATCGATGTAGATGATATTATAGATGTCTTTGCTGCACAGAGTGCACGACTTGAAGAGATATGAATTGAGATTTGTCACGTGCGTATTATTTAGCTAATAAACAACGGTATTATTTATTAAAGAGTTTTAATGATAATTTGTTTTGTTAAGTTTTCTGATATACTGAACTAATTTAATCTTGGGCTTATATATTTTGTACGTACATTATGTCATGTTATATGTCGAATGCCAAAATGTAAGGGGCCCCCAAAGAGGTCGATCCCCCCCGGGCCCCCGAACCCCTAGCTACGCCCCTGAAACGCAAGGACTGTTTTACTTTTTAAGAAGATTTACTGGAAGAAGTATACAAAATATACATAATTACATTCAGACTAATGGTTTAATAAACTATTGACAAAGATGTACATGAGCATCAACAAGAGTGACAAGTGATCTCAAACTGGTATTGAGAAGGCTCTTCTTAAATTAGAACAACATTCAAATAATTGTAATAATTTATCATTTTAATAATTACTACTCATAGACATTAGTCGATGCATATATACAGTTTTGAACTAATTAATTCGACATTGACAGACTAGCTAATGAAAGCTTTTTTTAGGAAAGGGGGAGGGAGGCATTGGGAGGGAGAACTCTGAAGTAAACGGTAGACATCAACCCCAGTTACTAGACATTCAGTAGTGAGTTATCTACCTCTTTACACTTGTCCAGAGCCAACTCTCTGGAAAAAAGCTTCTGACTCTCTCAGGCTTAGTTGATGTCGCTACTTTCTTCTCATATGGAGCGCTTTGCTTTAGATTGTCTGCTCTAAATGACATAGCTATAGAGAAAAAAAATATAGACATACGCTGTTATTTAATTATGATTGTTTTTTTATTGTTATATACGTTAATGTTACAGAACTGCTTATGCACGTTTTCAATGGACTAAAGCTTGATAAAGTATTGACAAAATGTAGCGATCTGATTGCACCTTTATGACATTTTAAAACATCTACTTTGCTTTTAGATTTTTATTATTTACATGTAAGAAATTCTATCAGAAAAGCATTAGTAATACTAATAATGAAAATATTAACATAAGTTCCTTTCTATCATTGCGGAAACTTACGTAGTATAGGCATAGAAGGTTTAGAAATATCTAAATCTGTTGCAATCGCTAAGCCCATATTCTGTCAAGAGAAGTTTTAATTAATCATTTATAGCATAATAGTGTTGAAGAATAGATTAAACTATATTTAACAATAACTGCAATAGGCCAATATGAAAAATTATGAATGTGAAGTGTAGTAGTCAAGTACTTACTGAGAATACGTCATATATTGAACTGTCGCTGTAAGAAAGAGCAAAGTTTGAGTCTGTAGGAATGTCTCCATTATGAAACTTGGAGATGAATGAGTCTTTGACCTAGATAAAGTGAGTTTATTTATAACACAGTTGTAAATAATGCTAAAATAGTTCTTGAACATCAGAGAGTAGCTCATGTAACAAAACTGTCAGGTCTTTGGATGTTTGGATATTTAAAAACAACACGCAAAATAAAAATAAAACAAGATTACAAAGAGAGTAATACACAAACTCAGAGGCGGCCCCCGTCGGAGTCGGATCCCTGTCAGATCCGCCTATTCGCAAGATGTTTCCGGTGTTCCTTCTAAGTCCCTGGCTCAATTCCTGTATGCTCCCATCCTTAAACTATCGCAATATTTCTGAAAGAACAGTAAAGGTTAAATCATATTTTCAAAAGCCTTTAGTGTTTTTTTTCTAACCGTGACGGACAGACCAACCAACAGACAAAACGCACAAAAATATGCTAGTTTCATTCTAATGGGGGCATTAAACAATTTTATTTTTAAAAATCTGATTTTTTAAAAACTTTTAGAACTTAGTTTAGAATCATGTCATTTCCGGGCTTTACGCTAGTACACGAAAGCCGCTGCTAAAAGTTGATTTAAAAAAATGTGCGTGATATCTACATGCCTAGAGCCTTTCTTATAGTAACATTTCCTCCCATACATTTACGTAATTGTTTTAGAATTGGTGTTTTGTTATTAAAAAATCGCTTGTATAATTAATTTTATAAATTAAACGGTTTGCTTTTAGACAACTAAAAGTAGCCGTTGCACCTAAACTTTTCAAGCCGCATTTAATGGTGAGATAATATTTTTCGTATCTCTTCTAGTTTTGGCGCTCTGAGTCGGACAGACGGACAGACAGACAGAAAGTCATTTTAAAAAATGTGCGTGATATCTACATGCCAAGAGCATTTTTTCTAGTAACATTTCCTCCCTTACATTTACGTAATTGTTTCAGAATTCGTGTTTTGTTATTAAAAAATCGCTTGCATAATTAATTTTATAAATTAAACGGTTCGCTTTTAGAAAACTAAAAGTAGCCGTTGCACCTAAACTTTTCAAGCCGCATCTAATGGTGAAAAAATATTTTTCGTATCTCTTCTAGTTTCGGCGCCCTGAGTGTGACAGACGGACAGACGGACATTTTGCACAAACCGAATAGCGGCTTTTTCCCCTTACGGGGCCGCTAAAAATAAAAAAACGAAGCTTATATTGAGTGGAATTAGTTTCGATCTGTCGTGTAATTAAATGTGAAATGGGTAAAGTTATCAATAAAAAGTCTGTGTGATTAGAAATATTTTAACAATTGTTTTTTTTTTCTTGCTTTTAGCTTTCTCAATAAGTAATGTTCCAATGACTTGTCTTGACCAGCTGTAAAAAGGGGGGGGGAGGAGAAAGAAGAGAGAGTCCGGAGGCTTTTTACCAAACAGTTGATATAAGCTTTGTAACCAGTCAAAAATAAGTATACGATTCGGCCCTTTATTGTTAATGTAAAATTATGTTTACAATGCACTACTTGCTGAAATCAAGTCACCTTATTTGGGGTTAAATCATTTCCTGTCTTCAATAGAAGGACACTCTGATCCACAGCCAAGACATAGACTTGAGAATCTGGGTCAGCAGACAGCTCAAGGGAAACATTCTTATTAACGTCAGTTTCATTTTCTTTAAAGGCTAAACTGACCTAGAGATTAGAGTTTCAAAACAATAGTTATATCTATTAATATAAAATAATGCTACATAACAAAAAGTATATGCCAATAATTTTATAAAATTGTTAACAAGATTGCATACATCAAAACGGTTTTTTTTAGGTCATGCATTTTGTACCATGCACCAAAATAACCAAATGTTTTAAATTACAAAAAACAAAATGACGTTCATTTATAGAGTCATTCTTAGCAAGTGAGCTTTGATTTACCAGAGTCATTAAAAAACAACTTAGGTCTAGGATTAAAATTACAATCTTGGCAAAACCTTTGTTGAATGTGCTTTAGTTTACCTAACACTGACAGTAGGCCTATATACATTATAATTTTAACAAAACTGGAATGCTCCCTGGTCGTGCGGTTTGCGCGCTGGACTGTGGTTCGGTTGTCACGATGGTCCAGGGTTCATACCCTGCCCGCTGCCATCTCCCGTCATCCTGCTGGAGGTTTCTTTAGGAATTAATTATCTTCAGCTCTGTTGGAACATCCGAAACATACAAAATTTTAACTTTGTATCACTCTTCAAATAATGCTAATATTTATCGTGAAAGCCTTCCATTTGCTTAAAAAGTCAGTCAGGTACTACTTCAAGTAAGCATACGAGTCAAGAATAGTTCATGTATTTTATTCTTCTTCTTCTTCGTGTCTGAGTTGGAGGGTTCAGACAAGTTCAGACGAGAAGCCCTTTTCTTAGATGAACTGCGCAACAGTAGTCCTTGTGGGGTGGTGCTGGGTTAGGGGAAGTGTCTTATTTGGTCCTCTTGATAGAGTATGCAAGGATAAGGTTAGCAATCTCTGGTGATGCTCGTCATGGTGAAATCTCAATAGCCCCTATTTTTAGTTTCAACTCCAGGTAGTAGAAGTCAAAATCTTCTCCCTGTCCAGATCATGTAGACCAATCTTGCTATTAACTTAATTCACATTGTTTTCTTTAAATCGGCACATAGACACTCGAATGTTTAATTTCTTTTCTCAGCAATTCATTTTCAAAGCTGCCAATATCAGAATTATTAGAGTTTCTGTTTTCCAAATTTTCGTGAAAAGTGAACATTTGTTTTTAAATGAAATTACTTCTTCTAGCAAAAAAAATGTCTTTTATTCCTTCTAACTTATGATTCACCTGGTAAAGAAGTAATATCCACCATGAAATGTTAGAATCCACACATAGTTCAGTAACCGTACATAGTCAACACAATTATCAAGTAGAGATGCTTTGATTTCAGTAAACAGACAAGAGAAAGAATTGTAGACATTTCCTCACGATAAACAACGAACCTTCTTATGCAGTATAAGATCAAGTAGAAATTCTTTAAAATAACAATAGCAACGTGCTTTAGATACAATATCGTGGATTATTTTAATTATCGTGTCCATTACTTTACACATTTCTTTATTAAATGTCTGTGCACATGGTGCTTCCTGATGAAGATTTCAATGCTCGTATCACGTGACAAATATTTTCTTTCAAAGTAGCGACATGCGCATTTCTTTCACCCGTTTTATAACTCACACTAGAATTGCATGTACCTCCTCTACACCGCACCGATACCCCACAACAGCTAATAATTTTAAAACAATAATTTACCAAAAGTTACTAATGTACCTATTCTGCTTTGTTTGTCGAACTGAAGCCCGTCAAAAAATATTTCGGTGCGCAGCAATTCAACGGAAATAAAGAAAGATGCAGAATATTTTCGAGCGACAATCTGGGATTTTGTTACTTTCTAAAAATATATCTCTTTTCTGTAGGTTTGCATTTCAATAAGTTTTTTTCTTCTCTTACCACGCAAGCTAATTAACACTATTCCTTGTCTGCACTAAACATTTCGAAGAAGAGCCGCAGCCAAGGAGTCAAAGAGACACATGCGATTTGAGAGTCACAGTTTGCGCCCCACTGATCTAGCCCAACTTCTCTTCTACACAAGATCCCTTTCAATCAAGGTATAAACAAAAAATAATGAAGAAAGGCGATTTTTTTTTGGTGATCGGTCATTTCATCCCCACTTAAATATCTTTTCTTATTCATTGTTTATTGAATGTTAATGTTAGGGCTTTGACATTAAGCTTTCTTTGCATCAGATATACAAATATGGTTATATGGGATGCTTTTTGATATTTTAGACATGTTATTAATGTGTTTATAGCGTTTACACTTCCACTTTACATTCTTGAGAAATTCTATAATATATTGTAAATCTGGGTGTGTACTTAGCTATAGCGCTTCTATAGGATTCGGGGGGGGGGGGTAATATTATAATATTATCCTTCGCATGACGTCATGATCAAAGGCCAAGGTGTGGTGAAAATAGTGGAAATATTCAAGACCATCTTTCACTTTATTTTATCATCGCTCTTTCTTGACAACGGGCGCGTCATGTTTAGCCTTGAAAACAGGTTTTATTTTTTCATGTCGCCTATATAAGTTTTGCTTTAGTTCCTTTTAAACACAAGTGAATATTAATATGTTGTAGGCAAAGAGAGTTGTCTTCTTCTTCTGAACTTACAATCAATAACCTAACTATCATATGGATGTAGGAGAATACAAAAACACTTTTATGTCCATGTACATTTATGCATGTTAAATTTTAATAGTTGTTAATGGCATTTAATTTTATTCATATCTAATGTGTTAAACTTTTGTCGTAAATAAAAATGAATATATTAAATATTGCTTCTTTCATGATTTTTACAATTACTATTTGTTAAGTAAAACGATGAAAAGAACAGGAGATGAAATGACCTGTGGATGAAATGAATGTGGATGAAGTCATAGGGATGAATTGACCGGGAATGAAATCACCGAAGAAAGTTTTTTTTATATAATTTAAATAAATGCTAAACTAACTTACTTTGTTCTCGAACATCCCTTCAACATTAAAAGCCAAACTATCAGTTACAACTTCATTGGAGTCTCGTCTAATGTAATACATCAACAGCTGTGCTATGGGAGCCCAGCTAGGTTCAACTTTAAATGTAGCGTTAAACTCTCTCTGGCCATTCAGCTCCAATACTCCAGACTTCACATTATCACCCCTAGATCTGATCTATTGCAATGTTAGATTAAGATATTGAAAGTTTCTTTGAATGCACAAGTCTGGACAATAATAACAAAAAGAAATACAACTAGAAAAGGTCCAAATTGCAGCTCATAAGATCTTAGACTGATTATAACACAGCACTCACCAATACATTGAACAGTATTATCATTACCTAGCAGGGCCGGTCCTAGAGAGCCATCTACAGTAGATGATAGTTCCCAACAAAAAGCCGACAAACATTCAGATCAGCCTTTTAGATTTACTATCGACTAGCAAAATATCGCTTTTTGTTTATTTTTTAAGAGGTCGAGATAGATTTAGATCTATATTTATAGGCCATTGATTATTAAAGTTAATAAAGTATTTGAACTTTCTTGTAGTTAAAATTCGCATTATTATTACATTTTTATTAAATAAAAGCTGACAATGACACCTCAAAATGACAATTTTATCTATTTTCTTATTTAAGATTTGCATGAGTTTTCAAAAGATTCACATAATGTCAGGGTATTTTCATGACTTTTTCGTATATTTCGCAATTACAGAAGAATTCCAATAACCCTTTAATAATATAATATCAGGTGGCCGAGCCTTGCTCGGTTAAATAATTTCTTAACCCTTAAAATGCGTGTGGTAGTTTAGCCTCTTAACACCAGAATTGTAATTCCATTTGGTATGCACTCACAGCTCAGAACTTTAAGGGTTAAGGAAGGTTATATACCCGAAGTCATTTTGGGAATATTTTTGTAATTACGAAAATTAACGTTCGGATAAATACCACTAATCTGAAGAGTTGCTTTAGTGTTATTTTAGTTCTAAATGTAATTGTACATAACGATTACATATGAAATCTCTTAAGTGTAGACAAATCATAGCTCACATCCGTTTTATAGTTTTACAATCCATTTTATTTTGCATAAAACTATTGTAGGCCTACTATTATTGGCTTGGAAGGAAGACTTTGCTCTGTAACTTCTCAGATAGTTACGTTCAGACATTTAATTAAGAAATTAGTGTATTCATTATGGCATTAGTACGAAAATAATGTTACTCAAATCTCTACGTTATAGGGTAAAACAGGCACTTTTTAAAATAGACAAAAATGTAATGCAAAGACGATTTTTTTTTCTAACACAAAATCTTAATTTTTACTTATTATCCGGAAGCGTGGTCGAGAGGCTAGTGCGGCTTGAGCTTGGCTTGCTTGGCTACCTAGAAGGGGGCTCGATGTTCGACACCCGACTCGGGCAGAGTTGTGTTTACTGAGCGCCCAAAGGCAGCACGGTAAACCAGCTCCTAGATACCCCCTCCCCCCCCCCACAGGTCCACAAATGAGATTGGACCAAAGCGCTCTGAGCATGCTATAAGCATGAAAGTAGCGCTATATAAAAGCTATAATAATAATAATAATCCCTACCCTGCCTGGACCGCGTGCAATCCACTTCACATAGGGCCCCGCAAATGTTAGGGTCGACCCTGGATATCATGTTTAGTGTGTGCAAATAAGGCGTAGAGTATGACAAAGTAAAAGTTACTCACGGGTTTACGCAATTTAAGTGTAAACAATGGACCTCATTCACGAATCGCCACTTAATAATATTTATAAAACAATGAAAAAAAAGTATCGTGTGACAGCCTTTATGGATTACATAATTTGTATATAGAGAATCACATGGCTAAATGTTGTTGGTTAACTATTGGTGAATGAGGCCAATTTACGAAATTTTTAAAACACAATAACTGATCATACATCAAATTTAATTTCATTATTTTTCTTCCATAGTTTCATAATAGATCAATCCACAATAAGATTGTGCGCCAATGTTTAATTAGGTAGATTGATTTAGTTGTTCTTGTTTGCGAAGTGTAATGCCTAGTGACGTAAGCGGTGTCAAGTTTTTTTCCCTTTGACGTCATGGGAAAAAAATTTCATTCATATCTCTAAACGCGTTTACGTCATGAAAAACTTTCATTCATAAATTTATTCAAACCAAAACTAATTTTACATTTTATATATCGAAATAACGGTCGAACTCGAGTTTTCCCGAGGTGGCCATTGAGCTGAGAATTTTTTTTCTCACCAACATGCTGATACGTTGAAATTTTAAAGAAAATCGTTAGAGCCGTTTTCGAAATAGAAGATATATATAACCGAGCAAGTTTTCTATTTCGAAAACGGCTCTAACGATTTTCTTTAAAATTTCAACGTATCTAAATGTTAGTGAGAAACAAATTCTCAACTCATTGGCCACATCGGGAAAACTCGAGTTCGACCGTTATTTCGATATGAAAATGTCTCAATGTTGTAAAATTAATTTTGGTTAGAATAATTTATGAATGAAAGTTTTCCAATTTATGAATGAAAGTTTTCCGTGACGTAAACGGGAAAAACGCTGCTTACGTCACTAGGCTTACCTTACTACAATGCAAACAAGAACGAGTTTTAAAGTATCAATGGATCTAATTAAACATTTGCGCACCATCTTATTGAAGATTGATTTATTATAGAACTATGGAAGGAAAGTAATGAAATTAAATGTACCGATGTATGATTAGTTAATGCGTTTTAAGTGCTTAATAAATTGTTTACACTTTAATTGCGTAGAGCGGTGTAGATTCCTCATTTATCTTCGGATTTGATGTCAAGCCTTATTATAATTATTATTTTGCTGGTAAAATTATGACCACGTGTTCATGCTTCAGTTTCTAATGTCCCGTACCAAAACAAAGGAAATGGTGATTACACAGTTGCTGAACAATATATCTAGCTAGCGGTCAACGAGTTGCGTACGCTGCAGCCACTTTTGATTTAACTATAAACCTCAGTAAAAAAAAACTTGGGGTTAGGGCGTGGTGACGAAAGGCCTAGGAGATATCTGAATGGAGGGATGTGTAAAAGCAGGCCATATCTATCCATGGGCTGTAGCACCAGTAGCACCACTGGGATAGATAGATGGCAAAAGCCGGTATGAACTTCTTATAGTCTGACAGTCTGGCTGAGCAGGGCACATATCCCGTAAAATAATCTGAAGAGTTTCTTTGGTGTTCTTTTTGTTCTATATGTAATTGTACATGGCGATTAAATATCAAGTCTCTTAAGTCCTCCTACAGTTTAGACAGCGTAAAACTATCGTAGGCCTTCTATTATTGGCTTGGAAGAAAGTCTTTGCAGTTTTACCCAATAACGTAGAAATTTACGTCACTCGATGTTTCGTACTAAAGCCATAATTGAATATACTAATTCCAAAATTAAATGTCTGAACGTACCAATTTACATATAGAACAAACAGAACACTAAAGAAACTCTTCAGATTAGTAGTCTTTATCCGATCGTTCATTTTCGTAATTATAAAAAAATCCCAAAATAACTTCAGGTATATAACCTTTCATATGAAATTTTTTTACCGAGCAAGGCTCGGCCATATATATATATACAGGAATTGCTCGCTTAAGAGTATAAGATTAAAATGGTTTAATGTAATAATTTACACCTATAATAAGTGCGGGACCTATAAAAGTGCCGGGCTCACTGCGGCCGTATATGTTTCATTTGCAAACGACCGGCCTTTTTAACTAGTATAATGTATGTATAAGATAAATTGTTTTATAAAACTGGTAAATATGAATATGTTTACATTTTAAAGAATCAGAATACATCTATCAGCTAAAGAGTAGATGTGCACTAGCAGATAGAGACTTTATTCTATTAACTGTAGGGCCCAGTGTGCACTAG
>JADKLZ010000728.1:13769297-13780078 GCA_021533235.1 Biomphalaria straminea | reverse complement strand
AGACACTTTATTCTATTAACTGTAGGGCCCAGTGTGCAATAGCAGGTTGAGAGTATAGTCAAATGGTACAATGTACTCTAGCAGTATTTTAATTATAATGGATATACTCATTGCTACTCCTATAATGTGTAACCTGTCAACATTTTATTAGTAAGAAGGTAATCCAAATAAATTAAAATTATTAGCATACTTGTATGTATATTTAGGCCAATATTATACCAGCTGATTTGAATAGTTGGTATATATGCTAATTTTGCCTGGAACACTCTTAGACTCCCCACCCCAATACCCGCATTAAAACAAAATTTTCTAGCCCTCAGATTTTATGCTCTATTTCATCTTTCAAGCAAAGAGCCCTCAATCCTCTATTATTAAATATGCACTAATACAATGTGATGCAAAGTATTCCCTCGTATTGTGGAATCAAAGGTAATGAGAAAGCGAAAGTGGTACGACAGCAGGGACCGTTGTAGCACAGAAAAAAAATGGAAGATTCTAAAACGCCCAAACAGGAAGGACAATGTCGACTCTGTCCGATAGAAGCCTTCTTCGCTAGGATCCGAGAGAACCACGTTCCCAGATGTCGACACTGTCACATGGAAGACGAGATAGTAGAACACATTCTCAACCACTGCACGATACTCAGAAACACATTCGAAGATACCACTAGTCTTGTAACCGATAGAACTGGTGCATGTGGGAGTTTTGACCTGTAGACACAGCGAACCTACAGAACACTGCCAATTATCTGGACTGTGCTCTATGCCTCAGCCTTAGTGGATGGAGGCTTGCAAATGGTACAAAGAAGTTAAATTCTCATATTTTATCGTCCTCGGCAAGTGGGAAGATTAGAGATCATTATCATTAGTGAATGCATGTACCAAGAAATGTATTTAGTAAATGAATATACAAAAGACATGACAAGCTAACAATAAATGCAGTAAAAACGTACTCCAAGCTCTTTAAAAATAAGTCAATCAGAGGCTGTTATTATCACAATTACGTAGCCTTTATAAATTAGTGGGAGAAAAATTTCTATTAATATATAAACTTATCATGATAAACATAATTACTTTAAAATTTTCATCAACCTTACCTCATATGCTAATGAGTAGATTGATTCTGTTGATGTTATCTTAATAAGTACACCTGATTCTGCCTGCAAATCATAAGAAACAAGATTTAAGAATGGTATAAACCTTGTCACTTGGTTTCCTTTGTTTTAAAAAAAAACACAAGTTGACGTAATTAATTAGATTATTTTTAGTCAGAGAGTGTTTTTTTTTTAAATCACATTAAACTACTTGACTTGCATATTGACTAGAAGAATTAATGCATTAACAAAGAAAAAAAAGCTTTGAAAGAAAACTTACTTTCACCTGTTTACTCAGCAAAGACAATTGTAAATAATTGTTACTCATTGAATAAGATTTAGAAACACTTTTCTCGGCAGTTGTTTGTTTGTTTAACGAGACCTGAAACGTATACAAATTAACTTATAAACATTTACAATTAGAAGGATATTGTAGGTTAATTATTTATGCGATGTAATGTAATGAACAATAAACTATCAACTAATATCAATAATTGAAATCCTCATAATTTATCGAGCTTCAGAATGTATTGAAACACGCTCTAAGAAACGTAGTTTTCCAGTAATTTCTTTTTGTCAATCTCGCAGTGAGAGACTGAGGAGATGAAATTTTCAAATGTTCTAAGCCAGTGCAGCCACTTCTCAGCAGCCAATGGCGAGCTAGGCTCTATGTCTAGTTCCTTTGGTTTAAATAGGCGCTCCATTTGTATAACTATTTTACTTACAGAGAATAGTGTTGAACGTGTTGAACGAATATCCAAAAGAGATACGTGAGGCACATAAATCCATAGAATTGAAAAGTTCTAGTTTAATAAATTGTAATGATAACTAAAGAAACACTGAAGAGTACCTAAAACAAGGCTTTATTAAACTAGAACGGCACATGAACTGACGAAAGAGACTTACACAGTAGCACACTAAATTAATGTTGTGAACACATTCTCACGACGTTACACAAACATAAACAAATAGAAACTATTTCACCACAGTGTGGAAACACAAACTTAAGATCGGCCCCCGAAGTGATCCACCCAGGCAGTTTCAATATTTCAGAATGAACATCCGAATGAAATTATATCAAAGACAAATGACAGATAAGAATGAAGATAGAAGGTTGACAGATCTTATGTAGTGCCTTATGTGTCCAGCAGATCAAAGGATAGGTGTAGGTGAAAGTTATGTAAGATGTAAATCTGGTGTGCCCGAATATGTGATATATTCCATTTCTCTAACTTCCGCTCCTTATAACTTTATTAATTGTCTTAAATTAGGTTCAACGTATAATAGATACTAAATATAATTTTTTTCTCTTTAAAAATTAGTAACATTGTTTGTGTGTAAATATAGTACTTTGTATAACATAAGTTACATAATTTAACAATTAAAATTTAAAAAAAAAATTGGTAAAAACACCTACAACCGTTTGCATAATGTGTTAAATAATCCCTATATATGGTAAATGATTGTCTCCCCTTTAAAAGCAACAGGAGTTTTAATAAAGAAAACCTCAGAATTTACGCTATTAAAATTTGGCTTATCATCATAGCAATCCTTAGGCATTAGGCCTGTTTACTTTGCCTCCTTTTGGTTTGGTTCCTCAGATAGCAAATACTCTTTATCTTGGAACACAAATAAACGTGAAAATAAATGAATTTTATAACATTATTAATTGTCTTAAATTAGGTTTGATTTATAATGCATACTAATTAGCTTTTTGTCTATAAAAACTGCTTGTATAAATGATTTTTAAAAATTAAATTTTGAGCTTTTAGAAAAAAAAGTAGCCGTTGCATCAGAACTTTGAATGATCTATAGTATCGTGATGTCAGATTTTCATTTTCTCTTCTGCTTTCTGAGCACTCAACGGGACGGACGGACGGACAGACAGACAGACAGACAGACGGACGGACAGACAGACAGACGGACGGACAGACAGAGAGACAGACAGACAGACAGGCCACACAAAACTAATATCGTCTTTTCCCCTTTCGGGGGCCGCTAAAAAAAGTGTTATATATTCGTATGCATATTTACCTTGATATAAATAGACGTTGCATTCAAAGGAATATCTATATCAAAGGACAGTATTCCATTTGCTGGCAGGCTCATGTTCTGTCCAGGTAGGGGATAAGATCCATAGAAGCTGGAAGGACTGTACAACTCTTGATCTGGTACAGTCATTTGGTAAGTGAATGTAGTATATACACTGAGAGAAAGATTTGATTCTGTTGGAGGTAGTCCATCTGGAGTTGTTACTTGGACCTGTAACAAAATTTAGAATAGTATTAAAACCTGAGAAAAAACTCTAGAATGTGTAATCCACCAACACAGCCCCCAAATTCTATAAATCCCTGTTGCTCTGGGTCCATCAGTTCTCATCTGACTAGATTATAATGCCCCCCCAATACAATTATGAAAGAAACACCCCTCCCCAGCAGCACACTTTTGTAGCCCTTCTATCTTCCAATAGAACGGCTGCCCTGGAATTCTAAAAGCGCGAAAGCCTTTCTAGTTAGTTTGACCTGAATCTTTTTAAAAATTACTATTTAATGGAACAGCCAGAATTACAATTGCATGGCATAATTTTTGTGTCATTCTTCAATATAATGCTTTCATCCATAGCTATAAACTTTTGGCCCGCCCATTTTTAGCGGCCCCCGAAAGGGGAAAAGACGCTATTAGTTTTGTGTGGCCTGTCTGTCCGTCTGTCTGTCCGTCTGTGTGTCTGTCCGTCTGTCTGTCTGTCCGTCCGTCCCGTTTAGTGCTCAGAAAGTAGAAGAGAAAATGAAAATCTGACATCACGATAATATAGATCATTCAAAGTTCTGATGCAACGGCTACTTTTTTTTTCCTAAAAGCTCAAAATCTAATTTTTTAAAATATTTTTTGCAAGCAGTATATAAAGAGAAAAAACCTAATTAGTATGCAATATAAATAAAACCTAATTTAAGACAATTAATAATGGTATACATTGCAATGGTTTTCACGTTATATTTTGTTCCAACTAATGAGTATTTACTATTTATGTAATCAACTCATAAAAGAGGTGTGGCAGTCGCCTTGAACATCGGCTTTACAAGGCTAACGTTGAGAGATCAAAGCACGGAAGATGTATATTTTGACCGCTGGGGCACTAAATAAGATCTGCAGTTTATCTTTGATATATATATATATTTTTTTTAAATGAACTTTTAGCAGCGACTTTCGTGTACTAGCGTAAAGCCCGGCAATGACATAATTCCAAACTAATTTCTTAAACTTTTTTAAAAATCAGATTTAAGAAAAAATGTTTTTTATTGCCCCCA
Source organism: Biomphalaria straminea (assembly GCA_021533235.1). Classification (NCBI taxonomy): domain Eukaryota; kingdom Metazoa; phylum Mollusca; class Gastropoda; family Planorbidae; genus Biomphalaria; species Biomphalaria straminea. The sequence goes on along the minus strand of JADKLZ010000728.1, from coordinate 13,775,680 downwards.
TTAGAATAAAAGAAGCATATTTTTGTGCGTTTTAACTGTTGGTTGGTCTGTCCGTCACGGTTAGATAAAAAAAAAACTAAAGGCTTTTGAAAATATGATTTAACCTTTACTGTTCATTCAGAAATATTGCGATAGTTTAAAATATGTTTAATAGATTGTTCCGGATGTTTATGTAAAGATCTACATTGAAATGTTATAATAAACTAAAACTAATCTTCTATTTTTAAATTTAATATTGCATTCATTCTATTGATTATCTGGGCTTTTATTTTAATTTTACCTAAATTTTATCTAAATTACATCCAAATTATTAATAATAATAATTAATAAGATATATATTAAGAGTGCTAAATCAGAAGTTTAGTTTATGTACATCTACATCTCTACAGATCAATGCTGAAAGATTATTTAAAATCACTCGTGTGATATATTGTATATATCAGGCTATTAGTTTTAAACCAGTTAGCGTGCTGAACTGATTATCTCGACGCTCCCGGGTTATGTGTCTGTTTGTTTTACATGTTTCGATTGTTTCTTCAGAGTTAAAGATAGTTTACTTCCTATTTCAAACCTTCCACAGGAGGGGATGGGAGCATGCAGTAATTGAGCCAGGGACCAACGATAAATCCGAACTACAGTCTAGTGCGCAAACATCAAGACAAGGCAGGTTTATATCCTGCTCGCCATCCTCCGTCGTCCAGCGAGAAGTTATTTTCAACTTTGAAGGAACATCCGAAACATCTTGCGAATAGGCGGATCTAACAGGGATCCGACTCCGACGGAGGCGCCTCTGAGTTTGTGTATCACACAAACTCTCTTTGTAATCTTGTTATATGTGTGAGCTTGCGCTCCCAGAGCTATTTTTATATGTATTTTTATAGGTTAAGACTATTTTTATATATCCTTTTTTTTATACACTATTGCTTTAATTAGTAATTGTACTTCCGCCTATTGGTACTTTGGTTAGAGCGGGCTACTATATAGAGTTAAATCAATGCTGCTTCCTGTTGGCCAGAGTACAGTCAGTACAGTGTCACAGTCTGTGTGACAGGTGATCTTTGTGATCTGGCGTGTAATTATTTTATATATTCCTGTATCCGAAACTGTCTGCTATTATTACTGCTATAACTGCTGCAACTGCTGTATTTAATACTGTTGCTATAACTGCTGCAACTGCTGTATTTAATACGGTTGCTATAGCTGCTGCTTTTACTGCTTGTGTAACTGCTGCTATAATGTGCCTTAGTCTGTTCTTAGTGAATAGTGAGTGTTTTAGTGTTATAGGTTCGTTGTAGTTGTATATTATTGTAGATATAGACTAGTTTATTGTTGGGTGTTAATGAAGATCTAGGCATGGGCGTCCGCTGTGTGGTGCTAAGGGGTGCACTTGCACCCCCCTGGATTCTGAGTAGCCAAATTTTAGCCATTTTTTGCACTATCAAATCAATTAACTTTTAAATAGCAGCTGAACCAGTTGTGCTTCCACTGGTTACTGTAGTAGTAGAAATAAGTAGATTAACATAGGCGTATTGAATGGATGGCTAATCTAAATTCTGAGTTATTTAGCTTTTTTTAGCGGCCCACGAAAGGGGAAAAGACGCTATTAGTTTTATATGGAAATTCGTCCGTCTGACCGTCCGTCCCGTTTAAATCTAAGAAACTAGAAGAGAAAATGAAAATTGGACATCACAATAATTTAGGTCATTCAAAGTTCGGATGCAACGGCTACTTTTTTCTTTTCTGAAAGCTCAAAATATAATTTTTAAAAATCACTTTTGCAAGCAGTTTTTTAAAGAGAAAAACCCTTTTACAAAGTAGACCTAATTTAAGACAATTAATAATGTCATGAAATGTATTTTGAAACATGGTTTTTCTTTTTAGATCAGAATTAGAGTACTTATAATCTTAGTAACAAATTCCTGCGTGCTCTTGATGGGGGAGTCGATCATTTACCATATATTTAACACAATATGCAAACGGTTATAGATTTTAACTCCCCTCGCTATTTGTAAAACTACTTTATGGTTTCTTTATAACATTCTGAAGATGTCCTTCACGGAAATGCATCTACCACCCAGTGTCATCATTATGGCTAAACCGATGTACGCATCTCGTTGCAGATTTTATTTATAGACACCTATCTTCGTAACGCTGATACCAGACCGCTGACACCAGATCTGAAGATACCAGCCTTACCTACTACGTACAAGAGTCTTACCAACAACCGCTAGCCAGTGACCTATCAACTGGCAGTATCCGCAAAACTCAGCAGCTAAACAGTTGTACTATCCCGGGGCCTGGATCTACTACGACCAGCCCACCAGCAGACAGTCAGCCATACCTGTTTCATCAGAGCAGCACAGGACCTAAAGCTAAGCAACCAGCCCAATGACATTCAGACCACTTGGTTCTCATATCTTATGATAATAGACTCGTTTTATGTAAATAGTTAAATCCCATCCTAGCACTGTACATTATTTTACCTTTTAATTATTTTTTCCTTATTAATAAACCTGTACATATTTTACATATCAGTATGTGTTGCCTGCATTCTAAACGCTGTGCCTGTAAGTTACTTACAGCAAGTATAGGTTCTTACATTCTCTAAACCCCCCTAGACACATTTAACGGCCAACTCTTACTTGTCACAATCGTGAAATGACTTAGATCTAGTTGTTCTAGGCTTAAGTTAAGAAATAACGGGTTAAATATTCGTATTTTATTGTCCTTGGCAAGTGGGAGAATTAGTAATTATCAGTAAGTGCATGAGTGACCAGGACCCTGAATTTTTTATTGACTAAGGCCTACTCAGGTTTGACTAGAGAGTAACACCATTAACAAAATTACTTAACTTAGAGACACTTAAGAACAGAATGCTAAAAAGTAAATTAGCAATAATACTGAATAATAACCAACACATACTATACAGAGTCAGATACGACTTAGTATATAGTTTAAAAGATACACAACTAAAGGCATATTTCTTATTCCAGTATGCTAGGGAAAGTGATTTTCATTGCTAGTGCTATCAGTACAAGAAATGGGAGAAGCCTGAACTAATCAAATATTTGCAGAGTTTAAATAAAATGTAGTACTAGGATAACACATTGATATGAAACAAAATCTTCTTTAAAATGAAGTCTATCACTTGTATTAGATTATAAGTAGTAATTGTATAGTTTGGCTAAATGATTCTCATTGTAAGTCTAATACATGAACGCTTGCAGTTAGTTAAATTGTAATGTACAAATAGATGTTAAGGCTTTATGAAATAGCATGTATTATTTTAGTTACAAATACATTCAGAATGGTATTTAAAGTTTCAATGAGTGTCCTTAATCTAATTTAAAATTCCAGTCATACTTACGTATGCAGTATATTGGAGACCTGTCTTGAAGACAGCTGGAGTCATTTCTAAAAATTTGATCTGATATCTGTTTCCATAATACATAACAACCGAACTGCCATTTAGCTTAATGCCTGCAAAAAAAAATGAAGTAGAGTTTATACACAAATTAACTGTTACATTTTGAAATACATACTTGTCAACAAAACAGAAATGTTTTAATTTAGTGCTCCTGGCATTGCTTTATTTATTTCAAATCTCTACCAATATCTTCCTTCTTTCATACTCATGTTTTCGACCCCGGCATTCCTCTATATTTATATCAATTCTTTGTCTATATTTCCCTCTATTAAGGATTAAAGAATGTTGACCTAAATTTTACAATTAATAAAATTAGCATTATCATAAAAATCCCCAATGCTTTAAGTATTACATTTTCCTACATACACTTCAGCCCTTTCAGGGATAACATTTTAAGATATACATAATTACATGCTGTAGATTTCTTTGAAAATATACATGTTAAAGATTTAGATCAAAATATGTTTTCAGAAGAAAAAATTAATGTAAATTAAATAATCAGTCAGATAACAAATCTAAATATTTTACCAGTTGATGCCTCAGTAACGAAAGCTGTGATTTTAATTTCCTTTCCCTCATTTAACGCAACGCTTCTCCGAATATCCTCCAAAGGTACGCTGAAATTTCCTTTTCCTCTGATCTTAAAAAAATACTTCAGTTATAGTGATTTAATTTTGTGAAACTTTTATTAACTCACACTCTCTATCGGGTTAAAAGTTTGAGCATGTTATTTGTCTCACACCCATTGTCGGATCAAGTTAAATTGTTAAAGAATTATTTATTGGAAAAAACATTAAACAAATCAATAAAAATAAAATTAACCAATTAGTCAATTAATTATTGGTAATTAAATATTTTGTTTGATATAAAAAAGGGAAATAAATAGTACATTATTTTGAGATATGGCTTTTTGTGTTATTCCCCTTTAATAAGCTTGATTTAAAAAAAAAATTGTATATTTTGTTAGTTTTTCATTAACTAAAAATTGTAAATGTATAATTTATAAATCATTCATTTGCTTTTATTTCAATCACCTCAAAACTAATTTCTGTCACTTTTCTGTTGACATCGCATTTGCCTGTTGTGTCAACATTTTCACCAATTTGAAGTTGTACTAAACCATTTACTGGCTGGCCGAACGTGTATCTGAAAAGTATTTCATATATAGTTCAGGAATTCCAAAATAATACTACAATATAAGAAGAGACACATATAGCTTTTCATTATTATAATTTTGGTAGTGGTGGTGCGGATATGGGTATTAGTGTGTGTAGTCAGCCGACTAAAATCGCCCCACGCCAGCGCTAGACCAGCAGTCAACCGTGATGAGTTAAGACGGTCCACGGTGATAACTGGCGAAGTTGCAAGACACATCAAAAGTGAGCACTACTCGGCGAAAAGAAAATCTTCACCGACCACCGTTGAACAATGGTTATGTTTGCTTTGAGTGTGGCATAAAATGTAGGTCACAGCTGGGGCTGCGTATCCACGGGAAATACTGTATTCCTATTAATTTTCTGACTCGAAGACAAGCCTTATTATTGTTGTAAACCTGGTGACACAAATTAATGTAGTGCTATGTGTGTGTGTGTTTTAGCGTACCCAAATCGCCCCAGTTCAGAACATTTCGAGCGGTCAACTGTGACCAGTGACAATACACGCTAGTTTGGCAAGAACGAAAATTACGCACGCAAGTCACGGTGAAAGTGATCAACTGGAGTGGTCAAGAAAGTTCGAGAAGGCCATTAGAGACACTATATAAGAGCGAGTGTGTCAGAATCGACGCACTTCACGATACCTCGCAATGTGACCATGACGAGGCGAAGTTAGAACCAGCACGGTGTGTGAAGTCCGGAGCAAGGCATGTTTTCGTACAGTGTTTCTTATTGCCAATTGTGATGTATTTGAAATTAAAATGACTGATACTTTTGAGCCATGAGTTGTGAGGTTCTTTGAAGTTCGCTGTATTTAGTTTGCAGAGAGGATAGTAGAGAGAGAAGAGAGATTCGTAACAATATTATAATAGTAAATAAATTTCATTTTTATCATCATGATCACCATCTGTCCCTTGACTTTTGTCTTAAGGTTGCTAGGACAGTTCACTTAACCAAATCCCTCAATTGTCCCTGTCAGCAGCTGTTCTTGTCAGGATTTCAAAAGAGTGGCTGATACGTTCTGTTGTTCATCCAGTTTTTCTTTGGTTGGCTTTTTCTTCGCGATTCCTCCACTGTACATTGAAGAATGACTCTTGACAGAGAGTCATTTCATACATTACGACAGAAACAACTTGGCTTTCGTCTTTTTAAAGTATTGAGATGTTTCCCATTTGACAGTACTGACTTAGCTTGTAATTGTAGAAACTCAATTGTCTTCTTTTCCTGGTATCTAATACCCAGCATTTTTCCGTAGCCTTTTCTCTCAAAAGTTTGAATTCTTCTTTCAGCCTCAGCATTCAGTGTCCAACTTTCACAATCATGTAAGGTAGTGGCGACAGATAGCAAATAAAAATTTTAATTTAATTTGTAAGCTCATGTAACTCTAACAGATTTCTCAGGATACCAAGCTCAAACGGGTTTTTACCTCTTATTGATCAACTTTCTTTTGTTATGTTTGAGCCTAGGTATTTGAGTGTGTCATCGAGATGTAAAATGCCACAGAAAGTATTCAATGAATAAACGTATTGTTATGAAGTTATGGTTCACAGTCTGGCCTAACTCTAAGAATCATTTAGTTGATGTTTAAACTACGAATAAATTGTTTTGATCAATTTCCTTTGTCTCATTTAGGGCATCTGGAAGAAGTCTTTCCCTTTGGTCAAGTGTCGACATGACCTTTGACTTCTCTATAGACTGGTACACTAGCCGTAAATAATACTAAGCACTGCATGTTAAATCTTATTTTCAAAAAGTGTATAAGAAATTATTCCCCGAAAAAGTAAGTTTTCTTTTCTATTTTT
>JADKLZ010000728.1:13750230-13760942 GCA_021533235.1 Biomphalaria straminea | reverse complement strand
CAATGTTAAAAATATTAGAAAACTAACATATCCACCTGTTACGCACGTTTATTTGGTCCCAGTCTTTTCTTTTTTTTTTCACTTTCAATAAACTGCTCATTTTTTAACGCTCCCTCTACATAGCCTACTTTTTAGCCCGTGAATTCTAGTATCTGTTATGTTTAATTTGAACGTCACACTATCTACTATTTCTCTCTATCCTTCTCTTTCTCCTTGTATCTCTTTTCTATCTTTCTCCTCATTCTCTTTTTCTCTTTCTCTCCATCTCTTTATTCTCTATTTTTCTCTCCAGATCCCTCTTTATTTACGTATACGCAAATGAACTCTCTCCCTTATAGACTTTTGACTCTTAAATTTTCATTCTTTACTCCACAGTATTGACAGACTGTTGGAACAGTTGGAAAGGACACACTACCTCACTTTTTGAGACTTTTTCGTAAAAACAAGTGGAATATATATTATTTGCCTCTGTACTTCATGTCCCGCTGTCATACTCAGGATGCATGCGTGGTACAGACCTCCCGAGTATATCAGCGTTTAGACAGCCTTCTTTAGACACGTTTTTCATCTCTTCCATGGATTGGTCATAGTGAATTCTGCAACCCAGGTTTGTGTACAGTTAAAAAGAAGAGTAAAGTTTCCCTTTCAGACATTGGGATTTATTGGGCAGATGATGCTAAGATCCTCTGTTTCTTTGACAAACGGTTAACGAGCAGGGTGTCTTGTGGCCAGCATATTGATCGACCGCCTTTACTTTCACCAACTAAAGTCATTTGTCCATTAGGATAGGTTGGACTAAGGGACGTCTTAAAAATTCTGAAATTCAAAAACCCAGTTTTCACCTAGATTCGAGCTGAAGACCCCAGGTTCGAAAGCCAAGCGTTTAACTACTCAGCCAAAACAACCAACATACATTCATCCAATACGATGGAAGACGGCGTTGAGTTCTATGTTTGAGGCGAGGGTTCAAATGGAGGGGTTGTGAAACTAATTGGGGTCAGGGGGTTGGGTTCAAAAGGTGGGGGAGGAGAAATTAAGTGACTGATTTTTTGCATTGTTTTTGTTTATTTTAGGTGAGATTTAAAACCATACTAAACCATCACTTGTCCCAGCGCAGCCAAGGGGGTTTTACGTTTAAAACCCCCTACCAGGTTGATTTGCAGTTAAATCCCCCTCTTCTATAAAACCAAACAATAAAAAAAAATAATTCAAACGACAATCATATTCCAAGATCATAAATAAGTAAGATTTTGATTTTAAAAACCCCCTATGAAATTAACGATAAATCCCCTCTTCACTATAACAATATCCATTCATCAGTCACCAGAATCTATGAGCGTAGCCAAGAGGGGGTTTTGTATTTAAAACCTCCTGCAGCGGGGTTTCCAGCTAAAAATACCTCTTTAATATAAAAAAGCAAATGACACAAAATTCTAAGAGAGTAACCAAAGGGGTTTTGATATGACCCCCCCCCCCATTTCAGCAGGGTTTGAAGCTAAAAAAAAACACATCTTCAATTAAAAAAAAAAGCGAAATACACACAAAAACATCTAAAATTCTATGAGCATCGCCAAAGGGGGTTTTGAAATTAAACCCCTCTTCAGCGAGGTTTGAAGCCAAAAAATAACTCTTCAATATAACAAAAGCCAATTACTCAAAAATCTATAAGCGTAGCCAACTGTGTTTTAAATCCTCCTTCAGGGTTTTTGAGCCTAAAAAATACCTCCTCAATATAAAGAAAGCAAATTAAACACTCCATCCGTTTTCGATATAAATTTAAAGCAAACTACAGTCACCTAATTCCAAGATCGTAGTCAAGAGAGGTAACTAATTTCTACCAGTGGCTTGGCTCCATTATTAAAGTGCAGTGAATAGTCATCTGCCGAAATTTAACAAGACAAATGTGGCGCAGCAAAGGATGGCTAAGACAGATTTTAGGAGTCAGTTATAGAGATCGGGTCTCAATCAAGGAAATCCTATGCCGAATTGGGAGTCGACCCCTAAGTACGGTTGTGACAGCGTCGAATGAGATTTTCGTAACATATTCACCAACCAAATGAATTACGCATAATAAGAATTGCGATGACATGGAGGCCATTACGAGGAAAGTGAAAACAAGGACAACTTGGCGCCACACTTTCATGAAGGTCCTCAGAGCAGGTGGGAAGAGGCTTCAGACATTGCCAGTTACAGATGTTTGTGGTAACAGCTTGCCACCAAATGCGTCAAAAGGCGAGTTAGGGTTTAAGTCAGTAAGGATAGCACGCATAAAACACTCCGGTGGACCAAATGTGGACAGAGGGTCATAATTTGCCCACCCCTGGTCTAGATCTATTACAAATTGATTCACATGATTGAGCCAAACTAACCGACGTAACTATGCTTAATACAACCTTTTTTTTTAAAGTATTTTTTGTTTCCATGTTTAGTGATTTGTTTGTTGACCAATCAACTGTCTAGTTAAGTGGATAACTTGTACTTGTTGTAAGAGTACACTCTACTCTGTGTTTGCTAACCTTCATGTTTACGTTCAGTTTTTATCTTTATGCTCACACACACTTACTTACTGAGGCTCTCAGCTATTTTTTTTTTAACTCTTACCGCATCGTAAACATTTTCTTCTTCGAACAGTTTCTTAGTTCACAGCTTTGATCCATAACACTATATGCACATTTTAGCGTGCAAATTCTTCATTTAAAAGGGAATTTTTTTATAATGCGATAAAAAGTTACTGGGAAAGGAACCAGTTACTTCTGCAAGAAAAAAACTTTCAGTAAAGGACGCGACCATGATGCGACGTGCGATTTTAGTAATTGTTATTTAAAAGAAAATTCCATTGCTATATTTTTTTTTTCTAATAATTAACGTTTAGTAAATATTACATCAAATATTTTTACTTTTTTTTATTGTAATTGTCATTGTGGGATCAGTGGATTCAGGATAATGCATTCAGAAGTACTTAAGATGTTAGGCTATATGAAAACAAAACATGTTTAGCTAAAACAACATTAATAAGACAAATCCTGTCAATATTTTATTCTTTCACCGCATGACAAGTCATCAACCTCAGACATACAACAAAATGTGAAGTTAGACAAAAGAAATAGCTTGAAACTTAATTAAAAACACATATACATTGATAGCAATGTTTTAACACAAAACGGTTCTAATAAGGATAGTGCATGCTTAGATATTGTTGAGACTATCGGATTCTCTACTTTTCTGGTAACACTTACAGAATTCTGAATTAATACAATTAAATAGCATTATTTATAAAACCTCTTTACGAAAATAAATGTTAATCAATGTTTTCAATGAACTAGCTATTGGACTACGTTGTACAATTATCTATTATAGGTGCTTCTTCAGCAAGAAGAGTAGAACGCTCTACCCACAGACATTTATCAATGTAGACTTACATTGAGCTGAACACTTGAGCTCTGCTAGTATCCCAATGAACAGTTTGAAAAGTGAATGAAATGTCTCTACATATTAACAGCTGTTGCATTTGCAATTAGTTAGAAGTCAGACTGATGGCAATTTAATCAATGCCCTTAATTAATTAGACTCAGCAATTTTTAGGTTTTTACTTGGGAAAGACAAACATTTACATGGAACATCTAACAAACGGGACATAATTATTGTAAGATTTTTTTTATTGGAATTGTCAAAATATTCCATCGCAATATTTAAATGGATGAAAAAAAAATCATTTGGTTACTAGATCTAATTGATTTCTATATTTTTATTGCCTGCAAAAGAAAAACTACATTTTCAAACATATTATAAAGTACAACTTTTAGTAAGTAAACTTAGTAAAGCTTGTGCGTAGTCGGTAAGTTGATAACAGAGCTCTAGGGAGAGAACTCAAAACCTGCTCCTACTTTAGTGCGTAGTAGACTAATCAACTGAAGACCAATGTAAGGTCCCAATTACAATTTGAAGATGTAGATATGGATTTAAACTTTGACACATTTCAAAACCTAATGGTGGTAAACGATGAACTTTGACCACATCCAGAAATAACTCTTTTTGATATAACAATCATAAAATATTGGTCTTTTTACAAGACAATTGATCAGGAGCCGACAACCCAGTTTGCAGCACAAAGTGCAACACCCTAGAAGAGCTTGCGATTCCAAACTGTAGTGGTACTCGACGATCTTTTGGATACACCAGTTGCGTGGAGAGACGGAATGGTTTCGTAAAAAAATGTTTTGTAAAATGTCTTACATGTTTTGGATATTCCTTCAGAGTTGAAGATAATTTATCTTCTCCTTTTAATGGTGCTAGAGGGCGCGGTGGCTGAGCGGTAAAGCGCTTGGCTTCCGTACTGGAGGTCCCGGGTTCAAATCCTTGTGAAGGCTGGGATTTTTATTTCGGGATTTTCGGGCGCCCTTGAGTCCACTCAGCTGTAATGGGTACCTGACATTAGTTGGGGAAAAGTAAAGGCGGTTGGTTGTTGTGCTGGCCACATGACACCCTCGTTAACCGTGGGCCACAGAATCAGATGACCTTTACATCATCTGCCCTATAGACCACTAGGTCTGAAAGGGGAACTTTACTTTTTTACTTTTACTTTTTAATGGTGCTAGTGTTCAAGGCCTGATTTAATTTGAGTGTGCGGATCCCCGGGGCAAAAATTTTGGGGAGGCCCCTACACTTTTTTGAAAGCTTTAAACAATTTACACTTTAAACCAATACTACATATATCTATGCAAAAACAAAACATCTTAGAAGTAAGAAATATGGTCAATGTAATTTTAATATAATTGTCCTACTTTACAAACAAATATTTAATGTGCATGTTTAGTCAAAAATGTGCATTTTGAGTTTGTAAATGGCATGGTCGTGGGTCGACCTACTGTCGTAGATCATAAACTGCATTTAAATATTACGAGGACCCTTATTAAGCATAACAAAGTAGCCAATCGTAATATGATTCTTTCTCTCTCAAAAAGACGCATCATACGCCCAGATAAATCACTACCTTTGGTTTCTTCTTGAGTGACAACTATTTTAAATCCCCTTACGATGGTGCAGGATTTACCTTAACTGGCATTAGCTATTGCTAGCTACTTAATATTAGACATTTATGTGAGAAAATGGGCTTTGTTGGACTAGTCCGTTTCGTTTCTTTGATTGAAAACTAGAATCAAAAACTTGGCTAGAAGTAACTTTTTTCTTTCTACATATTTTGCATTTTTCATTTCTATTTTGATTTTGAACTGACATTATAATGCTATAATTTTAAGTGCGCCTATAGAGAAAAAAATTCTGCATAAAAGTACGTTAAAAGTAAAGTTCCCCTTTTAGACCTTGTTGTCTATAGGGCAGATGATGTAAAAATTATCTGATTCTGTGGCCTACGGCTAACGAGAGTGTCATGTTGCCAGCACAACGACCAACCGCCTTTATTTTTCCAACTAATGTCAGGTACTCCTTAGAGCTGGGTGGACTCAGAGGCGCCAAAGAATCCCGAAATAAAAGTCCCATCATTCATCGGGATTTGAACCCGGGACCCCAGGTTCAGAAGCCAAGCGCTTTACCGCTCAGCCACCGCGCTTCCTACAAAAGTACGGTAGTTGGGATAATACTAGCGCGTACATTATTTGATGAGTATTTTACCCAAGATCTTTGTTGGTTTTTTAGTACTAGCTTATTTCAAGTACCCGGCATTTTCGATACACAATTTCATACACAAAATTATTGTTACCATTTTCTCTTAGCGATTTTAAACTTTAAATGATTAGTTAAAAACGTGTTACTCTAATCAATTGTGAATACTAGTTTGTTATGAATGTCACTCTCTATTTTATGTCTGTTCTAGTTTCTTCATTTTTCTTGAGTAATGGGGTTGCGTTTTTTCCTAATGGGTATACATGATTTCTCCAAGCAGCCTTTGTAAAATATTGATCGTAAATAGGGAATATGACTTTTGCTTCGTAGTAAAGAACACACTGCTAAACACAATAGAGCTGAAGTGCAACGGTTCAGAAAGACTCATATCATTACGCCTTAACACGTGTATTGGACACGGGACTTTAATAAGTGTCTACGCTCCTACTTTGAGTTCCGCACTACAGGCAAAAGACATGTTCTATGACAATCTTTCGTCTGCTCCCAGCGAGATCCCAAATACGAAACAGGTGATCATCCTCGGCAATCTCAATGCACGCGTTGAATCTGACAACTCTGTATAGGACAGTTGTATTGGGCGTTTTGGTGTTGATAAAGTAAATGAAATAGGACAAAGACTCTTCGAGGTTTGCTCACTACATTCCCTCTGTGTCACTAATACATACTTTAAAACTAAACCACAGCACAAAGTATCTTGGCGCATCCTCCCTCCAAACAATGGCAGCAGACCTAATCATGGTAAGACAAAAGTGCTTAAAATGTGTCAAGCTTGCCTGGACCTATCACAGTGCAGACTGTGACACAGAGCACTCCTTGGTATGTTGCAAGATCAATCTTCTTCCCAAGCAGACTGGAAGACCCTAATCAGATGTAAGCAAGATGTGCCACCCTGATCTCCAGATACAGTTTGCAGAATCTTTTGAACGCGAGTACAAAAATGTCTCTAGAAATACAGCAACAGAAAAAATGGGAGCACCTCAAGTCCACCATACAAAAGACTTTCTTGGACATCTTTGGAAGAAAAACTACAAAGCAAAATGGTTGGTTTGAATCTAAATCAGCTATTTTAGTACCTGTCATCGGAGCACTCGCTACATATAAGGCAAAACCTACCCAAAGCAACTTGTTTAATCTTAAAATAAAAAGCTAGAGCCACTGTACAGAGGACTGCAAGGATATGTGCCAAAGAACACTGGGTAGTGTTCAGTGAGAATATTCAGCTCGTAGCCCAAATGGGCAACATAAGAAGGAATAAAAGACTCTTGGACCCTCCCAGAACAAGTCAGCACCTCTTAAATCAATCACTGGGGAAATTATCACACACGGGTGGCAACAAATGAAGAGATGGGTTGAACATTACTCCGAACAAGTTCAGCCTCTGCATCAGCCCTTAAGGATATCATACAGTTACCCACAATGAACGAGCTCGACGAAATACCCACCGTGTTAGAACTCAACAAAGCCATCGACAACATGGCTGCCCGCAAAGCACCCGGATGCGAATGTATCCCCCTTCCCCAGATCGTCTAAAACAGTGCAAATTGTCGGCTAAATATTATTGTCTCTTTCCACCAAAATATGATGGGTACAGTACAGTTCAACGGCGCTCCAAAAGTTTCAATGTAAACAGCCGAGCCAAACAAGGATGCGTCCTGGCCCCAACCCTCTTTGGAAACTCTTTTCGATGCTAATCAACCACGCATTTAATAAATCCACCGAAGGCATATATCGTCATTCCAGATTCATGTCAAACTTTTAAATATTGCTAGACTGAGGGCTAAAATAAAACCAGAACAACCCTCATAAGAGATATGCTCTTCGCGGACGACGCAGCGGTTGTTGCACACTCACACGAGGAGCTTCAGTTACTAATGTCCCGGTTCTCTCAGGCTTGTAAAGAATATGGCTTAACTATTATCGAAAACATGTATATTAAGACATACTAGTCGACCGGCGGCATAGCATACGCCGCTATTTTCCAGGGCAGGCCTTAGGCACTGTAACATATGCGACCGCAGTGGATTCCGCAATTTCATAGGACCCGTGCTAATTTTTTAGGTGTATAAATTATTAAATCAAGTTACATGAATTGATTCTTTTTTCCAGTCTATATTTATTTATGTCTATGCTATTTTGTGAATGAAAAAAAATAGTGCGGATTTGGATACACCATTTCCATTCACACCACGCTGCGCCATGGGATCTTCCCATATACTTGTTATAAGTGAATTCATGAATTAAAATTCTATGGATGGAGCTAAAAATGGCTAATTGACCTTAATTTACGCGATATTAAGAATAGATTTGCACCCATGTAACAATGCTTTAGAAAAACAAATTTGAATGTTAATTTGATTAAATGGACTATAATTAGTATGTTCATGTGCTAAAGCATAAAACTATCTTTGCGAAGAGAAGTTCTATAATCTTAGAGCTGAATTCGAGTTTTAGATCTAGATCTAGGAATAGAGAGATGAGTTACCATTCGTAATCATGTCTAATGAACGAATGTGCGTAATTTTGTGATATTAAAAATTAAAGTACTTCTAAAGTGAAACCTGAGAGTAGATTCTATCTGTGTATTGTTGTTCTAGTTTCAATAGTCTTACGACACAATAACCTGGAAATACTTTTTAATATTATGACAAAAATTGAGAAGAAGAGAATTATATAAATACCATTTTCATTCACAAAATAGTGCAGATTGGGATGCACCAATTTCTATTCACAACGCGTGCTGCGCCATGGGATCTTTCCAATTACTTGTTTGAACTTTACTTGTTTGACCTTTTACTTTGAGGATTATATATATAGATTTTTCACATACAGAAAAAGAAATATTTGTTTCCACTATTTTGGTATTTAAGTTTAATATTTAATGATTGTTAAATCTCTAACATTACACAACACCAGGCTATTTTATACCGAGACAAACAAAATCTATAAAAATTTCCCCCCCCCCCCCGCTCGGAGGAAAAAATATCTTAATAACTTAATAATTTTGACTATTTAATGCATGTATACTGTGAAGTTTGGATGGAAACGATTTTTTACATGCCCCCGTAAGGGGAAAAGCCGCTATTAGGTTTGATCAAAATGTCCGTCTGTCACACTCAGGGCTCGAAAACTAGAAGAGATAAAAAAAATATTGGCTTGAAAAGTTTAGGTGCAACGGCTTCTTTTGGTTTTCTAAAAGCAAACCGTTTAATTTATAAACTTAATTATGCAAGCGATTTTTTTTTAATAACAATACACCAATTCTAAAACAATTACGTAAACGTAAGGGGGAGAATGTTACAAAAAGGAATGCACCTGGCATATAAATATCACGCACATTTTTTTAAATGAACTTTTTATGCAGTGACTTTCGTGTACTAGCGTAAAGCCCGACCATGACATGATTCTAAACTAATTTCTTAAACTTTAAAAAAAAAATCATATAAAAAAAATGTTTAGTACCCCCATTAGAATGAAATAAGATTATTTTTGTGCCTTTTGTCTGTTGGTTGATCTGTCCGTCACGGTTAGATAAAAAAAAACACTAAAGGCTTTTTAAATTTGATTTAACCTTTAATGTTCCTTACGAAATATTGCGATAGTTTAAGTATCTATATTAGATTGTTCCGGATGTTTATGTCTAGATCTACATTGAAATGTTATAATAAACTAAAAATAGTCTTCTATTTTTAAATTTAATATTGCATTCATTCTACTGATTATCTGGCCTTTTTTTTTATTTTACGTAAATCTTATCTAAATTACACCCAAATTATTAATAATAATAATTAATAAGATATATATTAAGAGTGCTAAATCAGAAGTTTAGTTTATGTAGATCTACATCCCTACAGATCAATGCTGAAAGATTATTTAAAATCGCTTGTGTGACATTGTATATATATATATATATATCAGGCTGTTAGTTTGTAACCAGTTTGTTATTAAGTTAAGAGCAATGCCTTGTCGTGCGGTTAGCGAGCTGAACTGATTATTTCGACGTTCCCTGGTTAGGTGTCTGTTTTTTTTTTTTACATGTTTTGAATGTTCCTTTAGAGTTGAAGATAGTTTACTTCCTATTCCAAATCTTCCGCAAAAGGGGATGGGAGCATGCAGGAATTGAGCGTGGGACCAACAATAAATCCGAACTACAGTCTAGTGCGCAAACATCAAGACCAGGCAGGTTTATACCCTGCCGGCTGTCATCCTCCGTAGTCCAGCGAGAGGTAAATTACTTTTAACTTAGATGAAAAATCCGAAACATCTTTCGAATAGGCGGATCTGACAGGGATCCGACTCCGACGAGGAATGCCTCTGAGTTTGTGAATCACATAAATTCTCTTTTTAATATTTTTTTTTTGTCTTATTAAGGTTTTGCTTTTCATGAATATGGGCCTATAAAAAGTCAGATTCCTGAATGGTATTGAGTTGCTATCCCCTCCCCTTTATTTATATGTGAGTTCTGCTAATAGCACTGGATGACATTAGTGGCGTCACCAGGGTGGGTGACACCCGGTGCGGTAAGATAAGGGTGTCACCCCCACCCCCCACGTTTCACTCATTCTTCTTAAAAAAAACTTTCGTTGTTTAGTTCTTTTTATGTGTGTGTGCAATAATACAGTTCGTTGATTGCTGTTACACAACGTTTAAATGAGGTTGATTTTTTTCTCTGACATATTAACGTTAATTATTACATATATTAACATCTACGATTTTTAAATTAGAAGCAAATTAAACATCAGGTTAGCATGCTTTCCTTAGTAAACACTAAAGAGCTTTTAATGGAAATATTTGAACATTATAGCCAAATATAGTGGTTTAATCCTGAGGACGACTAATGAAAAAAAAAGCAGATCTTTAGGAAAAGAGTATTGATTGGTACAAAATCTTGAAATTCCCAAACTAATAAATAACTTATATATATATATATATATATATAAATTCAATGTATTTTGCGACTTCGTTTTCAATGGACAGAATTGCTCGATTCGAAATTCGTTTTTCAAGTTATTAATAGTTGTTAATTAACTTTAATTTTGCAAAGCTTCTTTTCACATGACACCACGTAAACATGC
>JADKLZ010000728.1:13728336-13743997 GCA_021533235.1 Biomphalaria straminea | reverse complement strand
GTCACAGCAAGAGAAAACTGGTTATCAATTGAATCAGCAAGCATCAGGCGTTCTAAATTTCTTGTAGCATTTAGAGTCGCATTACCCAATAGATAATATCTACAGTTGTTAGTGTCCTTGCAGTCCTATATAGATAAAAAAAAACTTTCAGAATGTTTACAATTTAAAAAAAAACTTTTAAAGGGTCAAAATATATGTGCAAATTTTGTCATTTTTGTAATGGTATCATAATTTTTAATGTTGCTTTGAAGTAATCAAGGTAGAGACTTATTATCCAAAAAAATTAATATTTTTTTAAATCTTTTTTTTGTGGTTTTCAAAAAGCAGAATGTTTTGTTACTGAATAGCCATAAAAGCTTTTGTTTGCTTTCTTTGTGGTAAAATAAGTAATTCATAGATGAATCTTTATTATCCCATACAATTTCTCAATTTAGTATTATCTTTGGATTTAAAATGCATTACTTCAGGTTAAGCCTATCATTTTGATTTCGTTTTTAGTTGTTAAATGTTAACAGAATACAAAAACCTCTATTCTGTTTATATCAAATAATACCTGAACATCAGCAAGCTCCTTGGCTTTGAGCAGTGCCACTAATACAAATGCAGTTAAGGCTGGACCAGCAGTTGTTCCCTAGAGCAAATAGAATTTTTGTAAATGGAAAAAATAACATTTTGTTCAACATGCTTTAAATCATATTTTACATTGTTAAGTTTATTGATAGCCTGCATTTGTTATAAAGTATATAAAATCAATGAATATTCAAGTACATAGTTATCATAGACTACATACTATTGTAAATATCAATAACTTTTCTAAATGTTTTCTTCTTCGACACTTTTACCATTCGATGGGTTATTGTAATTAATCATATTGGAGTATCAATAACATGTCTATAAACAATTCGCTGGAGTGCTCATCATACTACTATTAGAACCATGAAAGAATGATCTGATGAATGTGTGATGCCAATTAAAGCTCTTTAGCATCACTCTGAAAATACAGACGCTAGATGCGCAGCTCAAATACCATTGCCAGCTTTTAGTGAATAATGTATACCTTTCATTGCTATACTTTTTCGGCAGATGTACTTGGAAAAAGTCAATAATAAACAAGTGTAAATTTAATTAAAGGATAAAATATGAACTTCATTGTTTTCTCTAAGAAAAGTGTGATACATTATCTGAACATGCTTTTAAGATAATTCTTGTCCAATCAAACTAGCATGTATTGCAACAGAAGAATACATTTAAACAATATGAAAATGTTGAAGAGTAATCTAAAGATGCCAAATTTACTATTGAAGAAGAGAACAAGAGTTTCATGCTGGTGTGCATTGATCCCTTTTATACTGAGCCAGATGACTAGATATTTTAATAGAAATACCAAAACTAGAATGCACAGCAAAGTTAATTTTGAAGATGCTATATATAAAACTGCGAAATACTTCAATTTTACAATTCAAATGGAATGTTGATGAGACTTAAGGAACCTTTAGTAGCCCTTTGTTTCTTGCCAAATGCATTTTGACAATGTGGCGTAATATGAAAGAAGCTTTTCGAAACTAAAGTTAATTAAGATGTATTAATTGAGAATCAATGAGACATAAATTTCAAATCAGGCAATCCTGTCCATTGAAAACAAAATCACAAAAAACATTGACTTTAAAGTTATTTATAGGTTTTCAATATTGCAATCCTGAAAATTTCTTTCATGCTTTTAGATATTAAATTTAATAATAATAATTATTATTATAATTTTGTACATATTAATAAATTAGTCATCTATATAAAGCTAACACTATAATGTTAAACTGTTTCCATTAGAAGCTCTTTAAAGTCTATAATGTTCATTTGATTTTAAATTTTTCAAATCTAAAATCTTACATTTTTTATCTTTGCCATAACTATGCCATAACAATGATAAAATGTCAGATAAAACAAAATTCTAAAATAGAATCAACACTCTTGTTAGCGTTCAGTAACAACTATCAACGAATGTTGGTAATTAGCTCAATGTATTACGGTGAAACAAAAAGAACTAAACAATAACTTTTTATTGGGAAGATTTGAGGGGTAAGCTTGGGGGTGACACCCTAAACTTACTGCACTGGGTGACATCCACCCTACTGACACCACTGCATAATGATAGTGAAAAACCCAACCTTAGGTCAATCGTTGTAATATAATAATATCTTTTGGAATATAATAATAATTAGATCAAAGTTGTGGAGGGGGTAAAATTTTATTTCCAATGGTTCAATCTCAAACAAGAAATAATAACTATCACAGTACCAGCAACTATTAAATAACCATGAGCATAAAAACATTTTAAATTATATTCATTATAGAATTTATTTTTTTTTTAACAAAAAAGATGTTAACTATTTTTACATACATAATACTAATAATAATAAGGCTTTTTCCTCGAGTCTGCAAATTAATAAAAGTTAGATATACCATACTCAGTGGCGTCACTAGGCATGTGCGGGGGGTGCGGGCCGCACCAGGTGACACCCACCAGAGGGTGACACCCAAGGGGAAAAATGCACTTTTCCAAAATACAACTTAAAAAAAATAATGCCTTGAATTTCTCTCACATGTTAGTATCAACTTGTCTCAACCCTTCTGAATGTAATTCTATTTGACTTTATTCTGTGTTGTAGACGCCAGTAGAAAGAGTTTCTGAAGCTCAGAAATGTAGAAAAACGCTTGGCGCCCGGGACTTCGTCCCGAACAACTTAAAGTGAAATTAAGGCACTCCCCCAAACGTCTTATCTGACCAGTTGAGTGGTGAACGTAACACTTTTTGTTGCAATGTGTTGAAAAACACAAAGACGTAAGCCTCTCACACGCCATTCGATGCATAAGGCTGCAAGCTTTCTCTACAGAAATCATTATAAGGCATTTTTCACAGCCACTTCTCAGCAGGTGCCCACGAAATTCAGGAGTTCTACAAAGCTATGACACTAGGTTAGACGTGGACGGCCTTATTTTTTTTACTTCCTCTATTCGGCTTTCATTTTTTAAAGCTGACTTTGGTAATCCTGTTTCGTCTTTTCTAATGATAAGTCTCACAAATGTCAATTGACGTTCATTAGACAATTCCCTTAAGAGGCGAATGCCTGTGTGCGAAAAGATTTCTCTATTGGTAAAATTATCTCGAGAGGAATCGAGGATCCTTCTTAGCCATCACTACTCATCCTCTTTTCAAACTTCCACGCCTCGAAGCGTAGATGGCCGTTGGGACAATGATTGTATTGAGTAGGTTGATTTTAATCTCAAGTCTAGGGTAATTAATTTGTTTTTTCAGGTAGGCCGTACTTATGCGACATATAACACCATGATATGCATTTCTTATCACTAGATATAACACTTCCTAAATTTGTTAACTTTACTATTTGTTCAAAATCAGTATGACCATTGTTGATCGGCACCTGGATAAACTGCACCGGATATGTATAACTTTGAGGGCGTTTTTATCCGTCATGTCGTGTATACATTTAATTGTATTTCAAAGTAATGCTATGTTGCCTGCAAACGCCAACTCAACTCGGTTTGGTTTAGCCATGGAAATCCGAATGCAGCCTGTTAAATGACATCGTCGATGGCTACAAGAAAGAGAAACGGGGATAATGTACACCCTAATCTCATATCCGAATCGATGTTAAAGAATTCTACCGTCTATTGTAAGACAACAGCTTGATTCAGTTTAGCCATGTCGCTTAATCTGGACAAATTTTTGCAAGATGACTTACTCTCTTGCTATTTTCCAGAGTGATTCAGATGGACGCTATCAAACATTTGTTTTTTTTTAAGTCTACAAAACAAATTTTGTCCTTGATTTTCCTTTTTTTTCAGAATCAGCCGAAAAACACTAGTATAATTTAAGACCTTCTTCCGTAAGGAGCTCTTAAATAATCTCTAGTGAAAAAATATGTTCAACTCAAGGTTTCTGAATTCTATGATAGTACATTCTTAATTTATACAATAACATTTGATAAAATGTGAAAAACAACGACATTTAAACATATAATCGAAAACCATAAACAATTTATTAATTAGCTTGGAGTTTTATTATTTAAAATAAAGAAACTTAATTGTTTATAAGGGGAAGATTATTTTTTCCTGGGGGGGGGGTGACACCCCGAGCTGACCGCACCGGGTGACACCGACCCTAGTGACGCCTCTGAGTCCATACTAATAAAGAAATAATTATTTATAAGTATAAAATATGTCCATTTTGATGTATTATACAATTTTATACTTACCTGAGTATTTCTGTCTAACACTTTACCAAATTCATTGAAAGATCCATCAAGATTTTGTCTGTCTATCAAAAACATTGATGCTTTAAGAATGACTTCTTTATCTACAAAAATAAACTCTTGAGCTTCAGCAAATGATGTTACCACTAAAGCTGTTAGCCTGTGAATGAAACATCACTGTGTTTGAGTTGTCTGCTTGAAAGTCAAAGTCAGATTTTGAAAAACTAAAAAAGCTATTGAAAAAATGATTTCACTATCAAATTAAATATGCTAAAATAAAGGGCAATGGCTTTTGGTATAAAACTTTTATAAGATAAACATACATTATGATAGGTTTAAAAAACGATAGTGAATTGGAGTGCACTGGATTTTTATTATCTTGTATTGTAACTGAAACCAGCTATTTCCACACAAATTTATTCAGTTTCTCTAATCAAAAAGGGATATTTCTATCCATATTATTAGTCTATTTAATAAGAGTAGCACATACATACACACATGCATGCACACACACATATTTATTTATAATGTATATTACAGAAATAGTTGTGCCAAATTGCAGCTTGCATGCACACACACATGGGAAGCGTGGTCGAGATGCTAAGTGCGGCTTTAGCTTGGCTTGCTTGGCTACCTAGAAGGGGGCTCGAGGTTCGACACCCGACTCGGGCAGAGTTGTGTTTACTGAGCGCCCAGAGGCAGCACGGGAAACCAACTCCTAGATACCCCCTCCCCACTGGTCCACAAATGAGATTGGACCAAAGCGCTCTGAGCATGCTATAAGCATGAAAGTAGCGCTATATAAAAGCTATAATAATAATATTTATTTATAATGTATATTACAGAAATAGTTGTGCCATATTTCAGCTTGCATGCACACACACATATTTTTTTATAATGTATATTACAGAAATAGTTGTGCCAAATTTCAGCTTGCATGCACACACACATATTTATTTATAATGTATATTACAGAAATAGTTGTGCCAAATTTCAGCTTGCATGCACACACACATATTTATTTATAATGTATATTACAGAAAAAGTTGTGCCAAATTTCAGCTTGCATGCACACACACATATTTATTTATAATGTATATTACAGAAATAGTTGTGCCAAATTTCAGCTTGCATGCACACACACATACTTATTTATAATGTAGATATATTACAGAAATAGTTGTGCCAAATTTCAGCTTAATCCAAAATTGGGGTGTGACCGTGTGGGGAAAGAACATGTAGGCCTACAAACTTTTTACTAGAGTGAGTTGATATAAGCCTGAGGAGCATCAGTCAAGAAAAACAGTCTAGTATTTTGTAGAAGTAAATTTAAGTGTATAGATTGTTCATAATACATGTATATTGTAGATACTTTAGGTAGGCAATACATTCTATTGTTGTTTGTAATGTACTATTATTATTTAATACATTTTCTATATGTAAATCTATATTCCTATATGATGTTTTTGGAAAACTGGGGGAAGAGCTCCAGATATGTTCACTTTGCCTCTGCCAAAGATCAACCTGCAGAGCTGTCTTCAAATAAGATCTGAGGACTACAGACATTAGTGAAAATATGTGGCAGGAAATCCTGCAAGATTGGACAGCATGAAGACAGACCTCATCAAGAGAAAATGGAATGAAGCAGCGTTAGACAAGAGGATAGAAAGAAATCTATTCCTACCAATGAGCCTTAAAATTGGTGCATTCACATGCACAAACTGTGGCAAATTTGGCTGTTTAGTCATGTCAAATTCTTTATGGACTTAAGAAGAAACAAAAACCGAATTGTAGACAATATCTGACAAAGGAAGACCTTTGTAGAGTTAAAATTAGCAAAACAGAAATTTATAAGACAGATCAAGAAACATAATAAGTAATTATATATGTATGTGAAAATGTTTGTTAGTTAAAAATATTTCCCTGTGCATGTGGCGCCTCTCTGAAAGTGGTGCCTGAAGCATCAAGCCCCACAATGACCACATGACCACTATGGTTTTGGGTGCCCCTTCGGACTCCTTATCTCTACAAGCTCAGCATAGAATATGTCCTTAAGAAATCTTCAGCTGGCATGCCCTAGCCAATATAGTTTTCTCTGTTTGAAAAGCGCTTAAAAACTGCCTATTGTCCAGTTTCAATCAAAACTTCCTGGTTGGAGACATGATTCCTCCAGTAGATTCACATTATTCATCATGGGTTCATACCAGCACACAAATAATTTATAAGCCTAAATATTAGGTTTACAACTGTCTAGGATGACCACTAGGTAATGCAACTATGCAACAATTATAAAACTGAGAAATGTGATTCCAATTTTGTTCACTTACAAATGCTGTTAAAGATAAAAATGGTTTCTAGTTTGCTTACTTTTACTAGTTAGTACTTAGAAAACTATTAAAACTTAAGGTAATTTGTATCTGTATATAACTTGCATTAGTAAAATGTTTTTAAATGTTTGTTGTAAAATGTTTTACATGTTTCAGATGTTCCTTCAGAGTTGAAGGTAGTTTACTTCCTAGTCCAAACCTCCAACAGGAGCAGGTATGGTTTGAACCATGGACCACTGATAAATTCAAACGACAATCCAGTGTGCAAACTGCATGACCAGGCAGCCATACAGCAAATCAGCAAACATGTTTTACAAAAAACAATGTTTTTAACAATCTTACCAAGTACTGGAACTTAAATCATAGTTTCCAAATGCACTAAAACCATTATCATATCTCTTGTAAGTTAGTTGTCGTTGATATCCTAAAATAAATAATAACAACCTAATAACTATATTTACAAAATATTTACTTGTTTGCATACAAATTTAACAAAACATATTATTGTATTAATATTGGGTAGATTTTTAAAAATACATTTTAAAATTATTTTTTTTCATAAATATTAGGTCTAAAAGAATAAGTATTAGCATGTCTTTAATTGGTAGAATTTTTTAAACAATCTTTTTTTTTCTTTTAATTGATTTGTTTAATTGTGAAATGTTGTTGTTGATGTTTTTAATATATCATAATATTTTTTCCACAGTCTTTATAAGAGCTCCAGCAAGAGACAAAATAAGACAAATTATTTACCATCATTTAACAGCTCAATGATCTTCTTATTCAGTTCTTCAGATAGTTGATTTGTAGCCTTTAAATATCTGCCTATGTGGATGTTTGGTGTAAACTTGACCAGGCTTTGCTCACCACACCCAGTTGGTAATGTTAAAAGAGATGTTAGACTTTGTACAGTTGATCCAATCAGGTCACCTAAAAAACAGATGAATAGTTTTGTTATTAAATCATGATGGACAAAACAGGCTCTTGACAAAATGTTATTATATTTTTTTTTATTGATAATAAGAAATACAGTTTGTGTTGTCTATGAGATAATAAGAAAACAACTTTAGGAATGCAGAACCTCAATTTTTTTATTTTTTTTGGAGTGATGAACTGAATCATAGAATGCAAAACATATTGTACTGTTATTGCTTTAGTAAGTGATATATGCATCTTATCTATTCCTACAGAATTTGAAAATCAAGAAAAAAATAATGTTCTTAACATAATATGTATATAATATATATATATATATATGTACTTTAAAAAAATGTCAGTGTTGTAATTTCCCTACCTGTCACTTTAACTCTAATTCTTTGAGATTGTGGAACCAGAGAGTCAGGAAGTGTGAAGGCAATATTTTTTTCAAAAGTAGACTGGTTGTTGGACAAGCTTATTAAAATAGGATTGTTGTAAACAACAGGAGCTCCTTCATGCTGTCATGAAACAAATAGAGGTCAAGTAAGGTACTACAGTCATACTCAAATAAATTACTCATTGTATTGAACATTTTTCTTATTTTATAATTTATAGTGACTTTTTTTGTACTTTTTGAAAATATAAATAAATAAATTTTAAAATAAACATAATACACAAATAAATAAATTCTTCAATGAAACAGCCTGCAACCTTTCCCACACTCAAACACAATTTAGTTTCCTATAAGAGTCTGATATGGACACCCTGTTTAGTTTTATCCCTCACAGAAATGGACAGGTTTTAGAATTTTATGACCAAGCATACAATTTCTAGTAACTCTTTGTCTTGTCTCTTCCATGTAACAGTCCCAATTAAACTAAAACTATTTGTATCAATATATGGTTATATGTCCAAAGATAAGGAGTAATTTCTATAACTTCAATTACACATATATATAAACCTTTAATTTACCATGTAATCATTCAATTAACTCTAGTGTTGCCTGGATCTACTTACTTTGACAAGAATCTGCCTTACAATAGCATCAGCTGCCATATTACTTCTAGCTGAAACTTCAATGTCCAAAGAGGCAACAATGGGTGCTGATAAGGAGAAATACACTATTCCTTGTTCATTTGATCTTACCTAATGGTCAGATAGGATATTTTTTATTGATTTGTTTAACAAGTAACACAATCATTTTTTTTAATTTCATTATTACAACTTAAAAAAGAAAACAATACAGTGTCTATAATATTTAAAAAAAAAAAAAAACAAGGTTACAAAGACAGTTTGTGTGGAAACACAAACTTAAAATAGGACCCCGAAGTGGTCCACCCAGACAGGTGTCAATATTTTAAAAAAAGTACATCTGAATGAAATTTTATCAAAGACAAATGACATATAAGAATGTAGATAGAAGGTTGACAGATCTTATGTGGTGCCCCAGCAGTCCAGCAGATCAAAGGATATGTGAAAGTGAATGTAAAGTTAAATGTGAATCTGGACCGACTGAAGTCTTATAATTGATCTAATTGTTTTGTGAAGGCTAATTTTCTAATTCGAATCCTCTTTTTTTATTCATTATTGAAGAGATAACATTGCCAATAAAACATGTTTACAGTTTATACAACCGTTCACACTAAAATTGTTTATAAAACTGTCCAAACTTGACCGTCACTAGGTTTATCATCATAGGAATCCTTGGGTGTTAGGCCTTTTTTCTTTGCCTCTTTTTTTTTTTTTTTTTTTTATTCAGTACTGAAGAGATTATATTGCCATTAAAACAGTTTTGAGGGTGCGGTGGCTGAGCGGTAAAGCGCTTGGCTTCCGTACTGGAGGTCCCGGGTTCAAATCCTGGTGAAGGCTGGGATTTTTATTTCGGGATTTTCGGGCGCCCTTGAGTCCACCCAGCTCTAATGGGTACCTGACATTAGTTGGGGAAAAGTAAAGGCGGTTGGTCGTTGTGCTGGCCACGTGACACCCTCGTTAACCGTAGGCCACAGAATCAGATGACCTTTACATCATCTGCCCTATAGACCACTAGGTCTGAAAGGGGAACTTTTTTTTTACTTAAAACAGTTTTACAGTTTATACAACCGTTCACGTTAAAATTGTTCATAAACTGTCCAAACTTGACCGTCACTGGGATGTTCATTGTCTTTCGTTGTAGTTATTGGGATCCTTTCGGAAGGATCTGGCTATATTTCCTATGGAAGCCCAAAGGTTCCAAGAAACATGAAATGTTTGTTCCGTACTGCTCTTCACACTTCAGAGTTCGTATACACCCTATAAAGTCCTACATCTCACTCGAAATGCATGGTCTTAGGAGTGTTGAAGGCCCAAGTCTTTGTTTTCTAGTAAAAATTTAGTGCTTTTTTTTTTTTTAATACTTTAAATGTTTATTCAGATGCTTTTATTTACAGTAACACACAAGACAAACAGGCTGACGATGTAGATCATATAAAATTGGCATGATCTACTTTACTTCGGTGAAGGTTATTGAGGCGTTGTATATAATTCAAGATTAAATACACTGTTCATTGTAATATACCTGCTGGAGTTCATAAATTATAGAGTCATAGTTGCAGATATAGTAGCATGAGCGAAACAACAACAGTTTTTCATGTTCTTTCCAAAGAGCGAAGAGCCAAAATTGTTTATAGCTTTATGATTGTGTTGATGTGTGTACCAGTTGACAGATCAGGCATTCCACTCCCCACCCTACAATACTGTTGAGTATTGAAGGTTAATGTGAAGTTGTGAACAGTTCATATTCACATACATTGTTTATTGTAGTATATCCGCTGGAGTTCATCAATCAGTTGACTTAACCAACTTCCTGCACTAGACCAGTATCTCACACTTTACAATGAAAAGTTGGGCTGATCAACAATGCTCCTGGACGTTGCAGTACTTTAACAGTGGACAGTCCGGTACAATTTCTTGATGGTAACTTGTCAACTCAAGGCTGAGGCCCAGCAGCAATACAGTGAGCTCATGAGGAGATTAGAGTACTACATATAATCTATGATTGGTTATTCTTTACAATTTGTCTGGTTTGGCGATAACTTTTTCCCCAATGAAGTCCCGGGACAACTAATCTTCACCAGTTGACACCGAGAGGTCCTGGAGTTCTGTTAGAATCACCACAGACTGAAAAGATAAAAAATAGTATCTGTGAGTTATTTGTATAAAGCATAGTCCTCAGTACAAATAAAGCTCCACGAGCCTCTCCAACCTTTTATGCAACCCCTCCAATTGGTCAGACTACTACTTTACAAAGTTACAAAATTAATAACAATAAAATTATAATTTAATACCGAAGATATAGTACATCATCATTGATACCAACAGAGACAAAAATGTTACAAGGATTTAGCATATCATCCGATAAAGGATAACTAACCAAGAAAAAAGGCAAATACACACCAATAATTACACCCTAATACATGCATACCCACATATCAAAACTAGATATATCTAAACAATCATCCTAGATACATACGCATCATAATCTTAGACATGGATCAAGGGGCTACAAAACAAGTTGTCAAATACTTCTGAAGGTCAGTCCAACACAGACTAATACATTTGCATTTAGAAAACCACTACTGTGGTACTTCATACATATATCCCACGAACTGCCTTTCCACCTACACTAAATCATACATAAAACCTGCATGCATATAAAAGTATGCCCCCAAAAATACTTTGTTTACTTAGATTGTAAATACTCACAAGTTGGAACAAAACAAACGTGAAATAAAATGCAGTTTATAACATTATTAATTGTCTTAAATTAGGTCATTCTAATTAGGTTTTTCTCTTTAAAAAACTGCTTGCATAAATGATTTTTAAAAATTAGATTTTGAGCTTTTCATTTTCTCTTCTACTTTCTGAGGTATAAACGGGACGGACGGAGGACAGACAGACGGACAGACAGGCCACACAAACTAATAGCGTCTTTTCCCCTTTCGAGGGCCGCTAAAAATCAATCAACTATTTTAATGACACCAGATATTGACGTGTGTAAAAAAATAATACACACATTAATATAGTCAAGTATTTAGAATGTATAAAGAGAAAGTTTATGTGTAACCTTATCCCCTCTTTTTTACGTGAGGTAGAAATAAAAAAAAAAAGAGTGATCTTTCTTGGTCACAACGGTCCGGCATTGCTATTTTGAGACGGGTGAATAGTTCTCCCCCCCCCCCCTCTGTTTTTTTTTCATGGAATAACTCTATCCGCAGATATAAGGGAGTGACCTTTTCTTCACTACTTGCCCGTCCAAACTGTTGAGGGAAGAAGAGAATTATATATATAGATGTTTAAAGAGAAAGATTACTTGTTCCATCTCCCTTCCTCTTTTTTTTTTCTGAGCCGTACTCTCTGTCGCCGCGAATGTTACGTGGGGTAACTCTAGTTCGACTTGCAGAAATAAAAGGTTTATCTTTCCATGACTTTTGCGTGGTGTCCCGCATGGTTGGGCCACGAAAATAACTATATATAGAGAGATTAGCTATTCCCTTGATCTTGTCTCCGAGAAAATGAAAATAATGGGTTTCTGACATTTTCTGCATGAGACAGGTCAGGATATCTAGATTTGTTTATAGTGGTGCTAGATCATTGTAAGACACTCTTATTTAAAATAGAACTATGCTGGGAATCGGTTGCCTCAGGTTCTGAAAACATCTTTTCAATTTTAGTGTAAGGTTAGGTTCGGCAGAGTCGATAATTGAAAATCGGACAAGGATTAAGAGTTGGATATATGAATACATTGGTGAGAGATCCTGTTCAATAAAACATCATAGAATGTGTAAATGTCATCATGTCATCTCATCTCAGCCTGTGGTCCCTACTGGGGCATAGGCCACCAACCAGCTTTCTCCAGGCATCTCGGTTCTGGGCGAGTCTCTCCAACTGTCCCCATGTCTTGCCCATCTGCTTGGCTTCTGTTTCCAGATCGCGGCGCCATGTGTTCCTGGGCCGTCCTCTATTCCTCTTTCCTTGGGGGTTCCAGATTAGGGCTTGCCTTGTTATGTTGGATGCCGGCTTGCGCAGGGTGTGATCTATCCATCTCCAGCGTGTCTGAAGGATATCTATTTCAATGTGCTGCTGTTTTGTTCTTTGCCACAGTTCCTCATTCGAGATCTTGTCTGGCCAGCGGATCATAAGAATCTTCCTCAGGCAGGTGTTGATGAATACCTGGATTTTTTTGATGGTGGTGACGGTGGTTCTCCAGGTCTCTGCTCCATAAAGTAGTATCGGCTTAACAATGGTGTTAAATAGCCTTATCTTGGTGGTGGTGCTTAATTCCCTAGATCCCCAGGTGTTCTTCAGCTGATGGAAGGCTGCTCGAGCTTTACCAATGCGGGTTTTGACATCTGCATCTGTTCCGCCATGGTGATCTATAATGCTGCCTAGATAGGTGAAGCTTTCCAGCTCTTCCAGCGCCTCACCTTGGACTATAATGGGTGTAGTGTTTGATGCCTTTATTTTGAACACCTTGCTCTTTCCTCTGTTTATGGTAAGACCCATTCTAGCGGAATTGTCTGCAACAATATTTATCTTCTCCTGCATCTGCTGCTGTGTGTGAGAAAGAAGAGCTAAGTCCAATGACTTACCCAATGACCCAATCTATGGCTAGTAGAAATAAGAAGGGAGAGAGTAAACAGCCTTGTCTCACTCCTGTTTGTATTTCAAATGCCTCTTTCAGTTGTCTGTCATGCACTACTCTGCAATTCATCCCTTCATATGACTTCTTGATGATGTTCGTAATTTTTTCAGGCACTCCATAGTGTTTTAACAGTCTCCAGAGGGTCTGTCTGTCCACACTGTCAAATGCCTTTTCATAATCTATAAAACTGACGTAGAGAGGGGAGTTCCATTCCATAGACTATTCCAAAATTATGCGCAGTGTTGCTATCTGATCTGTGCATGATCTCTCCTTTCGAAAGCCGGCTTGTTGGTCACGGAGATGTGGATCTACAGCATCTTTCAATCGGTTTAACACCAAACAGCAAATCAACAGAAGTCACGGACCTGGGAGAGGATGGACCTCCAGCTGGAAGGTTTATGACGCATGCCAGTGAAAGCCAGAGTCTTCTGGAAGCTGACAGGCCGAAGACCATCATCTCTACCAGGACCACCACCACCATTAGTACATGGAATGTCCGGACAATGTATGAGTCTGGGAAGACAGCGCAAGTGGCAGCTGAGACGAAAAGGTACAACCTCACCATCCTAGGAATCAGTGAGTCAAGATGGACCGGCTCCGCGCAGAAAAGACTGGCTTCGGGTGAGCTACTTTTATACTCAGGACATGAGCAGGAGGCTACACACACCCATGGAGTAGCCCTGATGCTGTCTAAGCAGGCTCAGAGAGCACTTATAGGATGGGAAGCGCATGGACCACGGATAATAACAGCCTCATTCCACACAGTGGAGGAAAGAATTAACTTAGACATTGTCCAATGCTACGCCCCTACAAACGATAGTGAAGAGGAGGAGAAAGACAATTTTTACTATAGGCTGACTACCATCCTACAGGACAAACCAAAAAGGAACATTGTCGTCATAATGGGCGATTTCAATGCTAAGGTTGGCAATAACAACAAAGGATATGAAGAGATCATCGGAAAACATGGATTAGGCGAGATGAATGAAAATGGAGAGAGATTTGTGGACATGTGTGCCACAAGCAACTTAGTGATTGGAGGAACTGTCTCCCCACACAAACGAATACACAAAGCAACATGGATATCACCAGACTCAGTATCAGAGCACCAAATAGACCATGTCTGTATTGTGAAGAAGTTCCGTCGATCTCTTCAAGATGTTCGTGTAAGACGAGGAGCAGATGTTTCTTCAGATCATCGTCTTCTGTGCGCTCGAGTGAAACTGAAGCTGAAAAAGACTTGGGCAAGTGGGCCCAGCCAACGCCAACACTACAATACTGTTGCGCTGAAAGACTGCATAAAACAGGAAGAGTTCAAAGTCACCTTATTTATAAGTTCCATCTCCTAGAAGAGCTGCTAGAAGAAGAGACAGTAGAACACAACACACGAAATTGGAAAGTGCAATAAGTTAACTCTGAAAGTTATTTAAAATAAATGTGATAGACAAAGGGGAAGTAGTAACATGACTTTCGTAGGGATAAGAAATGACCGATTGACTATTTGGTCAAAAACATTGGCTAGATAGATAGAACGCTCGTCTGTGAAATCGTTTACAGTTTCTTTGTCGGATATTGACTTGTAACTTAGCGTTAGTTCAGCGAATGGAGACTAAAGTGTGACTATGAAAGGGGAAGATAGATGGACGGTGAGATCTTGAATGCATAGTTTTTGTCTTTGTGAGGAATACTAAGGGGAAGAAATGAGTTAAATATCAGTATGCCTAATTCTAACAGACAAGATCCAGAGTACAGTATGGGAGTAAGACTGTAAGAACATTTCTAACGCATGAATTAGTGTGTACTCATCCAAACTAAAATGGTCGTGAAATAAACATTTTGTTCATAAAACCAGTGTATAGATGTAAGTTACCTGAATATTTGATGTTTGATTTCCAGGTCCAGGTGTGACAGGTGTCAAGAATGGATTTTCTTTTAAAGACACAGTGACCTGCATGAAAAATATGTTATGAATTCGTTAATTAAAATGTCGAAGAATTATATATATATATATATATATATATATATTCCTAAGTGATATAAAATGACTGTCTAATAATACAAATATAATACTTTTCTACTAATTAAAGGAAGATGTTATAACTCTAACTTTATATTTAATCTAATTTTTTATATCTATTGCAAAGCTCATATCAACTCCGTCTAGTCAAAAGTTTGTACACATATAATCTTGGATCAAGCTGAAATTTTGCATACTAATTTCTTGTTTCTCAAAAATTAAGAATCAAATTAAATAAATAACCAATAAGCTAATTAACTATTGAAAATTAACTATTTTGTTTGGTATCGAACAAGGAAAAGAAATTGTACTTAAAAGATGTGGTAACATAAGTTGAATTAGTCCCTTTATACTTTACATGTAGAGAAATAGATTGTGACTTAAAAGTTTGAAACTGACAATATTATCAAATGCACTTCGTTGGCACAGTGGTTAGTGCTTTGACCTGAGGAGG
>JADKLZ010000728.1:13695360-13716243 GCA_021533235.1 Biomphalaria straminea | reverse complement strand
AAAGATCATTCAGAAGAAACATTTTAACCAGTTTTTCTAAACATTTAGAAACAATTGAAGTAAGTGAAATAGGTCTAAAGTCATTCATTTCCTTTAGTTTGGAAACCTTTGGCACAGGTACAATTATGGACGACTTCCACACAGATGGTATCTCGTGGTTTAGTAATGAAGTGGAAAAAATCTCTAGGAGAGTTTCAGCTAGTTGTTTGAAGATTCACCTTTTTATTCCATCAGGCCCACCAGCTTTCATTGGGTTGACGTTTTTGAAAATGTTGCAGACTTGCTCTTTAGTAATCGCTAATTGTAAACAGTTGTCAACTTCGAGGGCTTTGAGTCTTTGATGATTAAAATCGTTAGTGTCGAAACGACAATAGAACTCATTTAGCTCGTTGGGTAACATTTTGTCGTCTCTTGAGACAAGATTGCTTTTACTGTTCACTTGTGCTCCTGCCATTTAGTTCATGATACCCCACGCCTGTCTCATGTCACTTGTCTTAATTGAGTCTTCCAGCTTGGTGCGGTAGTTTCTCCTGCCTTCTTCAACAGCGACGTTCAGATTACGTTGTGCTATTTTCCTTTCCTGTCCGTCGCCACTGACATGTGCTCTTCTCTTTTTAATGATTTCCTGTTTTATTTTTGCAGTGACCCATGCAAACGGTTTTAGATTTAAAAAAAAAAAAAAATAACACTTTGTTTTTTACAATTGTATTGCTACGTTAGGTAAGTTCTGTCATACTAACTACTATATTTAGAAAAAAAAAGTAAAGTTCCCCTTTCAGACCTTGTGGTCTATAGGGCAGATAATGTAAAGGTCATCTGATTCTGTGGCCTACGGTTAACGAGGGTGTCATGTGGCCAGCACAGCGACCAACCGCCTTTACTTTTCCCCAACTAATGTCAGGTACCCATTTGAGCTGGGAGGTCTCAGAGTCGCCCAAGAATCCTGAAATAAAAATCCCAGTCTTCACCAGGATTCGAACCCGTGACCCCGGTTCATAGGCCAAGCGATTTACCGTTCAGCCACCGCGCCTTCTATTTAGAAAAAAAGGTTACTTTTATTTTTAAAGAGACAAAATCTATTTACTATACATATGAGTGGAACATAATTAAAAAAAACAATTATTAAGTAGTTTTAATATTATCTCGTGAATTGCAGCATTGCAGTTAACACATATACCTCTAAACCATAGACTCTAAACTAAAGGAAGGGGAGAATTATTTTTTTTTTACGAAAATGTTTTTTTTTTCCTTAAGCCAATAAATAGCCAGGTTCACATCGATCTTTTTTTTTGGTTGCTTTGGCTGAGTGGTTAATTTCTTGGATTCCAAACCTGGGGTCTTGGGCTAGAATCTCGGTGAAAACTGGTTTTTTTTTTAAATTTCAGGATTGTTACTGAATCGACTACGACCTGTGCATAGAAGAGAGGAAAAAAAGCTGCCTAAACGTTAATATACACGGGAGGTCTGTGACAAAAATAAATTTCGCCCCCTCTAGGTATCACTCGGGTCTAGGCATTTAATTAATTTATTTTATTATCTTATCCCTATGCTCTCAACTTAGCCCATATGGCGCTAAAACACTCCATTACCCCGCTGATCCAACCCCCCCTCTCTCTCTAGGCATCGATGCCACATTGTATTTTCTTAATCTGATACGTGTCTAGCCAGTCTATCGACAAGAGTAAGCTCCCCTTTCTTATCTGGAGAAACATCCGATGCGGTGTCTTTTGTTGTATTCATTGGTTGGAGTTTGCCCCTCCTCCCCTTTTACCAGATAACACCTTCCTCACCCTCCCCTGTCGGAAGGGACTGGTCACTTCCAAGAATCCTATCGGCACCTAGGTAGTCTCGCGCGGCCGCCTTGGAAAGACGCAAGAAGGCCCATATTTGTTTGTTTTTCAAATCTTATCGATACACAGGAAACACGCGGCAAGGTCAAGCGGAAATCCTTTGTCTTAAGGTCTTCAGACAAATTGCCATATAGAACGTGACGTCACTCCCCTTTCGCCCAACCTCTCATCCATCTTTATATGGACAAGATTTACCAAAATTGTCTCATTTCTTTCTGAGAGCTGCTCGGAGTGAACTCGCTTGTTTGAGCTCTACGCTTTTTCATTCTATATTTCTTTACTTGGATTTGGTGGTATGTAACTTGGATGTACATAATGATCTTACTTAGTATTTATATATTTGTGCATTTATTTACTGCATTATATTTGTGCACATATTTGTGTATTTCTTATCTTGGATTATGTAAGTAGTCACTTTATGTATTATATTTTATTATCATGACTTGTACGACTAAATAGTCAAAGTCATCCACTTTATCTGGACTAGAATTTATTAATAATTCTTGTCGCATGTATTTAGCTCCTTAGCTATTATTAATTTATCGCTGATAAATTACCGCGCGCCACGAGCCCCTTATGTTATTATTGATAAATTCCTTGACCGGGAACTATCATAATATTTCTGTAACATGTCTTAGTATCAAGTATGTATTTACGCTCATTCCGTGACAAGGAATGACATTATTATTTGTGTACTATATTTTATCGGCCTGTTGGTCAGACATATTACTTAGGTAAAACCATGTATTCATTATCTTATCTCGGCTGACTGCGTCGATAATTTCAATGGCTCGCTAAAACTACGCTTGGGAGAGATATATAAATAATCTTCCCTTGTATTCATTTTAACTTGAAGAGATTGCGTCCCTTGAACGGGCCCTTTCTTCATTCAAGCGGGCTCTATTATTCAGGCCCCACGGTCAGATGTAAACAATAGCGACATGGTCACTGACCATCAGCCATCTCCACCCCTTCCCCTTTCATCTCAGTATCTAACTATCTACATATGGATCTCACCGTGACTGGTGTAATTACATTCTAATATTATTCGTTGTTTCCCTCTATGGGACTACTCCATCCTTATTGTAATCTCCCCTGATGAGATACGATACTTACGTGTTAGCTCCCTTGGTATTTGTGAAACTAAGTTATAGTTTCTATACATCAAATATTACATTACTATTTGTTGTTATCGCCCTTGTGGGACTTCACTATTATTGTTTTTATTGTCATATCCCCTGATTGGAATGCAATATTTATTTGATTAACTCCCCTTACTATTGTGCGACTAGATTATGGTTTCTATTTAGCATTCTGAAGATGTCCTTCACGGAAATGCGTCTACCTCCCAGTGTCATCATTATGGCTAAGCCGATCTACGCATCTCGTTGCAGCTTTTATTACAGGCAACTCCTACTGGAAGCCCTGTCTTCGTAACGCTGTTACCAGTCAGCTGACACCAGATCTGAAGATACCAGCCTTACCTACTACACACTAGAGTCCGATCAACAATCGCTAGCTAGAGACCCGTCACTGCCGCTACGTATCGTTGGATTGGCCCGTGCGCTATGATCAATCACGCCAGCCCACCCGGAGACAACGTCAGCATCAGCCATACCAGTCTCGTCAGAGCAGCACAGGACTTAAAGCTAAGCAACCAGCCTAATGACATTCAGACCACTTGGTTCTCATATCTTATGATGATAGTCTCATTTTATGTAAATAGTTAGGCCCCATCCTAACATTGTACAGCATATCTTTACTTATTTTTCTCTATGTAAATAAACTGTACATATATTTTACATAACAGTATTTGTTGCCTGCATTCTAAACGCTGTAACCGGTGGTTATGTTAGTTTTCTAATATTTTTAACATTGGAATTGACTTTATTAATTAAATATAGTTTTTGTTTATTTTAAGAGTCAAACTTTTGAATTGACTGTTTCTTAAATGTGTAGGCTGTATTTTTCTCAATTTGTTTATCTCCTCAGAATGAAGCTGAAGTTGATTTTATTTGTTTCTTTTCTTGTCTTTCTAGAGTGTCAGGGGTAAGTGTTATTTAAATATTCAATGGATGTTAAGTGCATAGTTCTAGAAAAATTTCTACTTATGTATTTAGTATTATTCTAAATATATAAGAGCTTTTCACCCAATCGAATGAATGTAGACATGGGGGGGTGGGGATTCAAACCAAGGGGGTTTTGAGTTTAAAGCCCCCTACCAGGGGGTTTCGCTGTAAAATCTCCCTCTTCTATAAAACAAAACAAAAAAATAATAATGTAAACGACAATCCCCAAATTCCAAGAGCATAGCTAAGGGGGGGGGGGGTTGATTTTAAACCCCCCATCCGAAATTTACGATAAATTCTCCTCTTTAATATAAGACATTCCATACATCAGTCACCAGATTCTATGAGAATAGCCACGACAGGTTTTGTGTTTAACCCCCCCAACCCCTATTTCTATAAGTTTCTAAAGTTCGGGTTTGGTTCGGTCAGAGTTAAGTTCGAGTTCGGTTCGATGACGAGTATAGTTCGGGTGTTTAATGCAATTCATTAGCCAAAACATTTTCATTTGAATTTCTACATAAAAAAATACTTTGCAACATATAATAGGCCTATGGGCAATACCTTTTCCAATTTAATGTTGCCTATGTACATTTTTTAGGGTTAGTTGTAAAAATTTCTTAATGGAGATAGAATTGAAGATGTGGCAGCTTTTCTTAAGTCGGCAAGGAGTTTAATTCCGAGCGGGACTCGGCGCTAATCGTATTCTAACCTTTTCTCTTAGTAAGAAGAGAAAATTAAAAAAATGCTAACATTGATGTGTTTTCTTTCAGAACGCTCTATTCATCCTAATTTTTTAAAGTCGATGGCCATATAAAAAATATTAAATCTAATAATATAGAGGCAGCCCTGAGAAATATTATTATGCGACGGACATTCTAAGAAGGCCTACATTCGCGCACGTACTTCTGTAATGGGCTCGATCTTTTAAAAATATTCTTCGTGTAAAGACGAACACGTCCCCCTGATGGGATGGGATGTTGTTGTTGTTTGACCTCTTACTTTGAGGAATATATATATACTAGTTGACCGGCGGCATAGCATATGCCGCTATTTACCAGGGCGGGCGACCGCAGTGGGGCCCGCATTTCATAGGACACGCAATTTTATATGACCCGCTCTAATTTAAAGTGTAAAAATTATTAAATTAAGCCATTTTATTACTTACAACAGATTCCCCGCGCCATCCTGTCGATTTAACATCCCTATAAGTATTTGTCTGTTAAGCTATTGCTTTAAAAGAAATCAAACACATTTTTAACAAAATATAGTCATTTATAACGCTGTTAACCATCAAGCTGTAAGGGAAATAAGTCTTTGGCATATGGTTGAACACAATCTTCAATTACAAACACAATAGCACACTACAGACTGAAAAGATAAAATATAATTTTTAAAAAGTCGAAGAACAAAACTCCACTTGTCTCTCTAACCTTGCTAATGCTTTTTTTTTCCAACACAATTGTCCACAAATACTCGTATTAAAGG
This sequence comes from Biomphalaria straminea, assembly GCA_021533235.1. Taxonomy (NCBI): domain Eukaryota; kingdom Metazoa; phylum Mollusca; class Gastropoda; family Planorbidae; genus Biomphalaria; species Biomphalaria straminea. The sequence continues at coordinate 13,710,839 of JADKLZ010000728.1, read as the reverse complement.
TCTTTTGCAAGTTAATGGATTTTTTTTAAAGAATTAATTATAAACAATTTACGCTCTAGAAAACTTTTCTCTTTGACTATTAAATACATAAATAATTCGAGTTTTAAATATGGTTCTAATTTTTCGCATTACAAAATAAGTAAAGCGAATGCGTTAAAAAAATTAATAATGGAGCTAAAAATAGAAATGACCTATTTACTTGTTGTTGCATTTTGTTGCATCGTGTTGCTCGTTTGACCTCTTACTTTGAGAAATATTATATAGATAGATTATCCTATCTTCATTCTCTTAACTTAGCTAATATGGCGCTAAAAAGCAACAGTACCACCACCCCTCTCTCTCTAGGCATCGATGTCACATTGTATTTTCTTAACCTGACACGTGTCTCGCCAGACAATTGATAAGATTACGCACACCTATACCTATCTTGGTCGAACATCCTGCCGGCCCCTACCCGGGACTGGTCACTTCAAAGGACCTTTTCAACTCGCCAACAATGATCGTCTCGCGCGTCTAATCTCTATCGTACTAGACAAACCTTCTCCGTCGTCTGACCATATGGGAGACACAAAGGGACACGAGTCGGAGGTTTCCTGGTCATTCAATAAGTGCATATCCCTGTGTCTGCACACAGGAAACTTACGATCAAGGTCAAGCGATAATCTCTTCTCTTAGAGACGGACAGTCTGAACACATTGGAGGTCACGCCCCCTGGTAGTTGTATGTGGACAAAATTTCTAAAATCGTCTTATTCTTTCTGGAGAGCTGAGAGGGAAGACTCGTATCTTGTTTGAGCTCTACGTTTATTCATTCTTAAATTCTTATTTGGATTTGGTGGTATGTGGCTAGGTGCTTAATTATCTTTTATCTAGAGTATTTATATATTTGTGCTTTATTTACTACATTATATTTGTGTGCATATTTGTGTATGTCTTATCTTGGATTATGTAAGTAGTCACTTTATGTATTATATTTTATTGTCATGACTTGCACGACTAAATAGTCAAAGCCATCCACTTTATCTGGACTAGAATTTATTAATAATTCTTACCACATATATCTAGCTCTTTAGCTATTATTATTTATCGCTTATAAATTACCACTCGCCACGAGCCCTTAATAGTATTATTGATAAATTCCTTGACCAGGAACTATCATAATATTCATGTAACATTTCTTATTACCAAGTATGTATTTAATCTCATTCCTTGACAAGGAATGTCGTAATAATTTGTGTACTATATTTCATCTGCCAGTTTGGCCAGATTATATTACATAGGTAAAACCAAGTGTATATTTGTGCCTCCTATTTTATTCCTTATCTCGGTTGATCGCCGGGATAATTTTACTAGCACAAACTGCGCTTAGAAGAGACATGGATTAGCTCCCCCTTGTATTTTAACTTGACGAGAGATTGCCTCCCGTGAATGGGCCCTCTCTCCATTCAATCTCGATCGATTGTTCCGGCCCCATGGCCAGATGTAATCATAGCGACATGGTCACTGACCATCAGCCATCTCCCCCACTCCCTTTTCATCTCGTTATCTAAGCGACTCGTAATGATCTCACCGTGACAGGTGTATCTTACATTTTAACATTACTTGTAATCTCCCATTTTGGGGGATTCCCCACTTGTTATTGTCATCTCCCCTGATGAGATACGATATTTATGTGTTAGCTCCCTTTGATATTTGTGAAACTAAGTTATGGTTTCTATACATCAAATATTGCATTACTATTTATTGTTTCCCTTTGTGGGACTTCACTATTATTATTATTGTTATCTCCCCCTGATGGGATGCAATATTAATTTGATTAACTCCCCTTACTATTTATGAAACTAGTTTATGGTTTCTATTTAACTCTTTCTTTCCGTAATTATTTACCACATTTCTGGTGGAATCAACGTTGGTATCGTCAGTTAGGAGAGAAAGAGTTAATATTCTGAAGATGTCCTTCACGAAAAGGCGTCTATCTCCCAGTGGCATCATTATGGCTAAGTCGATCTACGCACCTCGTTGCAGCTTTTATCTATAGGCAACTCCTACTTGAAGCCCTATCTACGCATCGCTGATACCAGTCTGCTGACACCAGATCTGAAGATACCAGCCTTACCTTATAATCACAAGAGTCCGACCAACAATCACTAGCCACAGACCCGTCACTGGCACCAGCTGACAGTAGCCGTCAAACTCACCGACTACGAACCGTTGGACTGCCCCGTGCGTCTGGATCAATTACGCCAGCCCACCCGCAGACAGCGTCAGCATCAGCCATACCAGTCTCATCAGAGCTGCACAGGACCTAAAGCTAAGCAACCTGCCTAATGACACTCAGACCACTTATCATCTTATGATGATAGTCTGGTTTATGTAAATAGTTAGACCCCATCCTAACACTGTACAGCATTTTACCTTTTACTTATCTTTCTTTTTATTTTCGTTCTACAAAATATCATAAGAACAAAGTCTTGAGTACCAACAAAGGCTAGCGATCTTTTTCGTCGAATTTAAGAAAGCATTTGATAGTGTCCACCGAGAATCACTTTGGAAAATAGCTAGAGAATACGACATCCCAGAAAAATTTGTCCAGATCCTACGACACCTATACAGTCAGTCTAGTTGCTGCATTAAAACAGAAGGAGGGACAACAGAGTTTTTTAGCATCGAGACAGGTGTGAGACAGGGGTGCATCTTATCTCCCTTCCTTTTCCTCCTAGCCATCGACTACATAATGAGGAAAGCAATGAACCAGACTGCTTTTGGTATTCCATGGTGTGAACAAAACCGAATGACGGACTTGGACTTCGCCGATAACGTCGCACTACTCGGGGCTACAAATAAAAGTATACAAGAAATGAAGGATAGCCTAGATAGAGAGGCACCCAAAACTGGCCTCCGCATAAACTTGGATAAGACAAAAATTTAGCGAGTGGGATATAAGGCAAAGGGTGCCCCTGTCAGACTTGGCGAGTCAAGGCTTGAAGAGTTGGACATGTTCACTTACCTTGGCAGCATCATAACAAATGATGGGGATGCATACCATGATGTAGTGTGCCGAATAGGAAAGGCAGGGAGCATCTTCCAAAGGCTGCAGCCTATCTGGACAAGCCAAGCCATTGGACTCGAGACAAAAATACACCTTCTCAACACAATTGTCATTCCAACTGCAACATATGCATGTGAGACATGGAAGTCATCTGTCAAAATTGAGAAGAGACTAAATTTGGCTCAACAAAAAATGGCTGAGACGGATTCTGAGAGTCAGTTACACAGACCGGGTCTCAAACAAGGAAATCTTATGCCGAACTGGGAGTCGAACACTCAGTGAGGTTGTGACAGAACGTCGCATGAGGTTTGCGGGACATGTTCTACGACAACATAAACTACGCATACCAAAAATTGCGATGACATGGAGGTCAATACGAGGAAAACGCAAACAGGGACGTCCTCGTATAACTTGGCGTCATACCTTCATGGAGGACCTCAGAACAGTGGACACCAGATGGGAGGAGGCTTCAGACATTGCCAATGACAGATCTTTATGGAGACAACTTGCCCCCCAATGCGCCGAACGGCACGGGAGGACCTAAGTCTAAGTAAGTCCTTTTTATTATTAAACTGTACATATATTTTACATAACAGTATTTGTTGCCTGCATTCTAAACACTGTGCCTGTACGTCTATGTGCAAGTTAAGGTCCTCACAATCTTAAAACCCCCTAGACACCTAAACGGCCACATCTTTAACCTACTTGTCACAGCCTAAGTTATTACAATACTCACATATTTCACTTGAGATATAGATGTAATATTAATGAAATATACTGATATTTATACGAAATCTAGCTAACCACAAAACAACGTCTTTACTCTTTCATGTCTCAAGATTGTCTGCCGTTAACGCTAATTTCATCCTCCTCAATGTATAAACATCAATCAAACGCTTAACCTCTTGTTACCGCCACAAGGAAACACAAACACACACACACTATAACACCCACTGGCTGATCCAGGGAGGGGGCGGTAGGGGCAATCGCCTTCAGACCATCAGACAAACTTTTCTTTTTGTATTACAAAATTAGAAAAAATCTGTCACTAATACAATGTATATATGCTATTAATTAAATTCTTATATCGAGTCGGCCCCTCCTATTATTTAATGCCTAATGCAATCATAAGCAGAAATTATAAAAAGGAGAGATGATTAATCGTTTTCACTCTCCCGCCCCTCCCCTTTCCAGACGAAAACATGATGTTTTAAAACAGAATAGTCAAATATGGCGACAAGTTTATGTAATTTCACATGAATTTATCACAATTTTTTAAAGAAAGAGTTTGCTTTGGAAAATTTAGAATTCATACGAATTTTTTTAGTATAAGAGTAACGATTACGATGAGTTCATAAGCCAGATATTTGTTTTCTAGTCGCCTTTTTCCAACCTTTACTCAATCCGATATTTTTCTAGTTAAATAAATGTGGGACTATAGCTCACAATCTATACTTGAATCCTAAAAATGCAAAGAAATTAGAGTAGAATCTAATTGGTACACGTAATTTCTTCTCCCACTACCGAAATTTTTTGTTTACAATTTTGAATTATGGTTATGTAACAAAATAAAGTTACAAACATAGGAGGAATCATGAGCTGTAGATATGTCAAGATAATGCGTTTCTATTGTGAAAAATGCAAGAAATTGCTTTTGGCATCGGGGCCGAACCCCACTAGGAAGGCTTGCAGCGCTCCCCAAGGCCCCTAAGCTACCAAGAGAAAGGCCTCAACATGACCGCACGTTTATGCATAGGGTTAGGGTTTACTGGGCGTTAGGGTTTGGAAAAAATACCCCCCCAATCCAAAGTTCTGGATTCGCTAGTGATAAAACCCCTTTTGTTCCCTAATTCGAGGTACTCGCCATCCCCACCGCCAGGGGACGACCCAAAGTTTGAGAAACGCTGCATTAAAAATACTGATGATCAATAATGCAAAAAAGAATAATAGCAATAATATCCGAATACGGAATACTTTACAATTTCTATTATTTTAGGAGATTTCCAGGGGGCTCCTGGTCAATCAAGAGGCCGCGGGAAATCTGTTATGCTTTATAAAATGGTTCAATTTCATTATTTATACACATAAAAATTAGCACGGGTCCAAAGAAAGTTCGGGACCCACTGTGGTCGCATATGTTGCAGTGCCTAAGGCCTGCCCTGGAAAATAGCGGCGTATGCTATGCCGCCGGTCGACTAGTTTCTATAAATAAAACACTAAAAACAAATGTAAATACAGTTAAAGGCCTATAAATTAAATAGTAAGTAGTTCTAATATTAAATAGTTATCAAACAGATTCCGTTTTTAACAGATTTCACTAAGAGAAGAAGATGATTAAATTAAAAAAAAAACAAACTAGAACACAAATGAACTTAGTGTTGGTTTGTATCTACATTCTGAAATCGGCCAAAAATATTATACTCCCAACTAACAGTCATTTCAAATAAAATTGATTTTTAACTTACTAGATCTACTTACAGGGCGGGATAATGGATTCAAAACAAATATTGCAAACTGCCCGCAAAAATTCAAGGTCAGGGGGAAAGTCGGTACGTCTGGAAAAACCTATGGGAATACCTCGCGCGTCGCTTTTTTTTTTTAAAGTTTCCAAAGTACCCCAATAGAATCAATAGAATTTATATAAAATACTATAAAATATAAATAAATAAAATATTTAAGTAATTTTTAAATTATTAAACCAAAAATATAAACAAGATTACAAAGAGAGTTTGTGTGATACACAAACTCAGAGGCGGCCCCCGTCGGATTCGGATCCCTGTCAGATCCGCCTATTCGTAAGATGTTTCGGATGTTCCTTCTAAGTTGAAAATAATTAACTTCTCGCTGGACAACGTAGGATGGCGAGCAGGGTATAAACCTGCCTTATCTTGATGTTTGCGCAATAGACTTTAGTTCGGATTTATCGTTGGTCCCTGGCTCAATTCCTGTATGCTCCCATCCTTTAACTATCGCAATATTTCTGAAAGAACAGTAAGGGTTAAATCATATTTTCAAAAACCTTTAGTGTTTTTTTTTCTAACCGTGACGGACAGACCAACCAACTGACAAAACGCAAAAAAATATGCTTCTTTCATTCTAATGGGGGCACTAAACAATTTTTTTTAAATCTGATTTTTTAAAAAATTTAAGAAATCAGTTTAGAATCATGTCATTTCCGGGCTTTACGCTAGTACACGAAAGCCGCTGCTAAAAGTTCATTTTAAAAAATGTGCGTGATATCTAAATGCCTAGAGCATTTCTTATAGTAACATTTCCTCCCTTATATTTACGTAATTGTTTCAGAATTGCTGTTTTATTATTAAAAAATCGCTTGCATAATTAAAAAAGCATTTAATGGTGAAAAAATATTTTTCATATCTCTTCTAGTTTTGGCACTCTGAGAGTGACAGACGGACAGACAGACAGAAATTCATTTTAAAAAATGTGCGTGATATCTACATGCCAAGAACATTTCTTATCTTATCTTATATAATACAGACGTTACTTCAAAAAGAAGATGATTACGTCCTACGCGTCATGCATTCAGTCATGCATATTTACCAGTGACTTAAATTCTGCCAAGTCACTGGTTTTCCTGGCTAGCTCAGGCAAACCATTCCATGCTCTAATGTTCTTATAGTAACATTTCCTCCCTTACATTTACGTAATTGTTTCAGAATTGCTGTTTTGTTATTAAAAAATCGCTTGCATAATTAATTTTATAAATTAAACGGTTAGCTTTTAGAAAACTAAAAGTAGCCGTTGCACCTAAACTTTTCAAGCCGCATTTAATGGTGAAATAATATTTTTCGTATCTATTCTAGTTTTGGCGCCCTGAGTGTGACAGACTGACAGACAGACATCTTGTACAAACATAATAGCGGCTTTTCCTTTTACGGGGGCCGCTAAAAAGGGATGTACAAATTGCGAAATTAGTTAGATAAGGAGGATACGTTCGGTTCGGTTCGTACCGAGCAGTTTAAAAGTTCGGGGTCGGTTCGGTGCTGTCATAAGTGAGGTTCAAGTTCGGTTCGTTCTGTTCGGGTTCGGTTCGTTTCCCATCTCTATTTCAGACATTGCCAGTGACTGATTTTTGTGTAAGCAGTTTGCCGGCCAATGCGCCGAACGAAACGGGAGGGTATTATTCAGTAGAATTAGCACATAAATTTATTGAAATAAAACTTTTTTATATAGCAGGATAATGCGGTGTAGATACATCAGAATATGCGATTTTTGGCTTGCAATACCAGTAATAGTGCTTTTGGCGGGGCTCTGCCCCGCGCTTGGGGAGCTCCCATCGCTCCCGCATACCCCTTGCTAGCAAGTGTGGACGTCTACAATTTTTCCACTAACTCCAGGAAGAACTAATTATAGGGCACAATAAACGTCTTCCGAAAGAATGAAGTGTCAGAAAGAAATAAAGTTTAATTAAACACAAACACACACACACACATATTATATATATATATAATATTTATATACATATAATTTTTTTTTCGCGCGGGGGGGGGGGAATCCCCCCCACCCCCGATAAAAATCTTGGCTAGGCTTTGATCTTACCACTTTTCTGGACCAGTCGGATTACAGAGCAATGAATAGACCAGACCGAAAGGATGCATGGTGGCGTTTGGGTCGATTAGAGCAAGCGATTCTTGCTCAGTTCCGCACAGGGCACTGTCCGATAGGCGCGTATTTCGAGCGGTGGAGAGAGAACTTTGATACGAGGTGCCGCCATAACATGGAAGACGATGAAACCGTAGACCACATTCTGCACAAATGCCGAGTCTTGCATGAAGGACGATTGGGACAAAGTGTTGGAGAATATACTGGTGCATGCACGACGAGAAGGTTGTCCTTGTACGGGGTTAAGGTGACCTTAAGATTCACTGCTCGCTTCCTCTCACGTGCTCTAAGGGAGTAGCTCTCAGCATGTTTATTATCAATGAGGTTTCTGACTCGGACCAGTCGGAAATGTGTTGGGTAAGAAAGAATGGGGTATCTATATAATCACTTGAACCTTTCAACATCATTACGAGATGTTGGGGGAAAAAAGTGTAATATAAAAAGTACATTGTATCATGATTGTTGAAACAATTGGACTATTATAAGATCTATACATTCGCTTAACAAGGATTCTTTCCCAGGGGGGAAGAGTGGGAATAGAGTGGAGTAAAAAAATATTCCATTGTTTTTTAATCTAACATTCATTACTTATTAAGAGAGAAAAAAAATCGTTGTATAAGTTGAATAAAAGAGAACAAAAAAACGTGTTTTTTTTCATATTTTTTATTTAAACTATGTTTTCCCACTAGAAATATCTCAATGTCTTTTCTGACCAAATATCAGATAACATTAACTTAGCTGTAGGATTTCATCAATGGCAGTCATCTTGGCTTATAAGAATGCATTTTTTGGAGACAATGATAGCATATCACTCACTTGTTTTCCTCAGGGGAAATTATTTTATTTCGGCACCAAGTAATGTTGTGCCTGGCACCACCTATGACATTAGTGTTGACATCTTGAAACAACATATTGGCAATGTGACAGTTGAAGCAATACTACAAGATGTATCTCATCTCTCTAAACCTGAGGACCCAAAAATTTTACAAACTGTCAATGGCACATTTTCACCAGGTGAGAAACATGATGTGTTAAAAAAATGTTTATCAGATATCTGTAGATTTGTCCAAACGTCTTCACAACACATAGCCTACTAAATATTTTTTTTTTTGGCTTATTAAAAAATGCCGAGTTGAACAGACATTTTTTGTTTTATTATATAATACCATTTTTTTCATAAACACACTTGCACATGCCCGTTACTGTGGAAGTATTATAGTTTAATTTATTTTTGAAATATTTATTTTCAATAGGAGTTAGAGGAACTCTGTCAATGCCAGTAAGTTATTATTTTATTAGTTATATCAACCTTGTATCATATCTAATTTTTTAATTACATAAAAATAAAATACTTTTCAAGACTCAATAGCTTAGTACTAATTCCATTAAATCTACAATGTTATGTTGGAATGCATTATGAGAGCATCTTTTATTTACATTTCTGATCTGTGAAAATATTTGGAAAGTACAGAAACCAATCCAAGATTGAGTGTGCAAGCTGTGTGAAGACTCACTCAAGCTCGAGGCTAAAATAGATCTCTCGATTGTTTGTGGCCTAGAGATAAAAGTCAAGATGGTTTTATTTAAAACAGGGGCGGGCAACTTTTTTCTATGGAGGGCGCAAAAAAAAATTAAGGAATTCAGGACCGTATGTACATAAAATATGTACTTACAACTTAGAAAAATACGCTAGTAAACTATGTATAATGTCTTTTACTTCACACTTTTACTGTATTATAAAAAAAGAAAAAAGAGAAAATAGAGATAGAAGAGAGAGAGAAAGAGAAAAAAAAAATAGAAAGAAGAAAACAAAGAGAAAGTGGGAGCGAAAGAGAAAGATAGTGAAAGAGACAAGGAGATAGAAAAATAGAGAAAGAGAAATAAAGATTGAGAGAGAGATAGAGAGAAAGAGAGGGAGATTGAGCTTTTAAAGTCTATATACAGCATTTCCTTGTTCACAATGAAGTTGAATATATTATTGCTAAGCTCTGTCTCTATCTGAATAAGTCATTGAAGCTTAGAATGCATTGCATTTCTTGCCGGACGAAAGGTCTGAGCTTCAAGTGCGGGACTCTTGCAGTTTTACAGTTGGTAGCTGTGGAATAACCACACAATCTTTGTCGTTTTGTTTATGATGGTGGCCGCGGTTAGTGTAGACTTAGTAGAAACGGTTACATTAGAATTATTAGTGCTTTGATCATGTTTACGTTTATTAGTTGTAGACATGCTTGATAATTTATGGTGGTGCATAGATATACAATCAAGTTAAACCACGACAACTTTTATACTTTTTTTTTCAATTCAAACATAATTCAAGATTGTTTTCTAGGAAAGAATGAAGCACAAATTTATACCGTACATTGGGTTCCCGGTCGTTTCATCCCCGGTCATTTCATCTTTGGTCACTTTATCCCCGGTCATTTCATCTTTGGTTACTTTATCCCGGTCATTACATCTTTGGTCACTTTATCCCGGTCATTTCATTTTTGGTGACTTTATCCCCGGTCATTTCATCTTTGGTCACTTTATCCCCGGTCATTTCATCTTTGGTCACTTTATCCCGGTCATTTCTTCCACGGTCATTTCATCTCATGGTTACTTCATCCTCGGATCTTTTTATCCAAGATTAGATAATTATAAAAATTATTAAATCAGCCATATTTTATAGTTTTATTTACATGACAAAAAATTAGGACACAATAAATAAGAATAAAATGTATTGCTTTTAGAAACTCTAAAAATATTTACCATTTATAGAAATAGAGCTAACTTAAAATGTGTGTGTGTGTGTGTGTGTGTTAATCTCAATCAATCAGATAGATAGTACAGAACACGATCCATTGATTCGTATTGTTGTACAATGTTTGTAATTGTAGTGGCCATTGTCGCACATTTTTTCTCTGGACGTTCTTAAGTCTTTGCGCAAGCCTGTAAAGCTGATGCCTTGTGCAACTGACTATCCTTACGTAGACCATCTAGAAATGTCCACATAGTTGGATGGTGGCAAGAAAATAGAGATTGGAGAGCGTGATGACCCTCCACAGCGTTGTTTGATCGCCAACACAGCCGATAATGTCTAGGTATTTATAAAATGGCCGTCACCGTGAAAGTTTAATCTCCAATACAGGCAAGTAGCAAAGGTCTTCCAACAAATAAGGCCTATTTGATCAAAACTATAGACTATGATCATACTTAGGAGGTAAGCAGTGCATTCCTAAAAAGGGTTGCTTAGACGCTCATACAACTTCCGAGTTACAGTGCGGTCCCAGTCACTGTTAAGCGACCACATGGTCTGGGCCGCCTACGTGTAGGCTTGCGGCTATGGCTTCCAGTGTATCCACACCTGCCACTTCGCCGCTTGCCTATCGCCGCAGGGCTTTTTGATTGATGATCATGGGAGGTGAGAATGTAGCTTGCGCGATGAAAATTTATTAAAGTGACGGAGATTTGCGCTGCATCAGCCTCACTCTCTCGCCCCTTGCCAGCTGGATCCAGTGGCAGAACAGAGTCCAGACAACTGGGGCTGGTTTGGGGTGCAGAGGATGACCAGTGTGCCCTACATGTCCTACAGTGCTCCAAAACGCTCCACAGCGTTTGCTAGGTGACGCCTGATGGCCCTGGTAGTCCAATTTTAACTTGAGCGCCATACAGCCGCAACTTTACATGCTGGTGGTGAACAGAAACCATAGTTTCGCCAGATACTAGCTCTGGCTAACCCTCACCTGGTTTTGCCCGTCAGTCGAGACGGTTTGCCGGGGTATGGCCGTTGCCGCATGCAGACAACTGCTTGGAGCCACAGGTGAGAGCTGGGCTCTGGGTGGAGACCAAGGTCAATGAGCTGCTCAAGGAGCCCGACTTCCTAATTGACAGAGGTACTATTCCTCCTACAGAACCCCATACACCCAGATTGCCCGCAAATCAAAGAACGCTACACTATTGCCAAAAAGAGTGGTCCAGCGAAACCTGAGACACATGAAGGAGTCATGGTACAACAAAAAAGCAGAAGAAATTCAGTCCTATACCGACAGTAAAAATGCAAAAATGTTTTTCAGTTCAATAAAAGCTCTTTATGGCCCTCAGCAAAGTGGCTCATCCCCCATACTCAGTGCTGATGGAAAATAACTCCTAAACGACAAGGAGTTCATACTTGTTTGCTGGGCTGAACACTTCAGCACAGTCCTTATCTGTCCATCAAGCATTAGTGCCGAAGCAATCGCACGCCTGGAACAAATCCCAATAAACCACTCACTCGCTGACCCTCCCCGGCTAAATGAAGTAACCGCAGCAATATCAAATCTCTCAATGGGTAAGGCACCGGGGCCAGACTCCATACCTGCTGAAATTTACTCACTTGACAGCTCAGAGCTTACTGCCAAACTAACAGAAATCTACCAGATAATGTGAGAACAAAAGACTCTTCCACAAGAGTTCAAAGACGCCTCCATTATTCACCTCTACAAGAGAAAGGGTAATAGGCAGTCTTGTGATAACCACCGTGGCATATCCCTCCTATGCATTGCTGGTAAGATTCTGGCTAGGGTGCTTTTAAACAGATTACAACACCACATAGAAACTGGCCTACTTCCGGAAAGTCAATGCGGCTTCAGGCAGGGTAGAGGCACGGTTGACATGATCTTTGCAGTCCGCCAACTCCAAGAGAAATGTAGAGAACAAAACTCAAATCTCTATACTGCTTTCATTGACCTTACTAAGGCTTTTGACAATGACAGTCGTGAAGGCCTCTGGCAAATCATGTCCAAATTCGGCTGCCCTGACCAATTCATAACAATGGTGCGCCAATTCCATGATAACATGCAAGCAAGAGTTCAAGACAACGGAAACTACTCCAAGTCTTTTCCTGTCTCAAATGGCGTGAAGCAGGGCTGTGTGTAGGCTCCAACACTTTTCAGCTTAATGTTCACCGCCATGCTGAAAGATGCCTTTTGCAGAGAAAGCTTAGGAGTTCACATACGGTATAGCACCGATGCAAGCTTATTTAATGCTCAGAGACTCAAGGCAAAGACTAAAGTAAACTTCGATTGCATCAGAGACCTGCTATTTGCAGATGACTGTGCCCTAAACGCTGTAAACAAAAAAGACCTTCAAAAGAGCCTGTCCCTCTTCGCCAATGCCTGCACAAATTTTGGACTCACCTTTAATGTTGTGACAAGTTAAAAACTCGCTGTCAGATTCGCTCAATTCTATCACAGCATTAATTATTATTTATTATTATTTATTTATTTTATTTTAATATTTCACCTTTCTATGCCCCATTTTACCTCTTTACGCTAGACTAAAGTCTACCTCATGGTCCATATCTGTCACCCCTCTTCGCTTATCTCCCCCTGGACCGAAGCAGAGATAAACGCACGATCGCTTACTTTGATCTTATGCGCCGGATGTCCGACTGATAGTCGACACCGTCTGGGTAGGATTGTTCCCTCTTCTATCCATGCCCGCGCCTCTCCTTGATCAAAGAGATTATTCGAGGCCACACGTCTATTGACCCTCCAAGGTGTGTCCCTTATCTCGTGTCCACACATCTCAGGCCTCTTTCCAATATGTGAAATATTCGTCTCGTGTCCATCACGTGAGAGATAATCCCTATCTTATTACATTTCCTGTTTCCGGTCTCCCTTCCGACTTTTATAAGCTAAGACTATTTGAAAATAAACCACTCGCTCATTTTCTCTCTCCCGCTGGCCCTTGCCACATGAGCCTGGACTAATTCATTTTTTCTTACTCTTAGAGGAATACCTGGTGGTGAGTTAGCCGAACTTAGTCGCAAGTTCCATATAACAATCTTGTGTGTATATTTCATTCTGGATATTATCCTGTGTATTTTATTTAGTACATTTATATTTAATTTGTGCATTGTGTATTTCTCACTGTCGTAAGTAGAAAACTTAAACTTTGCATATGTATCCTATACTCTTAAGCGAGCAATTCTTGTATATATATATATTTATTTATTTATAAATTTTATTTCGAAAACGGCTCTAACGATTTTCTTTAAAATTTCAAGGTGTGTGCGTATTAGTGAGAAAAAAATTCTCAACTCATTGGCCACATCGGGAAAACTCGAGTTCGACCGTTATTTCGATATGAAAATGTCTCAATTTAATTTTGGTCAGAATAATTTATGAATGAAATGGAAAATTTATGAATGAAAGTTTTTCCATGACGTAAACGGGAAAAACGCTGCTTACGTCACTAGGCTTACCTTACTACAAAGTATCAATGGACCTAATTAAACATTTGCGCACCATCTTATTGAAGATTGATTTATTATAGAACTATGGAAGGAAAGTAATGAAATTAAATGTACCGATGTATGATTAGTTATTACCAAAACAAAGGAAATTGGTGATTACACAGCTGCTCTACTGCTCCTTACTTTCTCACACTGAACAAGATATCTAGCTAGCGGTCAACGAGTTTGCTACGCTGCAGGCACTTTTGATTTAACTATAAACCTCAGTAAAAAACTTGGGATTAACGTTAGGGCGTGGTGACAAAAGGCCTAGGAGATTTATGAATGGGGAGGCATGTGTAAAAGCAGGCCATATCTTTCCATGGGCTGTAGCACCAGTAGCAGTAGTATATTACCTTTCTTAGTTATAAATTATTTAACCGAGCAAGGCTCGGCCACCTGATATTATATTTATATATTACATTTACCTATGTCGGCAATATTATTGCCACGTTTCTCTATTCATCATTAACGCAACCTTGTACACAATATGTACCCCGTATTTTATTTCATTTATCTCGGCTGACCGCTGTGATAATTTTGACTAGCATACCAACAATGCGCTTAGTAGAGATACATAGATTATCTCCCCCTTCTAATCATTTTGCTTTTGCAAGAGTTGTTCCCTCCCCTTGAGCGGACAAACTCGCTCCGCTCCGCTCCATTGTTTATGTAAACAATAGCGTCTTGGTCACTGACCATCGTCCACCTCTCCCCCCCATGCTCTTTCAACTTCTATTTAATTGATATTGTTATACCCCTTTTTTATGTACACTTTATATTATTACCTCCCCTCTGTGTACATGTTATACTACTACTGTCAGACCTATATTTTTCCAACCCCATTTGTCCTCATTTTCCCCCAATGTGCACTAAAGCAATCCTATACTATTAAGCGAGCAATTCTTGTATATATATATAATATCAGGTGGCCGAGCCTTGCTCGGTTAATTAAATGTCCTGCCCAGCCTGACTGTCGGACAATAAGAAGTTCATGCCGGCTTTTGCCATCCATCCATCCCAGTGGTGCTACAGCCCGTGGTCTGCTTTTAGTTTTACACATCCCTTCATTCGTATCTCTAAACGCGTTCTTGTTTGGAAAGAAATATTTTAGTGTTCTAGGGTAAGCCTAGTGACGTAAGCAGCGTTTTTTCCGTTTACGTCATGGAAAACTTTCATTCATAAATTATTCTAACCAAAATTAATGGTCTGCTTTTAGTTTTACACATACCTTCATTCATATCTCTAAATGTTTGCAAAGAAATATTTTAGTGTTCTAGGGTAAGCCTAGTGACGTAAGCAGAGTTTTTCCCGTTTACGTCACGGAAAACTTTCATTCATAAATTTTCCATTTCATTCATAAATTATTCTAAGATTGAGACATTTTCATATCGAAATAACGGTCGAACTCGAGTTTTCCCGATGTGCCCAATGAGCTGAAATTTTTTTTCTCAATAATATGCAGATACGTTGAAATTTTAAAGAAAATCGTTAGAGCCGTTTTCGAAATAGAAGAAATATATATACAAGAATTGCTCGCTTAAGAGTATAGGAT
>JADKLZ010000728.1:13675860-13695260 GCA_021533235.1 Biomphalaria straminea | reverse complement strand
ATCAAATGTACTGACACCGAACTACATGACATTGACAGGCTCACGTGGAAATTATTAACCAAGTTTCGATGTTTACACCCCAAGTCTTCCACTATAAGGTTATACCTGCCAAGGAAGGATGGAGGCCGTGGATTGCAGAACATCATCAAACTGTCAAACAGACTTCAGCTCCTTCGTTTGTCTTTTTCCTTTCGATTCGGTATATCCCATTGAGATCGTCGCAGCAATCGTTGTCACGTTCCTCGCCTTGAAAGTCACCCCCGTCAGACTTGCCCACAACACAGTCACAGACAGCGCTCCAATCCCCAGCACCTACATCACCACTGTTTGTGCAGCCACAGTCCTGACCAGGCAGCTGCCCTTTCACAAACGAGTTTATGCCTTCTTTCGGTTGCGACACCATATGATCACTTCGGTCTATTTGTTCTTCCACGTCCAATACATTTCATCTATGTTCAACATTATATCCCTGCTCATGTTCCTCATCATGATCATTATCGTGCTCAATTGTTCCTTAAATTCATCCCCACACTCCTGGATCTTGCCAATGGCATCCACAATCCCAGGTTCAACTTTGAATTGGTAGGTCTCCGGATCTTCATCTTCCTCAATCAATGCTTGTCGCAGACGAGCCGTAAGCCGAAGGGTTTTAAATCTCGGTCCCGAAGCTCTTGTCTTATCTGTTTAATTGAGAGCTGATGTAATAGCTTCGAATATGTCATTGTAATCAAAGCCTACCTCCTCTTGTTGAGTTGCCTATAATCCTCACTTCTGACACCAATGTAATAACTTAAAGGAAAGTAACTCAACGAGGACAACGATATTTATTTACATGACGTTACAGTAACACAAATCAAGATCTACATTTAGCACTGTCTCTTCATCTTGACACTCAACGTGGGCGGAAATAGTTAGTCTCTTCATGTCAACTACCTGTTCTAGTCCGTTCACTAGAGGTGCGCATCTGTGCACTAGCCTGAATGGCGGTGCGCAACGCAGAGTCATAACAATCCTAAAACTCAATATCGTTGACGAATGCCGAAAATGTGGAAAAGTGGGTGAGTCAATTGAACACATAATGGCAGAATGTTCAGCCCTATTGGAATCTGCATACCTAAGTCGCCATAACCAAGTTGCAAAGCTAATAGGCTACACCAGCACATGGCTTTAACACACATAATCAGAAAATTCTTCGGTGGAAACTGATAAAGGGACTAGGATGAATTTTATTCTCTTTATCGAAACAAGACCCTGGCTGCGCCAGAGAACGAATGCTCGTTCGTTTCTAACATAATAATAATAGTAATATTCTTTAGGAAATTTGTCTTACAATTTGTGCATACATATAACAAACCATTATAACAATAGCAAACAGATCATACAGCAAATAAAATATACAAAATACCATGACGCGGATTGATTTTAAAAAATATCATTACACCACTTACATATTGTAATGACTTGAAGGAAGGCAGCTAGACGAGACATAGATGTTTATTTACATGACATCACAGATACACAAAACAACATCTTCATTTAGCACTGTCTCTTCATCTTGGCTCTCAACGAGGGCGGAAATCGTTAATCTCTTAATGTCAATATGCTGTTCTAGTCCGTTCACTAGAAATGCGCATATGTGCACTAGCCTGAATGGCGGTGCGCAACGCAAAGTCATAACAATATTAAATCAGCAATTATTTTAAAACATCCTAAATTATTAAAAAAGTGTTTTATATTCGTATGCATATTTACCTTTATATCAATAGACGTAGCATTCAAAGGAATATCTATATCAATGGACAGTATTCCATTGGCTGGCAGGCTCATGTTCTGTCCAGATAGTGGATAAGTTCCAGAAAAGCTGAAAGGACTATACAACCTCTGATCTGGTACAGTCATTTGATAAGTGACTGATGTGTATACACTGAGAGAAAGATTTGATTCTGTTGGAGGTAGTCCATCTGGAGTTGTTACTTGAACCTGTAACAAATTTAGAATGGCATTCAAACCTGAGAAATACTAAAGAAAGTGTCATCCACCACCACAGCCCCCAAATTCTATAACTCCCTGTTGCTCTCTTGCATCCTTCTATCGAATTGCCCGCAAACTCATTATAGAATATGTAAAAACACTGGGTCCATCAGTTCTCATCTGACTGCATTATAATGCCCCCCCCATTACAATTTTGAATGAAACACCCATCCCCAACCCCAACAAAACACTTTTGTCATGTTTTGTAACCCTAATTGTATCTTCCAATCGAACGGCTCCCCTGGAATTCCAAAAGAGCGAAAGCCTTTCTAGTTAATTTGGCCTGAATCTTTTTTAAAATTATTATTTAGTGCAACAACCAGCATTACAATGACATTGCATAATTTTGCGTCATTCTTCAATAGAATGCTCTCATCTCTAGCAACGGACTTTTGGGTCACCCATTTTGTATGTATTCCGTAATTCGCAATTTAGTTTTTTGCAAATTAATCAACTTTTTTTTTTTTAAATTCTAATTTTAGTGAGTTGAAGAGTGAAAAAGTTATGGTTTGTTGCATTAGTCCGTTTCGTTTCTTTTTTTAAAACTATTGGGCCGGAAGTGGCTTTTCCCCCTATATAACTTAGCATTTTTCAGTTCTCTTTTTAAATTACATTGACATTATTATGTTAAAATTTTAAGTGTGCCTGATAGAGAAAAAAATTCTGCACAAAAATACGGGTGGTTGGGATGAAACCAGATAGAGGCTATAAAAAGAAAAGACCTGAAACTAGCGCGTGAAACTACAAATTTACAGTACTATATTAGATGAGTATTTTACCCAAGATCTGTGTTGTTTTTTTAGGACTAGCTTATTTCAAGTACCCGTCATTTTCCGATACACCATTTCATACACAAAATAATTTTTGAAAAAGATTGTAGTGATTTTAAACTTTAATTTTTTTTTTCCTTTGCAATTTCTTGTGTGACTAAAGAGACCAATCCTTTGTACTTTCACCATTGTTTTTACTATTGTTGTGCATGACATCTCCAACTGCAATCTAAGACTTTCCTTTAATGCTTGCTCTTCTTGTGGATCTATTCAGTGCATCTTTTTCCCAGCTGTTACTGCCGACTTTGAAGAGCTTTATGTCGCGTTTGCATACATCAGTAAACCTTAGCAGTGGACGGCAAGCGGATCACCTGCCTTCTGTTAAAGCACCATACAGAATGTCTGTCAAAATCGACCTTGTGGAATTCATAATAACTAAATCTATATGCAAATATAAACAAATCGTCACGACTAACATATCTGACACCCTTTATATTGCAAAGAATTGCAAGCTTATAATAAATCATACATGGGTCGGACATGAACTACAGATTTACCTATTCTTGTTAAAATAATAGCACATCTTTACAACTGTACTTCAGTAGAAGTTCGGGAACTAACAATGATCCAATGATAGGCCTTCAGATTTAGACTTAGAAGACGATGCACAAAGTATTTCTGAGCATTAATTTATTTAACTCTTGAATCAATAATGTATGGGCACCCGCAAGGAAGTACATTTTGGTGCACTTGCACCCCCCTGTCACGTTCCATTCGTCAGACATTTTGGTTTGTCTTTTTAAAATTTCATTTCATGTTATTATTTTTTTATTATTATTAATCTAGCTCCGGTCAAGTTCAACCGGCAGACCTAGTTAGTTGGGGTATTTTAGCCAGATTTTTCCAACTCTGCATCATTTGTCTAATAGAGAATTTCTGATTGGTTGAAGATACAATTTTGATTGGTTACTTTATTATGCCAATTTAGAGGTCTGCTCAGTCACGTGAACAAAGACGGCTAAAGCTAGAATCCCGGCCAGTCTCGAATAGTTGTTCATTCTAGCAAGAAGTAAATTATATAGTATCAAGCTTGCTTTTGTATTGTGTAGATCATTTAGTATTCCGGTAGAAATATATTAACTACTTCATTTGATTACTGTTTTTCCTTGTGATTATTGTACATTGCTGTTCCAAGTCTTGAATTAAAAGTTTCTGTATTTTGAAAAGAAAATATTTCCTCATTGAATCTATTAATATACACTTTGATCATCTTATCAGCTGTCAACTTCTAGATCCTCGGCATCAAGGTCATATGATCTTTATTCAAGACAAAACAAAAGATCCATCATCATATGCACTGTAGCATATTGTTACATCTCCAGTGGCGGACTGAAATGTGTGTATGTGTGAGACCCACTGATACAGGCTTAGGCGACGAGTCACACAGGTCAACCAAGGACTGTCCCTAGTGTGACCTGTGCTCTGCGCATGACCGAGAGTTTTAACAGACGAGGGCTATGTGTTAGCAGTGTGTAGACAGAGTTGCAGTCCAGCAGATAGTAAGCGTGCAGTTAGTACTGTTGTTACGAAATGAGGCTTTGAAAATGTAGCTTATACGATCTGGAGAGACTTGTGTTAGTTAGACAGTTCCATTGTGTTTAAGCATTTGTAGTTAGTGGAGCCAATTGTGTTTATTGGCTGTGGTGTTGTATTTGTTATTTAACAGCCACTGTGTTTTTGAAGCTCTTGTTGTTAAGTTCTTGAGTTAGAGGTGCTGTAGTGTTGTTAAGCAGTTTGCAGAAGGCCTGAGAAGTGAAGTTCGTTACAATATGATACCTTTGACTCAAGCTCACTTTAAAGATCTTCTTTGACCGTGACACCTCTCATCATCATCATTTCTTTGGGTTCCTCATGGAACATAGGGCCTCAACAACAAACACATCACTCTCCACGGTCTCTTGCTAGTTTTCTTTTATTGTTTCTCAGCTCTTTCCGATCTTCTCGGCTTTCTCTGGTGTACTGCGTCGCCTGGGTTTTGATCAAATCTACATCTTCGTAAAAAAAAAACATATGGAAGAAGTATTTCATTAATATTTTATATAATGACCAAAACGTGGCTACTCAGAATTCAGATGCATCTCCCTGCGGGCGCCTACGATTGCCTCTTCCATAAAACTTTGTATTTAAAAAATAAATGTATCCAATGCTCGAGATCCTGCTTGTATACTTAGGCTCTATATGAATCGATCAAGTATCATTGTATTAAGTAGCAATAAACCCGCAAAAAAAAATTAAATGAAAGAAGATTGAGATACGCATATATTTTTGTTTCGGGAAAAAAAATATTACTTTTCTTGTATTTCAACGTTAATTGTTAATTTATTCGTGGTAGAAATTTAGGCAGTCTATCATTGAGTATCGGCACCTATTTTTTTTTTTTTACAAAAAAAAAGCAATTAATATATGATTATGAATACTTTGTATACAATTTACTGACATTATATGTCACGATCTCTGATCAGTATTTATTCAACACTATGAAGAACTGTGTTGAGTGTTAAGTTTGCTTGGAACAAAATGGCAAAGGAAATAACTGACTGAAAAATAGGTTGTTTTATTTTTATATATAAAACCATAAACTCTAAACAGGAATATTTTTATAAAGCTTCATAAGATACAAATGTATTTCTAGTGCACACTAAATGCACCAAATGGAAATAGGAGGGTAACTGTGGTTAGTGTCGAATTTAAATAACGAAAAAAATAATCCAATGTATCTGTTACCTTAATATGGACGAGGATAAGGAGAAGAACATATAATCTGAAAAAAGAAACTATGTTACTTGAAGGACATTGACTGTGACCATGTTAACAATATTTCTAATGAAGAGTCTAAGATAGATTTCATTTTTTTCCACAATTACCATTGCTATGGGCTGTTTGCATATGAAATGTAAGTGCATGTTAAATCTTTTCAAACAAGGCTTTCCCATTTCTATCAGCAAGCTAAAAGGTTAAAATATTAAAAGTACAACACTTTTTTAGATTCCATTATTGTGCAATTTCTAAGAAAATCCAATTTTAAGACGCCAAGAACCAGCTTTTAATACCATCAGCTCACCATTTAGCGCAGAAGCTGATTCAGCTCCAGAGGACAACTCCAAACAAAGAGAAGCTTCTGTCAGTACTTCCACAGGAGTCTGTTGGTGCCAGAAGCTGTATTATAACACTTTAAAAAACTTTGATGCTATTCAAACTATTTGGGTACACATACATCTGTTCTTCTACTTCGTTCTAATTTTTAAAATTTTGAAAAGTTCAGATCAGTAATCCTCTATCTAAGATGAACGGCGCAGTGGTTTCCAGATCAGGCAGTTCTCTGAATAGCTTTTGCTTTATATGAGTCTTTGTGGCCAAAGTCTTGTTCGGGTCTCTTGATTTAGTATGCACCATTGAAGGACATGGTCAGCATTATATGGTGTTGCTCCACAAGGGCAGGTTTCGTTCCAACATTGAACTTCCGGAACATATATTGTCTCATTCAGTGAACAGGCATTTTTGTGTGGAAACTAAATAAGTATAATCACTGGTCGACGTTGACTGATTGTAATTTACAGCAGTCACAAAGGTAACAACTAGTAAGCTAGTTCCACAGTTCCGGAACATTATGAATGAGTATAAAAAGTAAAATACTGCACATTAAGTACAACTGTAAATTTGTGATATAAAAAGACAATTTTTGTTTTAAATTGTAAAATTTGTTGCAACATTTGCTAATTCTTGTTGCGATTAATCAAGGTGGAGCGTGAAAAAAAAAAGAAACGTTAATATACTACAGCGTAAATATGAATTAAAAGACATTCTACACGGTTAGCTAGCGTATATTTTTAAGTGGTATATATTCCCAATTTTTTTTAAATGTGGCCCTCAATAGAAAAAGGTTGCCCACCCCTGATCTATAGTCTTAGACAGTTATTATTTTATACTAGATTTAAGTAAAGTCTAGATCTAGTAGACCTATTACTATAAAAAATCAGTCATTAGACATCATTAGCAATTTTATTATAGTAGGTCTAGGCATTGAAAAGTAAATCTATTAATAAACTATAATAGATCCATGGGCGCACGCAGGGGGGTGCACTTGCACCCCCTGGATTCTGAGTAGCCAAATTCCAGCCATTTTTTAACCACCAAATCAATTAACTTCTAAGTAGCAACTGAACAAGTAGTACTTCCACTTAATGTAAAAGTAGAAATAAGTAAATTAACCAAGGCGTTTCAGGAATTGATGACCAACTATGTACGTGCACGACTCTGAATTCTGAGAAGCCACATTTTAGCCAATTTTTTAAATATTTTATAATGAAATACATCATCCAGATGAAAGTGCATGTTAGTCGTTACGATTTGTTTTCATTTGAACATAGATTTAGTTATTATGAATACCACAAGGTCGACTTTCACTAGACATTTTGTGTGGTGATTTAACAGAAGGTAGGAGAGACGCTGGTCGTCCATTTTTTACGGTATACTGATGGATGCAAACGCGACACGAAGCTCTCCAAAATCGACAATAACGGCTGGGGAAAATGGCAGTGGATATATCCATATGAAGAGCGAGCATAATATGTAAGGTCCTGAATTGAAGATGCCATACACAACAGTTGTAGAAAGAAGGTTGAAAATACAAAGGATTGGCCTCTTTGATCACACAAGAAGTTGCAAAGGGAAAACGTAAAATGCCAAAATGAATTTTTGTAATATTTAGTTAAGTTCTAGAATATTTTTTTAATTGGAACTGAAATCCTTCCAATTATCTTTCGATCTGATACATGTTCTAGATTCTTTGAAAAAAAAATGGAAAGAGTGTAAATGTATTAACGTCTTGCGGTTGGTGTCAAAAAGCAGGTGAAACAAGTCCACCAGTTTACAACAGAAGAGATACAAGAAAGCTCTTCACATGACAACGTCCAATTCAAAAAGTTGATTTGGATCAACGGAGCTCTGTCAGCAGCAAGAAACCAAAAAATAAATCATGAATTAACTGCAGGGTATTTTAGTGAAGAAATTGTAGATATCTAAGATATCTGTCACTGAGCAGGTATCTGGGTGTTGTTTGGTTTGTGATTGTATTGTATTGGTTTAATTCCTGTGGTTCAGAGAGACGCACTGCATGTGTCAAATGTCAATGTATAGTCTAGACATGGACAAAATACTCGGTCAAGGCTGCCCTGCCCTCTGATGGCTAGAATTCTTTTACCGTGACTGTCCCTAGCGATAGCGTTGTTGCTAAATTTACCTCTTTTGTATGAGACATAATCAACTGAAAAATACGAATCAATTCGAAATTTAAGTCTCAACTTTGACATATTTGATTGTTTGACAGATAGCAGAGATTGCTTGCAGAAAAACCTGATACTTGCTGCTGAGAATCACAGTCGACAGAAACACTGAGAAAAAAAACAACACATGTTTGGATTTTGGGAGTTATTACAGAACAAGGCTTTACATTACAAATCTTGATTCTTATGTTTCTTCATTACGTCTCGCTTTTCGAGCAATAATAATGGTCAGTTCAACTTGTTTTATCTTCATCCTAAAAGCTACAATGCAAAGAAGAATATCAGAACTGCACAATAAGCGTTCATCTTCAGCTTGTTCAACTCGACGAAAAGCAATTCATTAGTAAGTTATTGACAGTTTCGGCAGAGACAGTAAACGTTTGCAGTTTTTGTTTGACCTAACGTAGGTATGCACGGTCCTCACGGATAAAGTTAACAATGTGTACAGGGAATACTTTGTTCAAGTTTTCAGTTTCTTATTTTTTTATTTCATGAAATAAAAAATATTTACAGTGCACTTAATATCGATTAGGTATGAGGGCCCGAATTAATATTATAAGAAGAACGTTGAGGCTACGACTTTGGGCCATGGGGGGCAGCTTGCACCCCCCTGCAAAAATTCCTGCGGGCGCCCATGAATAGATCTAATAGAAGTCTAATCTAAGTATTAAATAAGTAGAAGTCTGTGGCATTTTACGTCTCGTGAGACGATCTTTTCCCTTTGCAACTTCTTGTGTGGCTAAAGAGGCCAATCCTTGATACACAGCTGCGGTTGCAGGTTGGGCATATAAAATCACCAGGCGGAGCTACATTTTCAGCCTTCTTTCTGCTTCTGTTGTGTATGGCATCTGCAATCCGAGACCCTTCTCTTATGTTCTCTTTCCATGTGGATCTATCCAGTGCCACCTCTTCCCAGCTGCTAGTGTCGATTTTTTTAAATAGCTTCATGTCACGTTTGCACACGTCTGTATACCGTAAAAGTGGGCGACCAGCGGCTCTCCTGCCTTCAATAAGATCGACATACAGTATATCTTGTGGTAGCCTACCTACTGGCATTCTGCGAACGTGGCCGAGCCAGCCAAGGCGTCTGCTGCTGATAATAGAGCGGATGTCCTGGCACCCTGCTCTTTGTAGCACTTCCTCATTTGTTATCTTATCTTGCCACCTTATTTTAAAGATCCGCCTCAGGCATCGGAGGTGGAAGACATTCAGCTTTTTTTCCTGCCATGAGTAGGTTGACCATGTTTCGCTTCCGTATAGCAAAGTGCTCATCACGCAGGTCCGGTAGACTAAGGCTTTAGTATTGTTAGTCAGCAATATGTTGTCCCACACTCTTTTCTGCAACCTTGACATGGTGCCCATTGCTTTGGCTATCCTATTGTTGATGTCTTTATCCAGTAGAGCATCGTTGGATATGATTGAGCCAAGATAGCAAAAGTGATCAACAATTTCAAGTGGTTGACCATTAATGTTTACTTGAGGTGCAGCATTAGTGTTTTGGACCAGTATCTTAGTCTTGCTTTGACTAATATTTAAGCCGAACTTCTGGCAATATACAAGAACAAAGGAGACCGGAGTGACTGCAACAATTATAGGGGTATCTCTCTCCTCAGCATAGTAGGGAAAATCTTTGCTAGAGTGGCACTATCCAAGCTGCAAGTGATAGCTTCTAGAGTCTACCCAGAATCTCAGTGAGGATTTAGGAGTAGAAGTATTATAATGAATATTGTATAGATCTAGATTGACTAAATTATAGATAGATCTATAGATACAGATCTATTGTCTAGTAGATTAAGTATAGATTAAAGTAAATGTATTACAGTAGCCTATTATTAGATATATGTCCTATTTAAAAACAGTCCTATGTCTATAGTCTATATCTAGTAATCTAAAAATAAATAAACTTAAGTCTTTAGTAATATCTAAACTTTATTCTTATAAAAAAATTGACTATAGGAATAGAATATGATATACTCGGCACTCTAGTTTCAAGATAGAATCTATACTATAACTAGATCTATTCGATTTTTATATAGATAGACTAGAATTAGATTTATAGGTCTAAATATACTAATGGAGAGATGATTTGCGGTGTTAGCTAATAGCATTGCACAAGAAACCAACCTGGGTTTTTCTAAACTCTAATACTTGGTATATAATAGCAAAACAGCACCTACCTAAATAAATCGTAACTAGACATCAAAAACCGCTGGATAGTCTAAGAGCTGAGCCGAAGGCTCTTCGAGCTCTAAGTTTGAAAAAAAACCTGTCTGACCTCACTGCCCGAAAATCAAACAGTAAAAAAAAACAAACCTGCGGACCAACAGGCCTGTCTGGGAGCGACCCGAGTCTATGCTTATAGAGCATTGCTGTTTCCAATACCACTCGGTGGCACCGGGGGCCTCCACCATTTACCTTCGTTGTACCAAGCTAACTGTGCGGAATCCGCCATTGATGAGACGGTCCCTTGAGGAACAGCGCATGGATTTGTGACTGGTTTGTGGGAGCTTTCTTACAAATCCACACCGTGAAGGGGCAGACTCTCGTCCACCCATGGGCACTCCCACGGGAATCATATTTGTTACCCTTTCGCCTAGCCACTTCCTCTAGTGAGCCGTTTCCACGGGAGCGCCACGTTGAGGCAGGATAACGTGCTCCCGGACATCAAAAACCTAAATTTATTGCTGAACATAAAAATTTAATATGTGTCAGACGCGTATAGCCCAAATTTTCTGTAAAAGAAATTAGAAAAGTCATTTCTCTATAGAAGAGGTTACGAAGGCTATATAATATTCAACCACAGAAATTGTAATGTGCAAATAGATGTTAAGGCTTTATGAAATAGAATGTATTATTTTAGTTACAAATACATTCATAATGATATTTAAAGTTTCAATTTGTGTCCTTTAATTGAAAATTCCAGTCGAACATGTACTTACGTATGCAGTATATTTGAGACCTGGCTTGAAAACAGCTGGAGTCATTTCTAAAAATTTGATCTGATATCTGTTTCCATAGTATGTAATGACAGAGCTACCATTTAGCTTAATGCCTGCAAAAAAAGTGAAGTACAATAAAGTATAGTTTATAAAAAAAATGAACTGTTACCCTTTGAAATACATACTTGGCAACTATACAGAAATATTTTAATTTAATGCTCCTGGCATTGCTTTATTTAGGCTATTTCAAATCTCTTCTTTAACATACTTTTTATTTATTTAATTCATCATTTCGACCCGGCATTCCTCTAAATTTGTATATATTCTTGGTCTATATTTCCCTATATTTAAGGATTAAAGAATGTTGACAAAATATTTAAAATGAATAAAATAAGCATTAATCATAAAAATCACCAATGCTTTAAGTGTCACATTGTCCTACATACAGTTTACCCCCTTTCAGATATAAGATTTTAAGAAATACATACTGGAGATTTCTGTGAAAATATACATGTTAAAGATTTAGATCAAAATATGTTTTGAAACAAAAAGTTAAAGCAACTTATATTAATCAGTCAAACAACAAATTTAATTATTTACCAGTTGATGACTCAGTAACGAAAGCTGTTATTTTAATTTCCTTTCTCTCATTTAGCGCAACGCTTCTCCGAATATCCTCCAAAGGTACGCTGAAATTTCCTTTTCCTTTGATCTTAAGACAGGAACAGAAAAGAAAAACTTAAGTTATAGTGACTTATTTTTATAAAACGTCTATCAATTCACTCTGTCGGGTCAAATGTTTGAGCACGTTATTTGTCTCACACCCATAGTCGGATCAAGTTAAAACTTTACACAATTATTTATTGGAGAAGACATTAAACAAATCAATAAAAATAAAATTAACTAATTAGTCAATTAATTATTGGTAATTAAATATTTTGTTTGATATCAAAAAGGGAAATAACTAGTACATTATTGAGATATATAGCTCTTTCTGCTCTTCCCCTTTAATAAGCATGTTTTAAAAATATTTGTGTATATTTTTGTTGTTGTTTTTTTCATTAACTAAAAAATGTAAATGTATAATTTATAAATCCTTCATTTGCTTTTATTTCAATCACCTCAAAACTAATTTCTGTCACTTTTCTGTTGACATCGCATTTGTCTGTTGTGTCAACATTTTCACCAATTTGAAGTTGTACTAAACCATTTACTGGCTGGCCGAACGTGTATCTGAAAAGTAATACACACATAGTTCTGTTATATCAACATAATACTACAATTCCA
The DNA here is from genome assembly GCA_021533235.1 of Biomphalaria straminea. NCBI lineage: Eukaryota > Metazoa > Mollusca > Gastropoda > Planorbidae > Biomphalaria > Biomphalaria straminea. The sequence goes on along the minus strand of JADKLZ010000728.1, from coordinate 13,682,891 downwards.
ATTAAGACATATATAGCCTTATATATTTTGTTATAATTTTGGTGGTCATGGTGCGGATAGGGGTATTAGTGTGTGCAGTCAACCGACGCCAATCGCCCCAGGCCAGCGCTAGGTGAGCGGTCAACTGTGATGAGTTTCAAGAAACATCTAAAGTGAACACTAATCGGCGAAAAGAAAATCTTAATCGACCACAGGCGGACAATGGTTATGCTTGCCCTGAATGTGGAAGAATATGTAGGTCACAGCTGGGGAAATACTGTATTCCTAGTTACCCTTCGTATTCAAAGACAAGCCTTATATTATTATAATAATAAATAAATTTCATGTTTATCATCAGTATCACCATCTGTCCCTTGACTTTTGTCGCAAGGGTGCTGGGACAGTTCAAGTAACCAAACTCCTCAATTTTCCTTGTCAGCAGCTGTTCTTATCAAGATTTCAAGAGAGTGGCTGGCACGTTTTTTTTGTTCATCCAGCTTTTCTTTGGTTGGCTTTTTCTTCGCGATCCTTCCACTGTACATTGAAGAGTGACTTTTGACAGTAAGTCATGTCTTTTTACAGTACTGAGGTGTTTCTCATTTTTCCCAGAATTGACTTGTAATAGTAAAAAGTTAATGATCTTTGTTTCCTGGTATCTAATACCCAGCATTTTCTGTAGCTTTTACTCTCAAAAGTTTGAATTCTTCTTTCTAATAAGCTGTGAACCAGTTTCTTTTTAAAGGCATTTCCATGCAACTGTGTGATGTTAACTATTTTTCAGCAGTACTTTCACCTTCTGTGAAGCTTGCCCGTTCTTTGGAAAGGAACTCTTCGGCTTTTCTCTTAAGTCTTTTGACAGTTTTTCTTAGCATTATCTCGAATAACTGATCAGACTTATCGTTCTAGAGTTTTGGCATTGTCTCAAATTTCCTTTCTTGGGCAGTTAAATAATTAAAGATTATGTCCATTCTTTTGACCATGTTTTGTCCAATATTTTCTGGCATATTTCTGAGCTATATGTGAGACGGCGAGTTCTAAAAGTTCTGATGGTATGTTATCAATTCCAGGCGACTTGCCACCTTTAGGTGATATTATTGCTTTCTCTGCTTCTGACACTAGTGTTGGAGCCTTGCCAAGGCCTCGTGTTGCCCCAAGGTTTAGCTATATACAAACTAAAAAAGAATTACAAAATGAACAAGTCCCTTTTTCCTGATCATGAAATGTATGTAATTCACTATGACAACAAATAGACTAATTTTAAAACAAATTTAATCAACAAGATAGGAAAAATAATTGTGGTTTTCACACAGACTCAAAGGCTGCCACAGAAGGGTATATTCATGGGTTATATACTGGTAAGCGACGCTCGTAAGAGGGCGGGTTTCTATATATCAGCATGAATATCAGAAGCTATGAAGTACAACATAACCGATCAAGTATCATATTCCTACAGTACATCGCTCCAAGCCTGCAAACGTTTTTGGGGCAAACGTATAGTTGACATAATTGTATATAGTTCGTCCATCGTGGTTTGATGATGACACCCCGGGGGGGACTGAGGGCTTTGTACTGTTTTGATCAATTTCCTTTGTCTCATTTTGGGCATCTGGAAGAGGTCTTTTCCTATGGTCAAGTGTCGACATGTCCTTTTAACTTCTCAATAGACTGGTACCCTAGCGGTAAATAACAATAAACACTGCGTATGAAATCTTATTTTTAAAAAATGTGTATAAAAAAGTATTTGAAAACAAAATAAGTTTTCTGTTCTATTTTTTTTTAACTATTTGTTTACATGTACAGAATTATAATAAACAATGTAATTGATATTTCCCAATGAAGCCTCGTTTTACTACTAATATTAAATACTTTTTAAAATGGTGGTATTTTTTTTTTAAAGTCTCAATGTTTAATGAACTAACGTTTAGAAGAAGAAAAGTATCTTTTGCCCCCAAGCATTTTCAAACTTCAAAATATAATGAACTCGAATTTTAAATATCTTTTCTAGTTTTTGAGATCAAAAAGTGACACACCATAATAGCGACTTTTCCCATAAGAAACATCCTGCAAATTTCTAAAAAGTGTAGCTCTTAATGGATTTCTTCGTGACACTAGATTATGATTTAAAACAAGTTTGTAAAACAAATATTGAATCCAAGATATTAATTGTAATTTGTAAATGAAAAATGAGACATTTTAAATGTAATGTTTGTTAACATGTTACAAGAACGAAGCTAAAATCTCTCACTTGGCCTCTACTGTGCCTGATAGTGTTGTATCAGAGAGTAAAGCAAAAGGAGGTAACCCAACATCTACTTGAAATCTTGGTAAATCTGAGGACAACGAACAAAAGAAATGCATTTTAGTTTTATTTATTTTGGGCACGGCATTGAATCAAACAATGGTGAAGGAACTATTTCTGGGTATAAATAGCACTATATTAATATCAGTGGCGTCACTAGGCAGGTGCGGGGGGTGCGGTCCGCACCGGGTGACACCAGTAAGGGGGTGAAACCCGAGTGGAAAAAATGCTTTTTTCCAAAAAAATATACAAAAATAAATAAATACCAACTTTAAAATGTGACAGAAGCAGGATCATAAAGCATACTATAGTTGAATAAAATTATTCTTAATGGGGAAAAATCAATAGCAGGATTTTCTTCTTTGATAAATGGTGGACATGTCCACAATGAGAAGCTCGCGTGTAGAAGTGAAGAAAATATATCAGGTTTTAAAATTTGGAACAATTAGTCAGCCGACTTAGGCTACATAAAAACAATTGTCTGGGAAGTCATTGCTATGATTGACGTATAGACGAGAAAACAGGAACTTCTTGCACTTATACTATCGCATTGTTTCTAGCAAAACAAAAATTGGTATATGGTGGCGAATAGAAGAAAGCTTTTCATAAATAATGGAATTTTTTCTTGGGATTATGGAAATGTCATCCAAATATAACCCAGTGCTGAAATAATAACGTATAAGATTGCAAGGGAGCGATGCAAAAATAATAAATGTTTCTTTCCAATATTGTACCAAAACTCAGAGAGTTTATACATGTTTTAGCAAACCACTTAAGGGATATACTTTTCTGAGACATAAATGTTGCAAGGTACTCTAGTATCCTAAATTACAGCACACTAAACATAGTTGTAAGATATATTAACAGTAGCAATGGCAATGTTCAAATGACTGAAACAGTTAAGTGGACCAAAAGCTGATGGTAGCAGTTCTGATAATTTAGAAACGCCTGGAATAAGATTGATATGAGCTCATGGACATGGTATTGCAGCTACGTAGTCGAAAATTCACAAAGGAATGCAGACAGTATTAATGAAGAACAGAAAAGTAACTTGAACCGATGTGCACACCGTTTATTTTAGCTATTTGGTCAAAATATTTAATCAGAACATGCTTCTAACATACATTTTTATCGGTTTTTTGAGAAAAAAAGTGTTCTTTCTTTGCCTCTTTTACCTATTGAGCGAATATTTTAATTAATGATAGAGTGTCATATGAACAACTCGCTGGTGTGCTCATCATGTTGCTGTTAGACCCATGAAAGAACAATTTTATGAAAGTGTGAGGGGCGAAAATCTTTGCCGTCGCTCTGAAAATACAAATACTAGAGGAGCAGTGCAAAGACAGCTGTCTGTGAATACATATATACCTTTCATTGTTTGACTTTCTTGTTGGCATATGTCCTGAGGGACGAGGCAACAAAATACAAAAGTACCTTCAAATAAAGGTGTTAATTATTGGCAAAGTGATGGCTAAGCCAGAGCAATACATTTACTCAACGAAATGTGTGACAAGTAAGCTCAAAATGTTATTGAGATAACTTTAGTCAAATCAAACTAGCACGTTATTGCAACAGAAAAAATAAGTTTTAACGATAAGAAAATATCAGGAAAGTAATCTTAAGAAGCCAGATTCACTATTCAAATAAAGAACAAGAGGTTAATAGTGAGTGCATCAATCTCTTTTATACTGAGCCAGACGACAAGATATGTGAACTAGAAGACATCTACAGGCAGCAAAGTCTTGAAGAATGTAACGAATCTCTACCAACCTTATATTTAAGCCTATAACTGCTTCTTCACAAATTAATGCCTACGTGGTATATGGCATGCCTACGTGGCGTAACGTGAAAGAAGCTTTTTAAAACTAAAGTTAATTAACAACTTTTAAAAAACGAATTTCAAATCAAGCTATTCAGTCCGTTGAAAACGAAATAGCAAAACATATTGAGTTTAAAGTTATATATAAGTTTTCAAATTTAATCCTGAAATGGAAATTTAAGTTTTTATTTTCTATAGTCATTTCTAGAGTTTTAAAAGTTTCGATAAAAAAATTCTTTCAAGTTTTTGTAGCGATCTATATACATTTCATAAAGTTGCATTTTTTTAAAGTAGTCGTCCTCAGGAAACTAGCACTATAATGTTCATAAGTTTCCATTAGGAGATCTTTAAGTCTACTAAGGAAAGTTTGTTCAGCTGATAATTAATTTGTTTCTAATTTAAAATCTTAGATGTTTATCTGTGTAATAATTAACGATAAAATATCAGCGACAAAAGAAAATAAATAAAAACATTAAAATGGTATTGACCTTTAACTTTGTGTAACAGCAATCAACGAACTGTATTATTGCGCAAAAAAGAACAAACCAACGATAGTTTTAATTGGGAAGAAAAAGTGGAACGCTGGTGGGGGGAGGGATGACACCCTGATCTTACCGCACCGGGTGACACCCATCCTAGTGACGCCTCTGATTAATACTATCATTTATTTTCTTTAAGCACTAACACAAATGCACTACTATGCAAATGAAGAAATCATTTGTTATTTTATAGAGAAAATCATTATAATCGCACTTAGGAAAAGGTTACAGTGATAGGTAACTAAAGTAAACGATTCAAAGAGGAAATTGTTTTAGACTGATTCAGAAAAAACGCTCCAAACTTTAATCTCTCTCTCTCTCTCTCTGTATATATATATATATATATATATATGTGTGTGTGTGTATATATATATATTGTTATATTGTTATAAACCTGGTGGTAGCACAGATGGGGGTAGTGGTATGTGTGTCGACGCAAATCGCCCCAGACCAGCGCTAGACGAGTGGTCAAGCGTGACGAGTTACAACGGTTAGCAGAGACGAGTCTCAACATGACGGTTCGGGAAGGATCGGCGTCGTGAACGGAGCTCAGAAGAGTCACGAGGGATGGTCATGTGACGAAACTAGAAATATCGAGCGATGTTCCATCCGGTTCGAGAAGGCCAGCAGGGACCCTATATAAAGAGCTGAGGTGTCGCAGTCAAGACGGTTCACGACAGAGGGTTCAGAACATGGTCGGCTACATCATAGTTCAGCTGCGTGGTTCTGTACGGAGCATTACGGCGGTTCAGAGCGGAGTTCTGTTAAATACAGTCAAGAGGAACGGCTTCTTGATCTTGGTCTGTGACACAACGAGCCCAAAGTGTGAAGTCAGTCCTGAACTGTTGAACTCAGTGCAAGCCCGGAACGAGATGAAGAGGCCAGTGCAAGAGTTGATACGTCGGCACGGTGTTAACGAAGAACTATTTGTACAGTCTGTATTATGTATTGCCAATTGAACAGTATTTATATATATATATATATATATATATATAGTATAGTAAAATTCTTGCAATAAGTAGACAGGTACTTTTTTTTTCTTAATTTTAATAACAATTTCAAATATAGAAGTAAAATTCCCATTTCATCATTATCATTTATCTTCATTTGAGTTAGGGCTTTAGAGGCTTAAATCCTCTCTTGCAAAAGCCCTGGACAGAAACCCTGCTGTCTTGCGTAGTGCATTAATGTCACCATCCAGGTCAAGAATTTTTTGGTTTCCCAGACCTCTCGAGGCGGAGATAGCAAGTCTGTGGCAGTCAAACAAAATATGAGACACGGTTTCCTCATCTTCCCCTTCTTCCTCGTAGCGGGGGCACCGTAAATCGAAATTTGGCCATAGCCGTGAGAAATATATGCCAACCTGACAGTGGCCTGTCCTGCACTGAGCTATAATAGCTTGCTCAGGCCTGGACATGCTCCACCACGGGTAAGTGCGGTCAGGGCGCTTCATGCGTTCCACTTTTAGACCTTGTGGTCTATAGTGAAGATGCATTTCTTTTTCTGTGGCCTTCGGTTAACGATGGTGTCATGTGGCCAGAATGTATGTATGTGACCAACCACCTTGCCTTGTCCTCAACTAATGTCAGGTACCCATTAGAGCTGGGTAGACTCAGAGGCGCCTAAAGATACCGAATTTAAAAATCCCAGTCTTCGCCGAGACCCTCAGTTCGGAAACAAGTGCTTTACTGCTAAGCCACCGCGCCTCCAGATAGAGATATAAAGTAACCAATGCATTCATCATAAGTAGCAGGTTTGGTAAAAATAATATGTTATTAAAACCAAAACAAGCTAATGAATGTGTCTGAATTGAACATTTATTGAAAATAAAAGTACGTACCATACTCAGCTACTTCAAATAATTGACTCTCCTCTCCTGAAACAGTCTATAAAATAATACAAAAAACAAAGTTCAGTAATGTTTTTACACTTTATTTATGTCTAATTACTTTATATTTTAGACGCTTCCAAATTAAAAATGACGCAGTAGTTTATTTGTCGTCCGTCTGTCTGCATGTCACGTTTTGGGCTCATAAACTAATAGCGCCATTGAAAGTCCGAATTTTGTGTTCTCATAACAAATGATCTGCATATTCAATCATTATTAAAAAAATGTTTCAATTAAGTTAATAACATAGAACAGGGTCAAAATGGCGCATTAGACTTAGAGATGAACACGCCTCTTGTGGGTAGATGGACGAACATAAAGTCTACACAAAACTAGTTGCTAGATGGACGAACATAAAGTCTACACAAAACTAATTGCTAGATGGACGAACATAAAGTCTACACAAAACTAATTGCTAGATGGACGAACATAATCTAATCTAATTGCTACATGGACAAAAACAAAACTAATAGCGGTTTTTCTCCTAAAAAGGCTGCTAAAAATATG
>JADKLZ010000728.1:13656892-13675760 GCA_021533235.1 Biomphalaria straminea | reverse complement strand
CACTGGAACTCGTAGGTATCCTGCCTTCACGTACTCTGGCGGTGTCCTAGTTCCGAATGTGAGGATAATAGTGGCGGTCTTGACCTCCTCACCATCCCTGCGCCTTGTAATGCGCCGGGCATGGGTACTCCTTCAATACCCTCCACTATTTCCTTCTCGGAACATTCCAGTAGGTCCCTAGAGCTGATTACACCTCTGCTGGTGTTCAGACTCTTGCGTAGCATGACTTCCACTTGGAGTTCACAGAGTCTTCTGCATTTTAAAAGCCCATCAGAGTGTACCTTGCTATCCACTTCTACGAGTAGTTCCAGTGAATTGTGTAGCTCAGATACACTCTTGGGCTCTCCCACTACCGACTTGAGTCCGTTGTAAATGAAGAAAGGGCTCAATTTTGTCAGGTTTTTTCCCTCCTCTGTACACCTGACCACCAGAAATGATGGCCAGGTAGTACAGCTTTTTGTGGCCTCCTCCTTCTTTGCCTCAACACGGCGTCTCTTGCTTAGACATAGGTCTGGGGCAAGTAATGTTTTGTGGGTTTTTTTTATCCATAGAAAAAAGGTGTTTATTCGGCACCTGTGCTCCCCACCCGACATCGAGTCCAACAAGGGGACGGCCACTCGGATGTCCAGAATGAGCCCGCCAGGGCTACACAGGTGCTATACTTAGTCAGCTGCTGCATCGGACATGTGTCCGATACAGTAGCTGGCTGATTGACCCTCTAGCCACCGCCCTCCAGCATAGGTCGAGGACCTATGCTGGTAGCTCGGCATGACCAGCCGGTTCACCCAGAGCGGGCCATCTGGGCCTCAGGTCTAGGGGAACTCGGATCCAAAGTATTGTGTTGTGGTGGTTCATCCTCAGATAGTCACCCACTCAAACACCAGGATCTCTTTATCCCCCCTTACCCGTCGCAGTCCACGGCAAACGGACTGGTCCAGGACATTGTGAGGTTTTAGAAGATAAGGAGACAGAGTGATGCCTAATGAAGGCAGACTGAGAGTAAGAGGAGGCAGACAAAATGATAGAAAAGAAGTAGGGCACTTTTGAGCTCCAAAAGTGCTAAGGAAAGAGGAGCGCAGTTTAACGTCATGTCTCGGGACGCGACCTGTTTGATAACCTGACCTCCTGGGGGCCTCAGAGTAAATCGCAAAACATAAAACGAGAAAGGCTGCTGAAGCGACGTTCTGAATCAACTGCATTTATAACAAGAGCTGTCAGGCTGGGATAGCTCTCGTTGCCCCATGTTCAGGTTACCGGTGAGAGGACTGTTATAAATATAATTACTAGAAAGACTCTCGGAAGGCTGACGCCTGTTATGTGTTTGCACTCTTAATAAAGACCTAGTTCATTGTTAACTACTGCCTTTCGTTGAGTGCCTACCTAAGGTATTACAGTATTTTAACAATGTGAAGTTCAATAATTTTTGAGAATTTCAATTATTCATAGTAGTTGATACTTCATTGTTCTTTGATATTACATTGCAAAAATTATTAAAAACAATTTCATTCTAATTGTACATGTTTATAGTTTTTTTTATACGTTTTAGGTCTCGTTAAACGAAGAAACAACTGACGAGAAAAGTATTTCTAAATCTTATTCAATGAGTAACAATTATTTACAATTGTCTTTGCTGAGTAAGCAGGTGAAAGTAAGTTATTAATTTTTCTTTCAAAGTTTATTTCTTTGTTAATTCATTAATTCTTCTAGTCAATATGCAAGTCAAATAGTAAAATGTGATTTAAAAACACTCTCTGACTACAAATAATATATCATTATTAACTTTTTTTAAACAAAGGAAACAAAGTGAAGAAGGTTTATCCTATCTTATAATCTTATATAATACAGACGTTACTTAAAAAAAAGAAGATGATTACGTCCTACGCATCCATGTTTTGTTCTCATTTAAATCTGTTTCTTATGATTTCTAGGCAGAATCAGATGTTCTTATTAAAATAACATCAACAGAAGCAATCGATTCATTAGCGTATGAGGTAAGGTTGATGACAATTTTAAAGTAGGCTTATTATATTATTTTCATCATGGTATGTATTATACTTTAATAGAACTTTTCTCTCACTAATTTCTGTACGTAATTGTGATAATGACAGTCTCTAATAGACTAGGAGCTTGAAGTATGTTTGTACTGCATTTATTATTAGCTAGTAATGTCTTTTATATATTCATCTACAAAATACAATTCTTGGTGCTGACCACTTATTTATTCATGCATTCACTCAAGATAATGATCACTTATCTTCCCACTTGCCGAGGACGATAATATATGAGAATTTAACCTCTTTTTGTAAGCCTCCATCCACTAAGGCTGAGATTAATCCCATAGAGTGCATAGAGCACAGTCCAGATAATTGGCAGTGTTCTGTAGGTTCGCTGTGACTACAGGTAAAAACTCCCGCATGCACCAGTTCTATCAGTTACAAGTCTAGTGGTATCTTCCAATGTGTTTCTGAGCATCGTGCAGTGGTTGAGAATGTGTTCTACTATCTCGTCTTCCATGTGACAGTGTAGACATCTGGGAACGTGGTTCTATCGGATCCTAGCAAAGTAGGCTTCTATCGGACAGTGTCCTGAGCGAACACGTGCCAAAATTGGCCTGATCCTTTCTGTCTAGCTGAACAATTAGTCCTTCCTGTTTGGGCGTTTTAGAAACTTCCAGACTTTCCGTACCGTGCTACAATGTTTCCAGATGTCGTATCACTTGAACTTGATCCATTCGCAAATTCTAACTTGTGCACTCACGTGTGTTTGAGCATTTAGAGGCTCCTCTGGTGGGTTCAAATACGTTCCTTGCTTCACCAAACTGTTTGCTTTATCGTTACCTTTGATTCCACAATGCGATGGAATATATTGCTTCACCATAATTACCTTGTGTTTGTGCATAGTAAATAATAGAGGGTTGCGGGACCTTTGAAAGATGAAATTGAAAAACATAAAATCTGAGGGCTAGAAAATTGTGTTGTGTGGGGGAGCGTTGTATTGCGGGTCGTTATATTGGGGGGGGGTCTAAGAGTGTTCCAGGCAAGATAAACATATTGAACTATTGAAACCGTAGCGTAGTACGGTTATCAGCTAGTATAATATAGGCATAAGTACTATAAATATACATATAAATCTGGATATCTTTTTACTAATGAAATATTGACGAGTTACACATTATAAGAGGAGCAATGAGTAGATCTATTATAATTAAAATACTGCTAAAGTACATTGTACCATACATTTAACTGTGTCACGTAGACATCTGTTGTTTTGTTCACAAGTCAAGGCCATTCCCCCCTTTTCGGAAAGTCCAGCGGCCATTTTAGTTTGTTCCAGAATTTTACGTCACGACTCTTAGTGAAATCTGATTGGTTGGTTTGAATAAAGAGACGCTTAGAAGGCGGGCAAAAAAGCTTGGTCTAGTCAGTCGAGTTTTGATTCTGTTTGAGAACAGCCACGTTTAGTAAATCTAATATTTTTACATATAAAGTATGGTTTTGTTCAATTACAAGTTTTATTAATACATATTTGTACTTTGCTGTACTTATGTTGCATTTAAATAAAGGTTCCAGTATTTTATTATCAAAGCATTATTCGAGTGAATCCTAGATCGTCTTCGTCAATTTTTATTCAATATTACAATCCCCGGCATCACAGAACTTGTGACAAACTGTATACTCTAGCAGTCTAACTACTAGTGTATATTGTGTCCTAAAGTTGATTGATTCGAGTGTCTACCTGCCAGTGCACATTGTGTCCTACAGTTAGTAGAATAAAGAGTCTACCTGTGATTGCCCATAATCTGCCCTTTAGCTGATAGACGTATATCAAATGTAAAGTACCAGTTTTAGAAAATAAATTATCTTAATCATACATTATTCTAGTTAAGGATAATACCTTTTTAATGTATTGGTAAGTGCGAAACAAAGCTGCATTAAAATCATTCTGAGCTCTTAGAAGCTGCGATTTGGACTTTTTCTAGTTGTATTTCTTTTTGTTATTATTGTCCAGACTTGTGTTTCAAAGAAACGTTTAATATCTTTATCTGATATTACAATAGATCAGATCTAGAAGTGATAATGTGAAGTCTGGAGTATTGGAGCTGAATGGCCAGAGAGAGTTCAACGCTACATTTAAAGTTGAACCAAGCTGGGCTCCAATAGCACAGCTGTTGATGTATTATATTAGACGAGACTCCAATGAAGTTGTAACTGATAGTTTGGCTTTTAATGTTGAAGGGATGTTCGAGAACAAAGTAAGTAAACTTAGCATTTAATTAAATATTTTTTTAAGTTATACTTTCTTATATCTGCCTTCGTATTTTTTTTCTGTTTACACTTTAAAAGAGGGATCTTGTGTAGATGAGCAGTTTTAGCTAGATCATTGGGTGCAAACTGTGACTCTTAAACCGCATGTGGCTTTTTGACTCATTGACTGCGGCTCTTCTTCGAAATGTTTAGTGCAGGAAAAGAATAGTATTTACTACTTTGCGTGGTAAGAGAGGAGTATACAGTTTTGAAACACAAGCCTACAGAAAAGATATGTGTTTTTAGAAAGTAACAAATCACGAATAGTCGTTCGAAAATATTGTGTATTTCTTTTCCGTTGAATTGCTGAATATTTTTGGCGGGCTTCAGTTCGACAAACAAAGCACCATAGGTACGTTAGCAAGTATTTTTTTTATTTGGTAAATTATTGTTCTGAGATTACCGATATACAATGTGATCGGTGCGGTGTAGGGGAGGTGGATACAATTCTAGTGTGAGTTATAAAACGGGTGAAAGAAATGCGCATGTGGCTACTTTGAAAAAAAAATATTGGTCACGTGATACGAGCATTGCAATCTTCACCAGGAAGCACCATGTGCACAGACATTTATTTAATAAAGAAATGTATAAAGTAATGCCACTTGGGCGTAGCCAGCAATTTTTTTCCTTTATATATATATATCATGGGCGACCCAGGGGGTTTTTGGGGTTCACTTTAACCCCCCCCATCTGGGTTTGAAGCTAGAAAATATTTTTTCAATAGAATAAAAAAGCAAATTACGCACTTAAAATTCTGTGAGCATAGCCAAAGTGCGTTTGGTGTTTCAACTCACATTTAGCTGGGTTTTAAGCTAAAAAATAAGTCTTTAATATAAAAAAAAAGTGAATTACACAAACAAAATTCTATGAGCGTAACCAAACCAAGGAGGGTTTTGAGTTAAAGGTTTTTTTTTTAAAGTTTAAAACACCTCCAGATAGTTTTGAGTTTTAAATACCCCTACAGAGATTTTTGAGGCTGAAAACCTCTCTCTTCAATATTATTCTAATGCAAACTAAATCTATCAAATTCTATGAGTCTAAGGGTGTTTTCAATATCTGAGTTTAAACCCCCCCCAACAGATGAATTTGACGATAAAACTTCCCTTTTCAATATAAAATTTAAGCAAACTAAAGTCACCTAATTTCAAGAGCGTAGTCAAGAGAGGTTACAAATTTCTACCAATTGGCTGGGCTCCATTAATAGAGAGCAGTGAATAGTCATCTGCCATAATTAAAGAAGATTAAATGTGGCTCAACAAAGATGACTAAAACGGATTTAAGGAGTCAGATATAGAGATCGGGTCTCACTAAAAAAAATCCTTTGCCGAACTGAGACTTTACCCTTAGTAAGAACGTGACAGAGAGTCGCTTAAGTTTTGCGGGACATGTTATTTGACAAAATGAATTACGCATAATAAGAGTTGCGATAACATAGAGGTCATTACGAGGAAAGCGCAAACAGGGAAATCCTAGTACAACTTGGCGCCACACTTTCATGGAGGTCCTCAGAGCAGGTGGGAAGAGGCTTCAGATATTACCAGTGACAGATTTTTGTGGAAACAGCTTGCCGCCCAATGCTCCGAACGGCGCTGGAGGATCTAAGTCAGTAAGAATTGCACATTAGGTTTGAAATAAAATTTTTAATAGCAGGATAATGCACTGTAGATACCTCAGAATATGCATTTTGTTGGCTTTCAAAATCGGGAAAAGAAATTTGAAGGCGGAGCTTCGCCCGCGCTGGGTGAGCGCACAGCGCTCCCACAAACCTCTTTGCTTGCAAGGAGGGAGTCTACAATTTTTTAAACTAACTCCAGGAAGAACCTATTCTAGGGTACAATAAACGTCTTCCCAAAGGATGGAGGGTCAGCATGTAATAAAGATTAATAATTTGCACACCCACATGAGCGTAGCCATGGGGGGGGGTTGGGTTCGGAATTTAGTGACTGGTTTTTATCCCTTCGCTTTGATTTTGTTTAGATTTTAATATTCAACTATCACTTTTGAAAAGTAAAGCTCTAATTATTCTGATATTTGCAGCTTTGAAATGAGTTGCTGAGTAAAGAATTGTGAAATGTAACATTCGAGCGTCTATGTTTTAGAGAAAACAATACGAATTAAGTTAAAAGCAAGTTTGGTCTGAAAGATCTGGACAGGGAGAAGATGTTGATTTTTACTATCTGGAACTGAAGCTAAAAATAGGGGCTAGTGAAATTTGACCTTGAGGAGCATTACTGAATCAGAAACCCCATTGGCAACGAACAACATGCTGGGAATTACTCCCTTACAGCACGTGAGAGGAAGCGAGCGGTGAGTTTCAAGGTCGCCTTGTCCCCGTACAAGGACAGCCTCTGTGTCGGACATGTACCAGTTATCTCTATCACCTTGTCCCAAACGTCTTTCGTGCAGAGCTCTGCATTCATAGAGAATGTGCTCTATTGTCTCATCGTCTTCCATACAGTGGCGGCACCGTGTGTCGTAGTTCTCCCTCCATCTTCTGAAGCAAACACCAATTGGACAGTGTCCGACTCTGAATTTTGCTAGGACCGCCTGTTCCGCACGATTAGGTTGCCACCACGCATCTCTTTTGTCTGGTCTACTCATTGCCCTGTGGAGCTCACACCCTTGTTCGGAGAATTCCAGCCATCGTACCAAAGCGCCAACAAACTTTTGTCGGCCAAGGACCGTACTATGCGATAAGTGCACGGTTCATCATGCTCTTGCGCCGTTGCGACCGCGGTTTTTGTGAGGTGGTCTGCCAAGTCGTGGCAGGCCACACTACAATGGGCGGGCACGCATTGCAGAGTGATGCTCATACCGAATCGTAAGAGACGCCCTCCGACCGATAGGACGTCCCATGCACTTCTGACACCTTCGTCAAGCTATTCTAAGGCCTCTAGTGCGGACATCGAGTCCGTGAACATGACCACGTCACTCGGTGGCGCAGCCCCGCTACGTACCTTCGTTTCCACCCAATCCAGTGCCTGGAACACCGACACCAGTTCTGCCTCGTGGCTGCTTTTCCTCTGGCAGGGACCCATGAGCTTTGGGAGATCCAGAGAGTCGAACTATCGCCCTGTACCCAGCTTTCACAGTTCCCTCGAAAGTTTGCACAGAGCCGTCTGTGTAGATAGTGGTCACTCCGGCTGGATATGATACGATAGTCTCTCTGATTGCTTGTAGTAGACGTGTATGATCGTCCTGCTTTGTTATTGTTGGGTCAGTTAGGTACTTCCGTATCGTCGGCATGCCGAGGACTCCATCGGGAAGAAAGAACCGGACAGTGATAGAGCAGCCCACTCCGCCGACAGATACGGCTCTCTAACCAGCCCACGCGCCACATACATGAAGAAGGGCTGGTTTTTGAGACGTCTCCTACCATTCCAGTTGTCCACCAGACTTCTGAGTGGGTATCCTTTTTCCAACCGTGCATATCTAGTGAGCTAATACAACGGCTCGCTCTCTGCGCAATTTCAACGCTGGGATGTTTGCCATGATTTCGCCAGCAGCAATAGGCTTTGTCCGGAAAGTTCCACATATAAGTCGTATGGCTTGGTTCTGAACATCGTCGAGGCTTGCAAGTGTCGTTGGAAGACACTGGAAGACTGCATTCCAAATGAGAGTGCACTGCACCCATGTATAGGCCTCTCAGCACGTCTGCTCTATCTCACAACTTCGTTCCAGCTAGTTTCTTGACAATATTTGGCTTCTCGGAAGCTGTCTCTCGCACTTGTTGGATATGATCACACATAGTCAGTTTCTGATCGAGGATGACCCCGAGGTAGTTGTTTTTTTTTTTATCCCATTCCAGAACCTTGCCATCCATCCGTAGCTCGGCTGTTTCCTTCTGTATGTCAAATCCCAGCGTAAATCTAGAGTAAACCGACTTCGAGTGGTTTACCTCAAGGCTCCACATTCTGGCGTAGCAGGATAAAGTTGTTAATGCCTGCTGGAGAGTGCCAATTAGTTGCTGGCGATCCCTCCCCGACTCCCACAAAATAATATCCTCTGCAAACAAAAGCTTCTGGACATTGCGAGAGGGCCAGTAAGTCGTTGATATAGACAAGGAATAGCGTACAGCCGAGCCTTGAGGTCCTCCTTGTTCAAGTGGAAGTTTTTTTGACATGTTCTTACAACACGTGTCTGTACCGTTATCTCCGTAAGAAAGTTTTGTATCCACTTGAACATATTTGAACCGACACCAAGGTTCATCAATTTCAACAACAAACCGGGCCTCCATACCCTGTCATAGGCCTGCTTGAGATCGATAAATACCGCTAGCGTTGACTGACCAGGTCTATTTGTGTTGCCCCATTGGAAGCCGTCCTCCACCTTCTGCATAAATAACGTCACTTGGTCGATCGCATTTCGGTGCCTCCTGAACCCGCCCTGTTCAGGAGAAATGAGACCTTTCGTTGACCATGCGTTCGGCCGCCTTCCCGACGTTAGATGTAAACGAAACGGGTCGGTAGCTTTCCGCAAGATCCGGGACTTTCCCCTTCTTGAGAAGGGGAACAATCGTTACCACTCGCCAAGCCTTGGTTAAATCCCATTGAATCCACGTACGATTGATCAAATCCAACAATTTCCATCTGCCTATGGGATCGAGATGTTTCAGCATTTCGTTGCTGACCCCATCTGGCCCCGTTGGTATTCGTAGCTTGCACTTCCGAAGTGCAATATCTAACTCTCCGTGGGTAAAAGAGTTAATGAATGTGCTCGTCTCGTCCTCATCATTGACATAGCTACGTTTTCTTTGGCCTTCATGATGCCGTCTAGAGCTTTGACATTTTGCTCCTCTCACCTCACTTAGAGATAGCCGCAAAGGCGTGGTTTAGAGCGTCCGACCTTTCAGTCAGTGACCACCAAGCCTTGAGCCGTTTGCAGGGGCGCTGCTGCTTTTGGTTCTTTTCCCTAGACAGGTTATTGAGAAGTTTCCATGCCTGGCGTCCATCTGCAAGATCCAGTTTGGCACATGTCTTAGCCCATTTTAGTCTCGTACCCTCCTCAATGGCTTCCCTTACCTCCGCCGTTAGCTTGTTGTAAGCTCTTCTGGTTTCATCGGTTTTTCATCGACTTCAGCCCGCCTAAGTCGGATTAGGCCTGCCAGAGCGGGAGACCAAAAGGGCCTAAACTTGCGCCCCCAGTAGGACCTCGGAATAGCCCTTCGAGCGGCACACAAGATGGCCTTCACAAAGAGTCTGTAAGTCCGGTTAATGTAATCTGCTTGGATATCCAGTGCGCTTAGAGAGACATCCGATGCGCACTTAAACAGACCCCTGTTAGCACGATTATACACCCATTGAGCTTTTCGAGTTCGATTGTGAGCAAGACCTGCAGATGATCGCTACTGACGTCTTCGAGGAGCATCATCAGAGATTGCTATCCATATCCTATAAAGCTGCATACTCCATCAATATACCCATTCCTTCCCCAAAAGAACACCAACTCTTTGGAAAGCTGATAGATTTCAAAAATCACTTTGCAGTTCATCTAAGATAGAGGCTACTCGTTTGAACTTTTTAGAACCCTTCAACACAAACACGAGAACGAAGAAGATACAAAAATGAAACACATGAACTAGTATTCTTGACTCGTATACTTACTTAAAGTGGTAGCTAAATTTGAAATCAACAACAAACAAACCTGACAGACTTTTCAAGGAAATGCAAGGGTAATGTTTATATTGGTAGACTATTGGAAGTGCGTTTTTTTAAGGATACATTTTATGCTGTTATATGTTTTCAGTTATGTTTAACTCTTTCTCTCCTAACTGACGATGCCAACGTTGATTCCACCGGAATGTGGTAAATAATTACGGAGAGAAAGAGTTAAGTTATATTTGATATAATATTGGTGTTAGCTAAACTAAGGCACATTTATCAAAGTTAGCTAGGGATTGTAATTTTAATCCTAGACCTAAGTATTTCTCTAAAAATGTCTCTGCTAAAGCAAAGCTCAATTGTTAAAAATGTCTCACTTAATCAACATCATTTTTGTATTTTTAGCGGCCCCCGAAAGGGGAAAAGACGCTATTTGTTTTGTGTGGCATGTCTGTCCGTCTGTCTGTCTGTCTGTCTGTCCGTCCGTCCCGTTTAGTGCTCAGAAAGTAGAAGAGAAAATGAAAATCTGACATCACGATAATATAGATCATTCAAAGTTCTGATGCAACGGCTACTTTTTTTTTCTCTTAAAGCTCAAAATCTAATTTTTAAAAATATTTTATGCAAGCAGTATTTAAAGAGAAAAAAACCTAATTAGTATGCAATATAAATGAAACCTAATTTAAGACAATTAATAATGTTATACATTGCAATTGTTGCCACTATATATTTTGTTCACGCTTTTGAGCATTTACTATCTAAGTAATCAACTCATAAAAGAAGTGTGGCAGTTGCCTTCAACATCGGCTTTACAAGGCTAACGTTGAGAGATCAAAGCACGGAAGATGTATATTTTGACCGCTGGGGCACTAAATAGGATCTTTCTTTTGATATAATTTTTTTAAATGAACTTTTAGCAGCGACTTTCGTGTACTAGCGTGAAGCCCGGCCATGACATGATTCTAAACTAATTTCTTAAACTTTTTAAAAAATCAGATTTAAAAAAAAATGTTTTTATTGCCCCCATTACAATGAAAGAAGCATATTTTTTTTCTTTTTTAACTGTTGGTTGGTCTGTCCGTCACGGTTAGATAAAAAAAAACTAAAGGCTTTTGAAAATATGATTTAACCTTTACTGTTCATTCAGAAATATTTCGATAGTTTAAATTATCTATAATAGATTGTTCCGGATGTTTATGTCTAGATCTACATTGAAATGTTATAATAAACAAAAACTAATCTTCTATTTTTAAATTTAATATTGCATTCATTCTATTGATTATCTGGGCTTTTTATTTTAATTTTACCTAAATTTTATCTAAATTACATCCAAATTAATAATAAAAATAATTAATAAGATATATGTTAAGAGTGTTAAATCAGAAGTTTAGTTTATGTAGATCTACATCTCTACAGATCAATGCTGAAAGATTATTTAAAATCGCTTGTGTGACATATTGTATATATCAGGCTATTAGTTTGTAACCAGTTAGCGTGCTGAACTGATTATCTCGACGCTCCCGGGTTTGTTTGTTTTACATGTTTCGATTGTTTCTTCAGAGTTAAAGATAGTTTACTTCCTATTCCAAACCTTCCACAGGAGGGGATGGGAGCATTCAGTAATTGAGACAGGGACCAACGATAAATCCGAACTACAGTCTAGTGCGCAAACATCAAGATAAGGCAGGTTTATACTCTGCTCGCCATCCTCCGTCGTCCAGCGAGAAGTTAATTATTTTCAACTTTGAAGGAACATCTGAAACATCTTGCGAATAGGCGGATCTGACAGGGATCCGACTCCGACGGGGGCCGCCTCTGAGTTTGTGTATCACACAAACTCTCTTTGTAATCTTGTTTTTTTACCGGGAAGGGCTCTATTAGTTTTGTGTGGTAGGTCCATGGGTCCCTCGCTTCACCAAATTGTCTGCTTTCTCGTTACCTTTGATTCTGCTGGACCGCTGTGGCATCACACACGATCTGTCAACCTTCTTTCTCCATTCTTCTTTGTCATTTGTCTTGATAGAATTTCATTCTGATGTTCTTTCTGAAATAATAAAACCTTCCTGTCTTGTCTTTATAACCTTGTTTAAATTTTACTCTTTTGGTGCATGGTGCAAGACGCATGATCTTATGAATAATACGGTAATCATATTTAATGTTATTGCATATAGTTGTTTTATATAGTTGATTGCCTGTTACTTTTACTAGGTGCTAAGCCGAGTTTTTGTGTGTGTGTTTGATGCATGTAATCTTGCTAAACACTTTTATAAAATGATCTATGCCTTTATAAGCAGGCATATATTATGTTATGAAGCATTACTTTATATTAATAGATTTAATTATTGTTTTGAAACGCTAATCTCTAGGTCAGTGTAGCATTCAAAGAAAATGAAACTGACATTAATAAGAATGTTTTCCTTGAACTGTCTGCTGACCCAGATTCTCAAGTCTATGTCTCGGCTGTGGATCAGAGTGTCCTTCTACTGAAGACAGGAAATGATCTAACCCCAAATAAGGTGACTTGATTTCAGAAAGTAGTTTGTACAGCATTGGGACTTTACTTGTTTTGTTAAAAACAATTATATTAAATAGTCCAAAGGACTAAATTTTATTTTTAACTGGTTACCAAGCACCCAATCTCAGATAGGGGAGAGGCTTGCAATATGGACCAGCACGTAAAATGGACCAGCACGATTCCAGGGAAACTACTTTGAGTTGCCAAAATCTAAACATTAAAAATTGTTTAGTGCGGTCCCTTTGTTTTTTAACTTTATTGGCGCCAAGAACATGGCTGAACAGTTGAAACGGTGAGTGCGTTTTTGTTTTCACACACATTTTTCTTAAAGTCGTTCATTTTTTAAGCCGTGTCAAACATAAAATACTTCTACAAAATTATAAAAATCATTTTAGACATGTTTCAATACCATTAATGAACTAGTTTACAAGCATTCTACGCATCAATCTAGTTATTAATCAAGTAATGAAGACTTTTTGACAAGAATATCAAATATCTAATATGGACCATTTGAAAGAATGTAATATGAACCACTGGTCCATATTAGATCAAAGTGTTTCATATTAGATACCATTACCATGGACCTTTTATTTTCTAGACTTTTTCTGTATTCCCACTATTAGAAGTTAATATTAGTTAAGTAGAAATCATAGTAATAATGTTTTTTTAAATTGATTTCAGTGGAAAATGGTCATTGGACCAATTGTCTAATGCCATTGCAGCTTATAAAAACGGAGACTTTGGACTAAATGAATGTGCAAGAAAATATTGTGTACCAAAGGCCACATTAAAAAGGCACATAGACTGCAGCAATAAGTATGCCAATGGTGATAAAAAGCAATTAGGCAGAGGAACAGTATTACCAGATGATGTTGAAGCTGAACTATTGAAGTATATCGTAACGCTTGAAAGTATGTTCTTTGGAGTGACAAGAAAAGAACTAATGTGACTAGCATATGAGGTGGCCGAGAAAAACAAAATCCCACATGTCTTCAACCATGACCTTAAATTTGCTTCTAAAACATGGTATATGAAATTTTGTCAAAGGCATCCAGAAATATCACTGAGACAACCAGAGTCTACATCAATCGCCAGGGCAAGTGGCTTTAACAAAGAAGCAATGGCTAGATATTTTAGACTCTTGGAGGATATAATTGACGAGAACAAGCTAACAGCAATGCGCATCTATAACATGGATGAATCATCAGTGTCTGTTGTCCAAAAACGTTGCCAGAAAATACTCGGTCTGAAGGGTAAACGTCAGATTGGTTCTATAGCAAGTGCGGAACGCGGGACAAACACAACTGTAGTATGCTGTAACAACGCAGCTGGCTTATATGTACCACCACTCATCATTTTTAAACGAAAGAAAATGCCAGCCGAATTAGCTGATGGTGCTCCACCTGGAAGTGTAGTTACTTGCAATGACAGTGGATGGATGGATTCTAATATTTTTACAAGATGGCTGAATCATTTTATTCAATTCGTCAAGCCCACTAAAGAAAATAAAGTGTTGCTGATCCTTGATGGACACAATACACATACAAAAAATTTAGAAGCAATTGAGATGGCAAGGAATAATAATGTGATTATGCTATCTATACCTCCACACACAACTCACAAGGCCCAGCCATTAGATAAAACTTTTTTCAAGCCCTTGCAATCTTACTATGTTGAGGCTGTGGAAAGATGGCTCCATACTCATCCTGGAAGAGCAGTCACATCCTTTCAAGTATGTTCTTTGTTTAATGAAGCTTATGTTAAAGCTGCTACAATGTCCACAGCAATAAATGGTTTTGCACGATGTGGAATCTGGCCATGTACAATGGACGTCTTTGCAGAACATGAATTCCAGCCAATTTGTCCAAATATCTCTCAAGACAGTATTGCACAAAATTCTCCAGTTCCTGGATCTTCTTCTGAACATACTGCTTGCAATACAATATCCCCTTCAGTGAAAGAGCCTAATGCTAGGAGCATGTTAGAACCTTCTTTGAGAAACCAATCTGAAGAAC
The DNA here is from genome assembly GCA_021533235.1 of Biomphalaria straminea. Classification (NCBI taxonomy): domain Eukaryota; kingdom Metazoa; phylum Mollusca; class Gastropoda; family Planorbidae; genus Biomphalaria; species Biomphalaria straminea. The sequence continues at coordinate 13,661,326 of JADKLZ010000728.1, read as the reverse complement.
ACACGTCACTTTCCATTTCAAATGCTTGCAATTTGACTGTGTCATCCGTTGTCAACACTTTATCTCCACAGTGGATTACCTTTACGACAAAAGGCGATGGTAGATGTTACTTTAGGAGTATTGCGGTAGGGTTAGAGCCACAACTTCAAATAGAAAGGTGCAATGGAACTTTTAGCAATGCAAAGTTAATGCTCCAAGAAACTTGTTTGGCAGATTCTCTACGTAGCCAAGTTATTCAGTATTGTTTGAAAGAATATGAACGTTTTTTGCTGAAGTTCTGACAGGGGACGCTTTAGTAGCAGACATGCCACCAAGATACCAATTCAGATCATTACTGGACAGGCTGGAAGCAATGAGTGAAACCAACTGTATGGTAGGAGAATTTGAAGTCAGCAGAACCTCAGAAGTGATTAAAAGAACAATTAAAGTTGTGGACAATAGAAGTGGCAATGTTGTTACCTATGGAGAAAACTTCACAGAGTTGCCTCCTTTATACATCTTGTACACATCCATAGGTTCAGACAGTGGTCACTTAACAGTGGCGTAGCTACCATTGTGCGGGTGGTGCGGGCCGCACAGGGCACCAACTGGAGAGGGGCCCCAAAATCCCCAAGTGTGTATTAATTTCCTATTTCCCTGAGCCTTTCATATTAGTGTATGGACACGAACTACTGTAAACATAAACTACTGTATTTTAAACATGAGCTAACAATTTATAAACTAGTCATGTCGCTATTTTGTTTCATCTCCTTGACGGTTATCATTGAGTCCAGAAAAAATATGAGGCCGACATCCTGAATGCTGAAAAAGAAGAAAAGAATTCAATACCGCAGGTTCTAGAGACTAAAGGACAGCACACACGCATGTCTTTAGTACACTCCTCAAAAATTCATACTAAATAAGCTGAACCATCAGACAGTGTAAAAAATACAGAAAGCAGGATGTTAAACTCTAGACTGAATGACATGGGAGATTGGCCTGATGTCATCACAGATAATATTCGCATACACATTGTCACTCAAGGATCTGAAACAGTTCAGCTTATGAAAGAGTTGTACAGACATCAAGAATCAGCAAAAGGCTAGAAAGCTTTCAAAGGTTTGGTTTTTCCGACAAATGTCAAACGGCGAGAAAGTTCTTAGAAAGTGGATGTGTTATTCGCCAAAAAAAGAATCATTATTTTGCTTCCCCTGCATACTCTTCTCAACAAGATCAAGTACCAAATCTTCATTTAAATCCAAAGATGGATTCAATAAGTGATGGAGGTTATCCCCGAAAATAGAAAAACATGAGACTAGCAGAGCTCACATTCAGTCATCGCTTGCTTGGAGGAAACTTGGAGTTCGCCTGAGAGTAGGGAACAGTATTGACAACAAGGCCCAAAATTGGATTATACAATAGACGAAAACCTGGAGAAACTACCTGAAGAGAATCTTGGACATCATTCGTTTTTTCTCAAAGCAAAATCGGGCACTTCGTGAAAATTGCTAGCGAGATGAACAAAAAAGGGCGAAATCAATGCAATTTCTTGGAGTTAGTAAAATTACTATTAAATTACGATCTACTCTTGAAGGAGCATGTGCTTCGAACTAAGCTTCTAGACCGAATACATACATGTCTCCATAAATACAAAATGAATTTATTACATTATTGGGGGATCATGTTAAAAAACAAATCATACAGCAAGTAAAACAAGCCAAATATTTCTCTATTATTTTTGACAGTACACCTGACATCTCAAAGCTGGATCAAACTTCCCAAATTTTACGGTACGTTGTCATGGATAATGACGGGGTACAGGTTCGTGAGTCTTTTATTAACTTTATCGACACAAAGGACAAGCATGCTGCTGGAATCACTGAGATGATTCTAGAGAAACTGCGTTCGGATAGCTTAGACATAATGGACTGCAGGGGTCAAGGCTATGATAATGCTGCGGTCATGAAAGGTCAAAACTACGGTGTCCAAAAACGTATTCTAGAAGTAAATCCCAAAGCATTATTTATTGCCTCCTCAAATCATTCTCTTAATTAGCAGGAATTCGAGCTGTTGAAGCTGAAGTCAATTCGGTAACATTTTTTAGTACACTGGACCGTTTACACGCCTTTTTCTTAACTTCAACACACTGCTGGGATATCTTTATCAAAATAACCGGAACTAGCCTGAAACGTTTAGTTGAGACCCGCTGGAGCGCCAGAGGAGAAGCCGTTAAGATGGTTAGGGATGCATTTTCTAAAATTATAGAAACTCTGGAGACATTAACTAGCAGAGATGAAAATTCATCGACTAGATCTGAAGCAGGTGAATTATTAGTTGCTATTCAGTCTTTTAATTTTCTCCCCAATCTTGGATTTTGGACTCCTGTATTAACTGAAATTATTGATGTGCAAGTCTACCTTAAAAAAACAAGGATTGTCTATTCGAGACTGCTCACTCAAACTAAAAACAGAGACATTTTTAAGTAGTAATCGAGAGGACTTCGCTGAAACCAGCATTACATTTGCCGTTAGCGTGTTTTCAGATCTGAGAATCAGTACAGAACCACACAAACGTATTGGCCATAAGAAAAAGATGCCTGGTGAGAAAAGTATGAAATCCTCAGGTCGAAATCAATCTCGATAGTACTCCTAGCGACATTGATAAAAACGCTTCAACGGTTTGTCACAGTTTCATCAGAAGCCTCCGAACTTCCAAAACAAGGACCCGTTGAATTCTTGAATTTTATAAGAAAATATCTGCTAGATGATTCAATCCCGAATATCGTCATCATGATTCGCATATTTTTTACTATTGCGGTAAGCGTCGCTACATACAAGTTTTTCCAAACTTAAACTGATCAAGATTTACTAGCGATTAATGATGGCAAATTTACGACTCACTAATTTGGCCATTTTGTCCATTGAACAAGAGCTGGAGGAAAAAAAATTGATTTCGATAAAATTATTGATACTTTTGCCAGCAAGAAAGCGTGTAAAATTCACTTGTAGTATGTTTATGTAGGCCTAAAAGTGATTTTTTTTTAATTAACAATAATTGATTAATGAATACATATTATTTTGAACAAAAAAGTAAGGTTTTGAAATGTTATTATTTAGTTAATTTTTTTTTTTTGGGGGGGGGAACCAAGATCAACAAGATAGTCCTTAGAGGACTTATAAGACATAAAACTTGGCTTAAGCCTTCAGGGATAAACTTGTTTTCAAAACGTTTGATAATATTCTTAAATGTCTGTCTGAGCTAATTGAGGAGGTGTTTGAAACCTATAATTCGTGTACTGAAAAGCACCTAATGCGGTAAGTTCTCGGGGCAAAGCGTAGCACAAATTAAAGAAATGGTGCGCAAGGATCTCTGAAGTACATAGAACTGATTATTTCATACGTTGCCATCAATGAGTCCAAGGCGATCTTCTGGTCCATACATCATGTCATGGTAGTAACTCATCGCCGACTTAAAAATTAAGAGACAATTCGACAACAACAAAAAATTATATGCCAAGAAACTCCAACAAGGTGCAAATCAAGCAATTGTGGCTCCACCTGTCAATGTCGGAAAAGCATTTTCTTAGATGGAAACATAGAAGAGTAGACCTAGATGATGTTTATTCTCAACTGCTGATTTTCAAAACTAGGTCAGTGAATTACACAATTTCACATTGCACTTTTAAAGAAATGCACTTATGCCCTGAAGATATAAACACATTAAACATCTCACAATTTCACACATTTATTTACAATATTAATGCAATTACTGCAGAGTCTGAAAGAGTAACCTGGATCATGTAAGGTATTCGTATACTGGATTAAAGGGGGAAAACTGTAAATATATTAATTGTGTGAAATAGCGCTTACATGAAGTCACATAGGGTGGTAGTGAAAAGTTCAGAGATTAAGACTCTGAGATCTAGAAGATTCGCTCTTTTAAACATAACAAAGTCTAATCACTGTCAAAGATTCATTTTCGGTGCTTGAAATTGAATGTTGTAACAGTATTGATGACAGACATGTGTATGCTTTATTGTTTAACATTAGTGACCTTTGAAAGGGGGTGGAAACTTTGAATGGCTGTCTAGATAGCATAGCTGGTTGTTGATATTTGAATAAGTAATATGGAAGGAACATGTAGACCTAGCGTCTATATTTATAAAGGCTTGTAGTTGATAAATAAGGTAAGAGTTGCCAGAGTTGCTGTTTGTTAGTTGCTTAACTCTTAACTTTCTTCATTAAGATGCTGCGTTGCGAGTGGGTAGACTCTCAAAGTAAGAAATCACCATAAAGACATTACAGATATTGTAAACATATCACTCAGTTTTAAAAGAGAGTTTCAAAATAAACAATCATATACATTTTCCTCCTCCTCCTCTCTCTCTCTCTCTGATGGGGTGAAGTTGTCAATTTCATCAAAAACCTTAACATTTTGTAATGTTTGTAGTCAGAA
>JADKLZ010000728.1:13627406-13656792 GCA_021533235.1 Biomphalaria straminea | reverse complement strand
GGTTAGCTGCGTCAAATTGGCAGAAGCGCCTGTGACCAGCGTAACATGAACATACTAATTATATATAGTCCATTTAATCAAATTAACATTCAAATTTGTTTTTCTAAAGCATTGTTACATGAGTGCAGCTATATTCTTAATATCGCGTAAATTAAGGTCAATTAGCCATTTTTTAGAAATCTCCATTCATAGTATTTTTCATTCATGAATTCACGCATTTTTACTTATAACAAGCAAATGGGAAGATCCCATGGCGTACGCACCACGGTGTGAATGGGAAATAATATATCCAAAGCCGCACTATTTTCATTCACAAAATAGCATAGCATATTTTTTTTTTAATTTAAAAAGATTTTAATAATGTCCGGAAATTTCCAGAACTTTTTCGACCGGCGGCATGGCATTTAATAACATTTCAGGAGATTTCCAGGGGGCTCCTGGTCAATCAAGAGGCCGCGGGAAATCTGTTGTTTTATAAAATGGTTCAATTTAATAATTTATACACCTAAAAATTAGCACGGGTCCAAAGAAAGTTAGGGACCCACTGTGGTCGCATATGTTGCAGTGCCTAAGGCCTGCCCTGGAAAATAGCGGCGTATGCTATGCCGCCGGTCGACTAGTGTACCTATATATATGGTGCGTCAAAAAAGTATACACATTTTGAACTGTCATAGACAATTTATTTCCCGTTCTACAATGCTAAATTTCTGGACATGGAAAGCTTAATGTCCTATTGGAAAAATAAATGTGATTAATGTGAGTAATGTTCACAGAGATGCCCCACAGAAACGCTTTAAAGACCAGCTTAGGGACCAACGTGCATTAACTGACATAGCAGAGGGTATCTGACTGCAGGCGGCCTCGGAACTAGATAGCCGGAGAGTTTTTTTAAAGGCCGCGGGATACACCAAAGAAAATATATGAGCCAGGAATTTTTTAGTGGGTGGGGTTGGGGGATTGAGATAAATTTCTTACCCACTAAGCTATATATACCATTTATATATATATATATATATTTATTTATATATATATATATGTGTGTGTGTGTGTGTGCGTGTGTGTACACATAATTAATCTTCGTCATATGACGCTTTTTGTACTTTAGAATAGGTTCGTTCTGGAGTTCGTGAAACGACAGTAGACACCTCTCTTTAGCCAGCCTATAGTTGCCATGGCTGGTTGTGAAGGTCGTTGTCTATGGGTAAGCGACTCCAAGCCCTAGTTCAGCAACTTGACGACAGGGAGATCTTAACATATAATAGTTGAGCGTGATTATCTCTCCAGAGAACCTTTTAGTTAATGAAACACTTGAGTAACTATCAGTGGCGTCACTAGGATGGGTGTCACCCAGAGTTCGACTTTTTCTTCCCATTAAAAACTATCGTCGATTTGTTCTTTTTTTTTGCGCAATAATACAGTTCGTTGATTGCTGTTATGCATTGTTAAAATGAATGTCGATTCTGTTTTAATTTTTACTTTTTTTTTTGTCTCTGACATTTTACCGTTAATTATTACAGAGATTAACATCTAAGATTTAAAATTTAAACCAAATTAAACATCAGCTGTACAAGCTTTCATTAGTAAACTTTAAAGAGCTCCCAACGGAAACTTTTAAAGTTTTTTAAGTAACAGTATGCTAAAGACGACTACTAAAAACATGCAACTTTATGATCGGTACAAAAACTAGAAAATATTTTTTTTTAAATTTTAATATATAAGAGTCTACAATAAAAGAATAAAAACTTAAATTTCCTTTTCAGGATTTCAAATTTGAAAACTTATAAATAACTTCAAACTCAATATATTTTGCGACTTCGTTTTCAATGGACAGATTGCTTGATTTAAAATTAGTTTTTTTTAAGTTATTAATAGTTGTTAATTAACTTTAATTTTAAAAAGCTTCTTCCAAATGACGCCACGTAGATATACATTTATCAAGAAACAGGTAAAGGCTTAAGTCTAAGGCTGGTAGAGCTTCGTTGACGTCATTCAAAACTTTGCCAGTAGATGTCTTCTAGTTCACATATCTTGTCGTCTGGCTCAGTATAAAAGAGATAGATGCACTCAGCATTAACCACTTGTTATTTATTTGAATAGTGAATCCGGCATCTTAAGATTACTGTCCTGATATTTCCTTATCATTAAAACTTATTTTTCTGTTGCATTAACATGCTAGTTTGATTTTTAAAAAGTTAGCTCAATAAAAATTTTAGCTAACATGTCACACATTTCGTAGAGTAAATGAAGTGCTCTAGCTTAGCCACCACTTTGCCAATAATTAATACTTTAATTTGAAGGTACTCTTGTGTTTTGTTGATTTTTTCCCCTCAGTACATCTGCCAACAAGAAAATCAAGCAATGAAATGTATGGGTGTATTCACAGACAGATGTCTTTGCGCTGCTCCTCTAGTGTTTGTATTTTCAGAGCGACGGCAAAGATTTTCGCCGTCAGACTTTCATAAATATGTTCTTTCATGGATCTAACAGCAACACGATGAGTACACCAGAAAGCTGTTCATATGACATTCTTATCATTAATTGGAATATTCTATCGATTGGTAAAAGCCGCAAAGAAAGAAAACTTTTATAGAAAACCGAGAAAAAAGTATGTTAGAAGCATGCTCTGATTAAGAATTTTGACCAAAAAGCTAAAATAAATGGTGTACACATCCATTAAAGTTTCTTTTTTTCATTAATACTGCCTGCAATCATTCATGAATTCTTGACATTGTAGATGCATTACCATGTCCTTGAGCTCATCATATCAATCTCTTTCCAAACGTTTCAAATTATCAGAACTGCTACCATCAGCTTTTGGTCCACTTTATGAGAAATATGCAACAATATTTCAGTCATTTAAACATTACCATTGCTACTGTTAATACAGCTTCAGAGATCTATGTTAGGTGTGGTGTAATACAAGATACCAGAATACCTTGCAGCATTTATGTTTCCTTAAGTAGTTTACTAAACATTTTTGGTACAAGCTTGGAAAGTAACTTTTTTTTTGCATCTTATAAGTTATTATTTCAGCACTGGGTCATATTTGGATAACATTTCCATAATTCCAAGAAAAAAATTCCATTATTTATGAAAGGTCTTCTTCAATTCGCCATCATATATAAAGTTTTAGTTTGCTAGAAACAATGCGATAGTAAGCAATCTTTAAGTGCAAGATGTTCCCCTGTTTTCTCATCTATATGTCAATCATAGCAATGACTTCCCTGTCAATTGTTTTTGCAGCCTAACTTCGACTGACTAATTGTTTCAAATTTGATAATCTGATAAATGTTCTTCGGTCTTCTTACGAGTTTCTCATTGTGAACATACCCACTATCAAACAAGAAAATTTTGCAATTGATTTTTCCCCATTAAAAGTTTATTCAACCATTCCTATGCTTTATGATATAGCGTCTGGCTCTTTTTAAAGTTGTTATTTATAATTTTTTTTTTTAAATTTGCATTTTTTTCACTCGGGTGTCACCCCCTATCGGGTGACACCTGGTGCGGACCGCACCCCCCGCACCACCCTAGTGACGCCAATGGTAACTATTCATCTTATTTACAAGTAGTGATGTGTAACAGTTAACTAAAAAGTTAAAAACGTTTAGTTTAAATAAAAAGTTTAATTAAAGTCATGGTTTAACTAGAGTTTTTCTTAGTTAAAATCGTAGTTCAATAAAAAAAAATTGTTACAAACTAAAAAGCTTAATGAAAATTAAAAAAACTTTTCAACGTGTGGTAGCAGTTGAAACGCACATCCTTGTTTTCTGCAGTCATATTTAATCAACAGCTTTGATTATTAAAAAACGATGCTACTTTGTTAATCTGCGTTTGAAGAGGGTAAACTACAAGTTATGAAAGTTAATATCTGCACTTGAAAGTAGCTGAAATCTTCTATGCATTATTAGGAATTTTTTTTTTTAGAATTTGTTTAAAGTCACGTGGTGGTGTTCAATCTGATTAGCAATTTAATTCAATGATTACTGGTTTTAATCAATTCATTTGAGGCAAAAAATAATTTTTTAAGTTATGGAACATTAGAAACGTATTGTAATAACTTCAGAGAAGGCAACTCAACGAGGACAACGATGTTTATTTACATGACATCACAGTTACATAAAACAACATCTTCATGTAGCACTGTCTCTCCATCTTGGCTGTCAACGTGGGCGGAAGTCGTTATTTTCACATGTCAACATTCTGTTCTAGTCCGTTCACTAGAGGTGCGCACCTGTGCACTAGCCTGAATGATGGTGCGCAAGTCATTACATTACCCCCGTCTTAGCACTTTTCGTCCCGAAAAGAAACACTGCAGCTGATGTTTGACAGTTCAGGTGGAGGTCGATCAGTGGGAGTCACAGGCGGTAGGTAGGGTGTTCCCCACAAAGCCATCCGCATTGTTTTCCTCCAGTGCCGCTTTCTCTTTCTCCAGTTGACCAGGCTGTTGTTGATACGATGACGTGGCCGTTTGACACACAGAGAAATAGTGTCGAGCACTGTTTTCGACAGCACAGCCGTTGACAGGACACGCTGTTTCAGCAGACCCTCCTGACAGACGCCTCTCATGGAAGCTGCAGGTTCACATGCAACCACGTTGCAAACAAAGTCCGATATGCCGCATTCATCCACAGCTAACAGTCTCACGTCTTCAAGTTGAAGATGTCTTCTTCTTGACAACTCAGATTTAGAGTGGGTTGACTGACATTTATCCATGCCAATGTCGATGATGATGGTAGAAGTAGACATGCCTTGTTGATGGTTTTCTTGGCATCCACATTCCCTGTTTGATGCGCCGCACGCACAGTTCATGCCAAACCTCTGGATACAATTGTCAAGCTTCGAATTTCTCTCATGAGCACCGGCAGATAGGCAGAGGTCTTTAAGGTCCATAGCAACAGGCTTGGACGCAGACCCAACGTTGTCTTGGTCTGTCCGGCTCATTGAGGTACTCGTTGCAGTTAAATCAGGAACAAACGTTTCAGGCACAAAACAGACTCCAGCTCCTTCATTCATCTCTTTCCTTTCGATTTCGTATATCCCAGTGAGATCGTCGCAGCAATCGTTGTCACGTTCCTCGCCTTGAAAGTCACCCCCGTCAGACTTGCTCACAACACAGTCACAGACAGCGCTCCAATCCCCAGCGCCTACATCACCACTGTTTGTGCAGCCACAGTCCTGACCAGGCAGCTCCCCCTTTACAAACGAGTTTATGCCTTCTTTCGGTTGCGACACCATATGATCACTTTGGTCTATTTGTTCTTCCACTTCCAATACAATTTCATCTACGTTCAACATTATATCCCTACTCATGTTCCTCATCATGATCCTTATCGTGCTCAATTGTTCCTTAAATTGTTCCTTAAATTCATCCCCACACTCCTGGATCTTGCAAATGACATCCGCAATCCCAGGTTCAACTTCGAACTGGTAGGTCTCCGGATCTTCATCTTCCTCAATCAATGCTTGTCGCAGATGAGCCGTAAGCCTTTCCTTGCTACCGAAGTGTTTTAAATCTCGGTCCCGAAGCTCTTGTCTCAGCTGTGTAACTGAGAGCTGATGTAATAGCTTCAAATATGTCATTTTAATCAAAGCCTACCTCCTCTCGTTGAGTTGCCTATAAATCCTCACTTCTGACACCAATGTAATAACTTCAGAGAAGGCAACTCAACGAGGACAACGATGTTTATTTACATGACATCACAGTTACATAAAACAACATCTTCATGTAGCACTGTCTCTCCATCTTGGCTGTCAACGTGGGCGGAAGTCGTTATTTTCACATGTCAACATTCTGTTCTAGTCCGTTCACTAGAGGTGCGCACCTGTGCACTAGCCTGAATGATGGTGCGCAAGTCAGAGTCATTACAGTATAATAGATTCTAGTCTCTAGATTTATTAGTGAGATCTAGGTCTAAAATGACAGGACTATAAGCATTAGGATAATCAACTCTATTTAAATTTTTTTTTTGTTAATCCACGTTGCACCCTCCCTGCCCAAAAAGTAAATAGACCATGTGTCGGACTGATTTTAACAATTTGGTCAGATAGACGTACACATGTAGGCTTAGTGAACTGTAGTGTGCAGTTCATTATGACAAGACCACCCCACGTTTTTTTTCCTTGCGCGTTTAGCGATTATGTGTTAGTTGTACGGTGAATGGTTAGACAAAAAACATTGGCGTGGTTAGTCAAGCATTTACTTTGCATTAAGTTACATAGTTACACAGGTTAAATGTTTCATAAAACTCCAACAATTGTTTTTCAATCTCTTTGGTTACTAGAAATGTGAAATTCTAAATCTGTTATTAAAGATATTTTAAAATTTATTGGTATAAGTAAGATTTTCCATAATATAGTAGGTTTATATATATTTAGTACCATTCTTTTCTATAGGTTTTGATATAAAGGTTTTAATATAAGGCAAAAATAAAAGCACACATATTTATTTAGACATTTTTTTTTCAAATGGATAAATATTTCTACAATTTTTAAAGAATAAGATCAAACCGTAGGCATACAGTCGGAGAATTATAGCCAGGTCTTAAGTCTAAATCACACCCCAACCCAAAAAAAAATGAAAAAAATTGTTTAGTTTAATAAATGTTATTTAATTTAGTTTCAAAACTTAAAATAATATGAAAAGACAAAGACGCCAAAATCAGACTGGTCATGGCCACATTTCTATATGCTTGTGAGACTTGGACGCTGACTGCAGAGCTAGAGAGGAGGATCCTAGCAATGGAATTGAGATGCTACAGAAGGATCCTAGGTGTAGAAACATCGACATCCAATCGGATTTTATTAGGAAAATTTGTGGTGATCAAGTTTGTGACACTAAAATCTCCGATCGCGGGGCCTGGGGCAGCTTCCCCACTTGCCACCCCCTAAGGCCGCTACTGCTTCAGGGAACAGTACCGGGAAAAAGAAGAGGCAGACAGAGAAAGCAGTGGGAGGACAGAATAAAAGAATGGACGGGCCTACCAATGAAAGAAGTTCTAAGCAGGGCAAAGAATAGTAGAGAGGAATGGAAAAAGACGGTCTACAAGTCTTGCTTGGTACCCCAACGGTCCACAGACTAAGGGATAGGAAACAGGTAACTTTAGTTTAACTATAATTTGAAATTCATAACAGCCTAATAGTTTAATTACTTTTTTTTAGAGTTTAGTTTTAGTTTAACGTTTTAAATTTAGTTTAGTTCCCATCACTATTTATAGGTATTACATCATGAGAAATTGAAAGAAAAAACAACGTCCAACATAGATTATCTGCGGTAGAAAAGGACTTTCCTATTCTCACAACTCTCTGCAACTCTGATTAGAAAAGTACACGTGACTCAGAGGAATGAAAATATTGAAGAAAACAAAAGAATTATTTTGTCTCATGTTTAATAGAGTCGAGATGATACATTAATACATTAGTTTATCCTAAAAAAAATCATTGTAAGCAGTCCCCGAAAACCGCTCTTAGTTATGTGTGGGCTTCCACTAGTCCGTCCGTCTGTCACGCTTAAATCACATAAACTAGAAAAGAAACTGAAAACTAGATATCATCATATTTTAGATTTTGCAAAGTTTGGGTGCAATGGCTACATTTTATCTTCTGAAAGTGATTTTTTTCTATATTATCAGACAATTTATCTTGATACTTCTTATACCATAAATGTAAGGGAGGTTTTAATTGGAAAGAGGGAGATCTTCTTTTTAGTACCAATTGTTCAAACGTAGGCCTATTTCAAAATTGTGAACAAAAAAGTTGAGACTAAAAATAAAATCTTTTGTTTTTTTCTAGTATACTAGCAAGTCAAAGTAAACAGAAAATATTTTCATTTATAAAGGTTAATATTTCAAATAGTATGCAAATGTAACATACATTTTTTGAAAACTAATTTCTATATAGCGAGGTGATTGTCGAGGCGTACCGTCAGCGGTCAATACACCATGCACATAGAACAGTAAACAACCAGGTATTATTTTTTGTTTATTTGTTAGCGGCCCCAATAATGTTAAAAGCCGCAATTACTGATTTCACCTTTTGGTAAAAAAATGAATGTAAAGTACAAAATCTCAACATCGATAATTAGATCTAGATGTTCCATACTTACAAAAAAAAAAAGCCAAATGATTTTTTGATAAGCTCTTCTGAATTACAAAACATTTAACTTTCTTGCCAAAAACGCACAGAAATCTCAATATTGCTACTAGTTTGTTCCGGACGTTTTAATGTGAAAAACAAATTAACACCAAATATTAATTGAAATATGAAATCGCTCTTTTGACTTATATTACATTTTATCCTATACTCTTAAGCGAGCAATTCTTGTATATATATATATTTATTTATTTATATATATATATAAATTTTATTTCGAAAACGGCTCTAACGATTTTCTTTAAAATTTCAAGGCATGTGCGTATTAGTGAGAAAAAAAATCTGAACTCATTGGCCACATCGGGAAAACTCGAGTTTGACCGTTATATTGGTTTGAAAAATGTCTCATTATCGAAAAATTTATTTTAGTTTGAAGGTTTTATGAATGAAATGGAGAATTTATGAATGAAAGTTTTCCATGACGTAAACGGGAAAAACGCTGCTTACGTCACTAGGCTTACCATAGTAGCCTACAATGCAAACAAGAATGAGTCAATAGACCTAATTAAACACTTGCGCACCATCTTATTGAAGATTGATTTATTATAGAACTATGGAAGGAAAGTAATAAAATTAAATGTACCGATGTATAATTAGGTATTGCGTTTTAAGAACTTAATAAATTGTTTACACCTAAATTGCGTAGGGCAATGTAGATACCGTTTACTTATTTATTTTTTTTGCTGGTGATTTCCAGCTGTCTCGTTCCGAGGCCGCATGCAACCAGGTGCTCTCTTCTATGCCAATTGTCAGCTAAGGCCAGTTGGCGCCTAAGCATTTCGGTGTTACGCCGACCACTTTATTAGCTCACCAAAAAAAAAAAGACCGCCTTTGGCATGAGTTTGTCTGAAATTCGTCTCTCATACAGGATACTGCTCTGTCAAGCGTAACTGTCGGACTTAAAGAATTCCCTCTATACAAAGGCCCAACAGAAAATTTGCTGCCGAGGACAGACGCAGACGCGAAAAGAAAATCTTAATCGACCACCGGAGGACAATGGTTATGCTTGCCCTGGATGTGGCAAAATATGTAGGTCACATCTGGGGCTGAGTAGCCACGGGAAATACTGCATTTCTCATTAATCTTCGGATTTGATGTCAAGCCTTAATATAATTATTATTTTGCTTGTAAAATTATGACCATGTATTCATGCTTCAGTGTCTAATGTCCCGTACCAAAACAAAGGAAATGGTGATTACACAGCTGCTCTACTCCTTACTTGCTCACACTGAACAAGATATCTAGCTAGCGGTCAACGAGTTTGCGTACGCTGCAGCCACTTTTGATTAAACTATAAACCTCAGTAAAAAAAATGGGGTTACCGTTAGGACGTGGTGATGAAAGCCCAGGAGATATCTGAATGGAGGGATGTGTAAAAGCAGGCCATATCCTTCCATGGGCTGTAGAACCAGTAGCAGTAGTATATAACCTTTCTTAGTATAAATTATTTAACCGAGCAAGGCTCGGCCACCTGATATTTTTTCTAAAACGTCACAAAAATCTCATCATCGACAATTGGTTGTTTTGGATTTATTATGAAAGATATATCATCGCTAAATGATTATTTGAAATTTATATTCTAGTTTACATTGCATTAATTGTTTTTGGCTGGCGGCGGGAGAGGGGAAGCGTCTAGAAATTTCAGTTATTGATAATAGTTTGTTCCGTTTTTTTTTAAATCAAAAACATATTAACGCTAAATGATTGTTTGAAATCGCTATTTTGACTTAAATTACAATTAAGTTTCTTACCAAATCGTCTCAAAAACTTTTTATGAAGTTATAACAAAATAACACCAAAAGATTCATTACAATCTCTCTTGAATACTACAATTGATATCGTATAGTGTCTAAGAAGTCTAATTAACAATATATACCTCGTTTTGCTCGCTAAGTAAAATGATTTGAGAATCATGCTAGATAGTATTTTCACGAGTTGCTATTGGACACATTGGACCAAATGCTTTAAGAACTCGTGCGCCAAAGTTAACTAGCACACGTGATTCATTTAAACTCTCTCATGTTAATGAAGATATTTTTTTAAATTCTAACTTAGCCACGTGACGAAGTGGAAAAACTTTTTTTTCTTTTTGACCTCATTCTGAACGATTTCATCAATAAAAATACCTCGATTGATCGTTCGGTTAAATTTTTTGTTTGAAAACAATGACAGATGATATATATAAAGTATTGTTCTTCTTTTTTTTTTTTAGGGAATAACAAATAAACGCCTAACAATTGTTTGAAATCCTCTGAATTATATTACATCTAATTACGTTCCAGAAGTTCCATTATCGATTTTTTTTATAACGGCTTAGAATGTAAATTGTATATACATATCACGCACACATTTTATAATCTAAGTGTGATGCACGTTTTTTGAAGATCTAGGATTGTGTCGTTATTTCGTTGCGATATTACTTTTTTCAAGCAAAACAAGAACATGGCTCGAATATTTCTTATTCTTGAGCCGATCCGTCGGGTGAGGGAGGGGCTCTGTGTAATAACAAAAACTCTCTTTGTAATCTTGTTTCAATAGAAGTTTATTTTCCTTAGGCTTTCCATTTTTCTAAAATTGTGTGTCTTTTAGAACTTTTCTTTTTTTGTTCTGTCTAGCTAGAAAGTTAAAATTAAAATAATCCAGAGTTCTATATCTGGAAAGTTAAAACTACAATTAAACATCTTATCAATGTACATTTATTTGATAAATATCGAGGTTGTTTTGTATTCACTTAGAATTGTTTTCAATAAAATGTGGATTTAAAGTTGTAAGAGCCTGGACAAAAGAATTATCGCGTTAAGATAAGTTAATGTGAATTTGTATCTACATTTCCAATCCTCATTACGTATATTATTTTATCATACACATTTAAATCCACCACAATTCTAGTGAAATAATGAATAATTATGTCTTGGATGTGCGGCTATGATGTACCATGTAAATATTATGTTCTCCGTGACGCAAGAAAAGGCCAGACTTTGGAGCTGTGGTCTCAGGCGATGGTATTTACCAAGAGACCACAAGGGCAGCTATTCATCCCGCCAGAACAAAATAAGAAGACGAGACTTTTGTGTAGTAAGTCAAAAAAAATTCCTCAGACTGCTGGAAAACATTGGCTAGTGGGTCAATCGCGGTATGGTTTCAGACCTAATCATCCTTGCGTGGACGTTGGCCGGAGTCGTGAGGGGAACAATGGCGATGCCATTTGGCTGGACGCTAGTTGGCTGACATTCTTGTCCAGTAATATTTCGTTACCGTAGAAATTTGGAATACTCTAAGCCACTTGCAGTTCTTTTGTCCTAGTATATTCTTTTAGGTACTTAGTGTTGTACACAAGTTTGTTGTGAAAACATACATTATTGCAAGAGCTGGACATAGAATGAGAAGATAGATAAAATGATTGTTTAACTGCTTTGTTCAGTCCCTCTAGTGGAAAGTGGTAACAATTTAATAACAACTAGAAAAGTTCAACAAAACAAGAAAGACATTTTTTAAAATGATAGCGTCAAACCAGAATTTTTCCAGTGCGGCCAACTAGCTAGTAATCTTTTCTCAGCAATAAACATTGTTTTCGTGTTCAGCTTCCAGGTTTCACGAAGATACGAGTTTAATAGAATTATTGCCCCGTAGGATCCGTCTATTCAAGACGGGATTTTGTTTAGATTGTCATAAGTAATAATGTTTCAAAGATTCATTTGACGTTGTAGAAATGTGTTGTTTTTTTTATGTAAAATGTTTTACATGTTTCGGAAGTTCCTTCAAAGTTAAATATAATTTATTTCCATATCCAAACCCCCCGATGGACAACGGGGGATGGCAGCGAGCAGGATATGAACCAAGTCCGTCCAGATAATCAGTCTAGCGCGCTAACCGCACGACCAGGCGTTTCTGTTAACTTAATAACACACTAATAGCCTATTATTGATATTGAGATATATTACACATTACGGCATGACAACTACCGAACATGTACAGTTTATCAGACGAGCGATTTTAAATAATCTTTTGGTATTGATTTGTAATTGAAAAAAAAAGAAAAAAGAAAAGAACAGGTATGGACCATGTACTTCGGCAACGTCTGCTCGATGTCCCAGCACATACCGGCATTTTCATTAAAATGGAATTAGAATGAGGATGTAGATCTACCAAAACTATCCTTCGGATTTAATGTACTCTTAAGATCTATATCTACCAGATTTAGATCTAAAATATAAATTTGGAATAATCTATATGTAACCTGGTGGTTTTTATTTATGTTTTGGCTTTTAATTTGTTTAGAATACCTGGCTAGTTGATCCATGACCTAGCCCCATAAATAGACTAGTTTTAGTATTTTCCCTCCTTTTTGTATCGAGAAGTCGACGCTGACAGTCGTGTTCTAATTTAGTAAAGTTTTTCTGTATTAAGACTCGGCTGGGATCGCTTGTGAGTGTGAAAAATGTTTTATTTCTTTTTATTTTTATTTAATTAGTTTAGATTTATCTTGATTGTTCCTAGTTCTATTGTTATTAGTTTAGATTTAGGTGAATTGATGCTGTGTTGCATCTCCGTCTAATTTATATTACTGGTGTCCATTCTCCAGGGTGGAACCGGAAGGTCCATTTATTTGAATAGCGCCATTCTCCCCATGCTTGGTAAATTCAATCCTTAATTATCCCCGTAATTGATATACTTTTATACCATATTATCTCTTTTGTAAATACTTTTTTATTCGTTTAATGTTTCCAGTATAATATTTTTTTTATTAATATTTAATAATTTGGTAGTTGTTATGACATGATTAGAACATAGATTTATTCGGGGATAATTAAGGGATAAGTTTTCATTAGTGACGGAAGTGACGAAGAGTGAGATTAAAAATAAGAATGATCTAGGTCGATGCAACAACAAGACGCTATTTTCATATACAAGACAGACATAGAATAGAACGACAACGACGGGTTCCTTCTTGAGTATTAAAGTTGATTTATCGTTGCAGCAGCGTCGACTTACTATATTATTGTTCGGCCTTCGTTGGTGTTGAGTTGTGACAATTACCTCCTGTACAACACCGCGAACAGGCACGCAACATAGAGAATTATTACTTTTAATTTTGTATGTTTAGTGTCAAGATGGCGGCCCTCGTCATTAACCTAGATCTAGTATTTTATTGTCTGGCCCAACTAGTGTTGTGGTATAGACATTGATGTGTGTTTTTGTATGGCTTTAATTAGCCACATGCAGGTAATATGCATTTGCCTCTTGCCTATGATGTTGTTGTGTGGCCTAAATCTAGGCCTAAACTATTTTTTTTTATTTACTTATGTTTGTTTTTTATTAATTATAGGCAATAATTCCTTGCCTTTGATAGCTTGCTTGCCAATAATGCTGGCCTTACTCGCCATTAATGTTTGCCTGCAATAAGTCTATGCCTTTAGCTCGATTTGCCAATATGTCTGTCCATATTTGTTTTTAGTTATAGTTTAGGTTTAGAGTGGCATTTAGATATAGTAGTTATTAGGTAGAGGTTAGATGAAGTTAATCACAGTAGTTTAAGTCTTGTAGTAGTGGTAATAGTGGTTTGATTTGGTTTGTTGACCAGTGAGTTGTAGTAGGGTTGATTATTTGTTTAGCTTTGCTGATTTAGTCTATTTGGTTATTTTCATAAAGTTATTTGTGTGTGTGTATGTTTTTATTATTTTTGTTGTAAATAAATGATTTCTATAATTTGTTTTATAAATTTAGTCTGATCGTTTTATTTTGATTGTTGTTTTATCTTATCTTAGAAGTTAGTTTTAGTTAAGTTAGTTAGTTTAAATGTGCTGCCCTGATCACTCAGGCTAGCGTAGCCCCTTGGCTGTTGGTCAAGGTGTCACAGATGAACTCACACAGTAGAGCTAACATCAGCCCACTGAAAATAAATTAAATGTATAGATGAAAAAGGCCCTAAGCGCCTCCTGCTAAGCTAGCATTTTTGGTGTCAGAATTGGATCTTATTATTTTTATGTAAATAAAGTTTTTTTTTTCCTTTTCAAGTAACGTTTTGTTGGTGTTTTCGTATAGTTTAGCTAGAGTAGTTAAGTTAGTCTTAGTTATCTGGTTACTCAGACAAATCTTGTCCCTCGGTCATAGACTGGGGTGTCACAGAATGAACCTACCAAGTAGTGTTACCATCTACCTACTGGTAATTTTACGTAAGCTGAAATAGGCCAATCTAGAGCCACCTGACCAGCTTACATTTTGGTGTCAGAAGTGGGATCTGTGATTGAGTGATCAGATGCACATTATTTTTTTAGATAAGGATTAGGTTTTTGTACAGTTTGCGTTTGAATTTTTTAGGGCAGTGTTAGGATTGAGTAGTTAAGCATTGGTATTAAGTTTTTGACAGTTGTAGGAAGCAGTGTTAGGAGATTTATTTTGTTGTCGTAGATTGTTAGGGACTAGTCGATTTTGTTTTGTAAGTTTTATTCGGAAGTAAGGATTTTTAATTTTTGGTTCATAGTGTGTCGATAGGTTATGGATAGTCTAGTTTTTCGTAGATGTTTTGCTTGAATAGTGGTATTTTTCGTGATCGGTAGTGTTTTTTGTTGTTAAAGTGTTAGGATATAGCTCTAGGTGGTTTTTTGGTGGTCTGCGTTGTGGTCGGTAGCCAGTTGTTTTTTATAAGTTTGAGATGTATCTCTAGGATTTTTGAGTGGTTTCGTTAGTAAGATGTAGTTCAAGGTTGTCTGTATTAAGTCGTGATATAGTAGTTTTTGTTATGGTTAGTGTTAGGTTAGGGTAGGGCGGTAAAAATGCAGCAGCGGCAGGAAGGATGCAGCGGTCCCAGCTGATGTCCAGGTACCTCGAAAGGGTGCTCCGAGAGGAAGCCGGAGGAAAGCGAGTCGTCAGTTCCTCCCTGAAGGCTGAGAGATGTCAACCCAGCACCAGCGGCTGAGAGATGTCACCCCAGCGCCAGCGGCTGAGAGATGTCACCCCAGCGCAAGCGGTTGACAGATGTGAACCCCAGTGCCAGTGAAGCGTCATGTCCTAAGACGGCAGCTCCCCTCACCTCAGCGGGTGAGAATGATCGGCTTTCACTAGCCAAGCACTTATGAGTTATAAACAACTGGGCCAGTTTGTCCTACAATTTAGGACGACTGACTGCCCAGTTGCAACGAGCAGTTGTGGCCATAGCCCCCACACCTAAAACTGCTATAATTTCTTCTTTGCAATCGGGCTGAGATGAGAGGTCCCCAAGTCTAGAAGTCACCTACTCAGTCCACAAGACCCTTGCCTAATGCCCCAGCCAGCCATGGGCCAGCCCGGCTCAAGGGTCGACAGACTACTCAGGCTAGCGTAGCCCCTTGGCCGTTGGTCGAGGTGTCACAGATGAACTCACACGGTAGAGCTAACATCGGCCTACTGAAAAAAAATTAAATGTATAACTGAAAAAGGCCCTAAGCGCCTCCTGACCAGCTAGCATATATGTATATATAATTCTCTAAGTCACAAATTCAAACAACAAGCAAATAGGGAAGATCCCATGGCGCAGCATGGTGTGAATGGAAAATGGTGTATCCAAATCAGCACTATTTTGTGAATGAAAGTGGTGTTTAGATAATTCTCTTCTTCTCAATTTGTCATAATATCAAAAGTATTTCCAGATTATTGTGTCGTAAGACTATTGAAACTAGAACAACAATACACAGATAGAGTCTACTCTCAGGTTTCACTTTAGAAGTACTTTAATTAATATCACAAATTACGCACATTCGTTCATTAGACATGATTACGAAAGGTAACTCATCTCTCTATTCTTAGATCTAGATCTAAAACTCGAATTCAACTCTAATATTATAGAACTTCTCTTTGCAAAGATAGTTTTATGCTTTAGCACATGAACATACTAATTATAGTCCATTCATTTCATATTTTAATCAAATTAACATTCAAATTTGTTTTTTCTAAACCATTGTTACATGAGTGCAACTCTATTCTTAATATCGCGTAAATTAAGGTCAATCAGCCATTTTTAGCTCCATTCATAGTATTTTTTATTCATGAATTCACGCATTCACTTTACTTATAACAAGTAAATGGGAAGATCCCATGGCGCAGCATGGTGTGAATGGAAAATAGTGTATCCAAATCCGCACTATTTTCATTCACAAAATAGCATAGCATAGCTATACTATTTTGTGAATGAAAATGGTGTATATAATTCTTTTCTTCTCAAAGTTCAAAAGTTCAAGCCAGAACGACAATACACAGAATAATAATTTCACTGGCTTCGGTTCATATCCTTCTTCTAGCTTCCCCCTTTTAATCTCACTTCCATGTTAAATTTTTATCTATATATTTCCGGATTTTTCTTTTACTTTACTTTTACTTTACAAACGATTTTAATAATTTCCGGACATTTCCTGTACTTTTTCGTAGGCCTATATTTTGCAATTTCAGGACATTCCAGGGGCTCCTGGTAAATCAAGAGGCCGCGGGAAATCTGTTATATGTTATAAAATGGTTTAATTTAATAATTTATACACCTAAAAATTAGCACTGGTCCAAAGAAAGTGCGGGACCCACTGTGGTCGCATATGTTGCAGTGCCTAAGGCCTGCCCTGCAAAACAGCGGCGTATGCTATGCCGCCGGTCGACTAGTAGACTATATTTAGTATTTTTATGTGTCAAAGTAAAAAAGTGGGAAGCGTGGTCGAGAGGCCAAGTGCGGCTTGATCTTGGCTTGCTTGGCTACCTAGAAGGGGGCCCGAGGTTCGACACCCGACTCGGGCAGAGTTGTGTTTACTGAGCGCCCAAAGGCAGCACGGGAAACCAACTCCTAGATACCCCCTCCCCCCCCACTGGTCCACAAATGAGATTGGACCAAAGCGCTCTGAGCATGCTATAAGCATGAAAGTAGCGCTATATAAAAGCTATAATAATAATAAAAAAAAAAAATATATGTGCCAAGTGTAGTTCTTAAAATTATATCTAGATCTAAATCCTTTCGATCCTTTCTCATCTCAACATGGTAAACATAGCGTAGATTCATAAAATAGATTTTTTTTTAGGGTCTTAAGTTTTTTTAGGGCTACTATACATACGTCACGGTTCCAGTTAGTACGCGAGGAACATTTATGCCAAGTTTTATCAAGATTGGTCAAACGGTTTTGATTTCCATCATTAGTCACATACATACGCCTAACATTCTAATTTTCGGATAGATTTGACTTGGTGATACATAAGAATACATAAGAAACATAAAAATTGTCCTCCGTTGTTAACATTTTGTAAAAATATGTCCCTTACATTTATGTATTGTTTTAAACTTTGGGTGTATTTTTATGAAAAAAATGCTTGCATAATAAATTTTATAAACTAAACAGTTTGCTTTTTGAAAACAAAAAAGTAGCTTTTCACCTAAACTTTGCAAGCCGTATCGCAAGATGAAATAATTTTTTTTTTTAAATTTTTCTTCATCTGAGTGTGACAGAAGGACAGACGAATATTTTGCACAAACCTAATTGTGGCTTTAACCTTTGCAGGGGCCCTAAAAATGAGCCGTTGCAACAAAACTTTGAAAGTTCTAAAATATCATTATGTCAGATTTTCATTATCTTTTTTAGTTTACGAGATCTAAACGGGAAGGACCGACGGACAGACAAACCATTTAAAACTAATAGCGGCTATTCACCTTTCGGGGTCTGTTAAAAATAAATATTTACTCGTGTATAAAACGGAGATAAAACCTCGGTACCTTAGTATATCACTAAATAAAGTGATAAAAAAAAACAGCAAAAACAATAAAACGTCACTGAGTTTGTATTGGCACCTCATTATCCAGATCTAAAGATCTATTTCTTACACCCAGCCTCTACGTAGGCCCAAACTAAACTGTAGAATGTTAATCTAAGATGCACTTGATTTATAAAGCTCTCTGACTCTAGGATAATAAAATTGTGTGCTTTTGGAAATTGAATGTTTCACAGATAGTTGCGAGCAGCTTTTATTTATTTAATAGATGTTCCCGAAAGGGGAAAAGTTGCTATTAGTTTTGTGTGATCCACACGTCCGTCCGTCTCCTATAAATCTCAAAACTAGAAAAGCTACTGATATTTCGAAGCTGAAAGCGTGAATTGTAGTTTACAAAATACACAATGAAACAGTCTTTCATTTAAAAAAAAACATTTTAAAATGGTGCTGAGAAGACTCTTTTCATGGGTCCTTAGCGAGTGGATTGGTGTCATCATTGAGGTTGTAGTGATAATTAGCCAGTGGTATGCAACATATATATAATTAATACGTATTTGGAAAAAAATTCGTTTATTCGTAATTATAATTACCCACGGCTTCGCTCGTTGATGTTGTTTATTTTGTTATGGACCCCCCCACTCTTTTATTTTATTTTTTTATACACCCTGTACATCATAATGCTTACATAACACTTTGGCCTTATCCACTCCTTTTTCACACTTTTTATAAAACTGTCCTCATTTCAGCTATCCTCTTTTTGGCAATAATACTTTAATATATGATGTTTTGTTGGAAAGGCGCCCTCCCAAACACACATTCTTCTGACCTATAAATTCGATATCACTTTGCTCTCCCCCATTATTTTCATTCCACCCCTTAAAAACTTGGATTTCATAATCTGTAACACACAATGGCACGACTTGCTTTAGAACGCTACCCCTCCCAACTATATACCTTTTACCCGTGAATTCGATTACCGGTATCACTTACAACGCCCCCCCCCCCACCTTAGAAAATAGTCAATCTCTGACCATTCGTCGACTTTTCAGTTCTGTATCGGAATATTTTAAAGGCTCTCTGATGCATTTGGGCAGGAGCTTTTTTTTTTTTTTTTACTGCATTCTGTGCAATTGAAGTATCACACAATATTTTGTCCGTAACTCCCCCATCCTCCATTTAAACGATTTCTTAACATAATTTTGACCAATTTGTTACGTTGAATTAGAAGGCCCACCTATATAGACCTGCCACGCAAGCTCGTCTCGTCTGAAAATTCCAGTTTCACTTTTCAAACTTTCTCCCCCCCCCCCCGTCACCAGGACTAAAAAAAATAATTCCACATTTAATCACTGACTTATTTATTCAATAGTGAAGTCTTTCAAAAGCTCTATTTTGCTTTTGGTTGGACTTCTTTCTTATCCCCCCCCCCCACTCCAATAAAAAGCTAGTCCTACGCAAAACTCTTTTCTTCGTCTTGTCATTTCAACATTTAATGTACCTTCTGTTGTTTTTCCACTGCACACACCCTAACACGCACACCACTCCTTTTTATTTTACTATGACAACCTTTAACTTTTGTTTTTGGCATTCTCCGTTTGATCCAGCCTTCACCACACTGATTTTCAATTCTATAAATATTGTACCTTTGGTTAGTCAACCTTTTTTTTCAAAAGGCAAGAGATGTATGGCATATATGGTATTAGAGACACAATTTCATAAAACTTTCTACGGCAGTTCATGAGATCTCTTATCAGTCAGTCAGAGGTATTTAACTAATATTTAATGTCTTCGATTTCGAAGATTAAGGGTGATTGCAGTGTTTCACATGACTACGCGCTCACTTGCGGCCTACATACGAAATCATCTTCTTTTTTGAAGGTAACGTCTGTATTGTATAAGATAAGATACTTTCCCTCATCTCGTGCCGTTGTTATCCGGCGGTCTATTTAAGCATTCTTTCTGTCTTCTGCGCCTGTCTTCAATAAGGGTTTTTCTTTGGGCCCCGAAGCCTTTGTGAGAGCTCTGCAACTGTCTCTTTGAGAGGCCATCTGCTGCCAGTTACTTTCCTCTACGACAGTAAGGGCGAAATAGCGTCTGAGTTGATCTTTATAGCGCTTACGGGGGCACCTCTGTTACGCTGTACTCCGCTTCCAAATAAAATCGCCTTTGGCATGCTGTAGTCTCCCATGCGGGGTGAGTGTCCCACCCAGCACAACAGTCTAATGGTAATACATCTCATCTATTCCTTGGAGCTGGGTTCATTCCGATTGGGGACTTCTGGAGCATGACCTTTGTTGTTTTATAGGTTGATGGACAGACCAACTTAATATAATATTATATAGATATAAATGCATTTTACTCTAAAAATAATTACATATTTTTACATGTTTGAAATGTTCCTTCAGAGTTGACGATACTCTACTTCCTAATCTAAAACTTACGCAGGACGCCGAGCAGCGGACACGGTAGGAATCCGGGACCATCGAGACGGCATTCATCGTTTTGATCCCACACGGTTCAGAGCGTAAGGTATTTAGTAACTTCCTGTCACTTGTCTGAGCACATTTGACATTTGTTTGACCTTTTCTATGTCTCTCCTAATGCGTATGGGATTTTCAGCGCCCAATGCCTTGTTCTGATTGATTGCCCAGTGCACAGAGAATAACGGCTTATTTGTTAAGCGTAAGTAGTTGGTCTTTTGTAATATTCCGCAGCCCGATTTCTAACTTTCTACACACTACACACGCCTCTTTTGGCGATTCAGCAGTTATCAAATAATTGCGACATTACGAGACTGACCGTGGTCTCACAATTTTATTTCAGAAATACACAATGTTTGGTTCGAATGATAAGCAGTTAACTGAATCAGGAGAAGAAAAAAGGTAAATACCTGATTTCACTAATACCAACTCTAAGTTTGGTATCTAAATAAAAAAACAACTACTAAGTCTATGATCCAATTTGGATCTAAGCAAAGAGAATGCTATAAAGGCTTCATTATAAGTGGGTATTCTATTTGTCTATAAAACGCCTTGTCCTTTCTTGTTCAAAGACATGTATGACAGGAGTTTCATAGAAATTTCTTGACATGTGAAGACACACAAGTCAATAAAATGCTACGTCTTCTATTAAGATAATGTCATAAAGTGGAGGCGATTCTATATTCAGAAGAATGGAAAGTTATTGTTCTTGTAATGGATGCCACACTGCTCAACGGAAGGTCAGGAAGAGATCGATGATGGTAGCTGGCGCAAATAATTTCTGTAACTAAAAACTATGTTTGACTCTGAAAATATTTATGGTATTGGAAAACATGTGATATTGGCCAAACATAGCTAAAGGGCAAAATGGCAAAATGTATATAAATAATATTACTTATAGTTAAAGGAAAAAGATAATATATATATATGCGCCGCACAGTGCAATACTATTTCAAATATAACTCTAAAGCTTTGACAGTGTACGTAGATTACATCATAAAGAAAATAATAGACACACACAGAGGGAAAACTTTAGTATGTCAGATATAATTTTACAAAATATAATCTTCTTGTTCGTCTGTCAGTACTGTGCTGTCAAGCAGAACATCCCTAGTTCCATCTAAAATGTACGCCCTATCAGCACAAAGTTAAGATGTTTAGTTTGGCTGAAGGTACATTCTGTATCAAATTCTTTCAATAGCCATTTCTTCTCTCTATCTCACCATCAGATTTTCCTCGGGACATTTCGAACACGGTAACCATCTGAAAGCCAATAAAAGTTCTTTCATCGCGCTGAGTTTTCATGTTTCAACATTTATCTTTCGGGGCTTCCCCCCAACGGAACTACTTTGTGAGACTGACGCCCACTCGATGGGTTTCACTTTAAGTTTTCTCAGCAACTCTTAAATAGTTCGATAAAACACATTTCTTTTTCAACTGAAGAAGAGTAGGTGGCTAAGCGAGCAACGAAAATAGTGGACCTTCTTCTAACTTGTGTATTGTGATCAATAATGTTCATTTCGAAATATTTATGTAATAATAATAAAAATAATTTATAATATTAATAATACTCTATTTTCCTTAAGGAAATAAAAAATTTAAGTAAAGATCTTGATTATATCATATACAAAGAACTTATTGATAAACTCTGTTTGGTAAACAATGAAATACAACCAATGAAAGTTTTCAGCACACAAGAGGGTTAGAACTAGTTTCTATAAATTCCCTCTATACAAAATGTAAATTTGAAACGTTGTTGCAAAACCAGTGCACCAGGTCCAGCCAGTCAGACTATTGTGAACATAGCGAGTTGTCAAAGAGTAGACACGAAATGTATAAAGCAATGACAGTAGGTGTGGATAACATTAACACAACTCACATGATATATCAGCTGTACTATAACACAACTCACACGATACATCAGCTGTACTATAATCCAACTCACATGATATATCAGCTGTACTATAACACAACTCACATGATATATCAGCTGTACTATAACACAACTCACATGATAAATCAGCTGTACTATAATCCAACTCACATGATATATCAGCTGTACCATAACACAACTCACACGATATATCAGCTGTACTATAACACAACTCATAACACAACTCACACGATATATCAGCTGTACTATAACACAACTCACACGATATATCAGCTGTACTATAACACAACTCACACGATATATCAGCTGTACCATAACACAACTCACACGATATATCCGCTGTACTATAACACAACTCACACGTTATATCAGCTGTACCATAACACAACTCACATGATACATCAGCTGTACTATAACTACCTATTATATTAAATCTTCTTTAAAACAAAATATATGCTTGCAAGTGCGAATTCGCTAACAGATCTAAAAGGGACATACAGACCAACAGACTGACAAAATATAATTAATATCCCTGTTTTTCCTTTAACCTTTAATAATAATTTTGTACATGAATAAAAAAATCAGTATTTAAGTAACATAGTTTAATTGAAATAATTGTCACATTTTTTTATCATTATTTCCTTATTTTGATTTTTTTGAAGAGCTCTCTCGATTCTCTCAGTGTCTAAGTCTAGGAAAAATATTTCTGGAGTTCGCTGATCTGTTTGCTTATCTATCCCCGCTGTCCTGTAAGATGTAGACAAATAATGATGTTTGTATAAAGTAACTATGCCAGTGAAGTAACTTTGTTACCACGAATCTGTCTAAAGG
This sequence comes from Biomphalaria straminea, assembly GCA_021533235.1. Taxonomy (NCBI): domain Eukaryota; kingdom Metazoa; phylum Mollusca; class Gastropoda; family Planorbidae; genus Biomphalaria; species Biomphalaria straminea. Next base: position 13,633,722 of record JADKLZ010000728.1, on the reverse strand, counting down.
AAATATTTATTATGGCATTAATGTGATAGTTCATCTTTGAGAAATGACATTTACATTTGTATAAATTTATCGGGCTTGTCTTCAAACACTGTACATCAACAGCACCATGTCTAGACACACAGCTCATCTTGTGAGTGTGTGTATTTATGCCAGTGGCTTTTTGAGCTATACTTAATAGTTTATACTTTGGGTTGGTTTTCTCTAGATTGATGAAAATGTTCTTACCAGAAATTAAAGGAACATGTAAGAGCTTTTTTTTTTTGTTTGTCTGCAAAGAATCTTTGATGACAGGGTAAGTCAGTTGAATGCTTAAATATAGTTATTGCTAAGCCTTTGATCGCCTCTCCTCACCAAAGTAACCGACCAATGTCTGTACACAGTTACGGTAATCATTTGTGACAACATTTTAATATTTATAACAGTTCAACGGACTTTTGAAAGAGTTAATGAAATCTAGTGTCATTTTGTAATATTACCGGAGACAAGATGTAAAAATAATTAACAAAAAACTATTTCTGGACTAAGGTTTTAAAAACATTCATAGCGAACAGGAAAAACATGATACAAAAAACGAGTCAGTAGGTAACGTAATTGTGACAAATAAAGGAAATCTACGTTTACAGAAAACATTTATTAAGTAACTTGTATTGTTATATTACAATACACAAAGACTGTTTACAGGTTACTTCGTTTTATTAACGTGAATAACAACTACAATCATCAGTCTAATACACATAACTAACAGACTTAACAGAAAACGTGAACACGTGAACTCACTGGACACAGAACAAGGGAGACTACAAGAAAAATAAACAAACACACACACACAACATACATAAATATAAATACACATATAAATGTAACATGTATATGCCCCTCCAGATGACATGTAGCTAAAACAAAGCCTTGTATAATGCAATAGAGAAGATATAAATCTACAGTCATCAAAACATGCTCTATACTTTGAACCAAGAATGTTTGAATAAAGAAACAATATTAGCAAACAAACGGGAAAAAAGAAATATTTGTTTGCTAATGTTTTAACGGAGAGAAAATTTAGAAGTACGGCAGTTTAGTCTTGCAAAACTCTGAAAAAAAAAAAAGGTTGAGAAAGTTAAAATAAAGTAAGCCTGCACTTTTAATATGAGAGATTTTCCCTTTGCAAATTCTTGTGTGACTAAAGAGGCCAATCCTTGATACACAGCTGCGGTCACGGGTTGGGCATATATAATTATAATCACCAGGCTCGTTGCATTTTCATCCTTCATTCTACTACTGTTGTGTATGACATCTGCAATCCGGGACAATTCCTTTACGCTCGTTATCCATGTGGATCTATCAAGTACCACTTTTTCTCAGCTGCTAGTGTCGATTTTGAAGAGCTTCATGTCACGTTTGCATACATCCGTATACCGTAAAAGTGGACGACCAGCGGGTCTCCTGCCTTCTGTTAGCTCACCATACAGAATATCGTGTGGTAGTCGATCTACTTAACGTAACCAAGCGAGCCAAGGCGTCTGCTGCTGATAACACAGAAGATGTCCTGGCACCATGCTCTTCGTAGTACTTCCTCATCGGTTATTACATCTTGTTACCTCATTTTAAAGATTCGTCTTAGGAATCGGAGGTGGAAGATTTTTTTTTCCCTTCATTTTGTGCTCTTCTTCTTGACCGTATTTTATAGCTCCTCCTTCGTGTTCGAAGATGAGCACATTTCTCATTTCCTATGGACTCGAAGATGGCTGTAAAGTCCAATCCTCTCTTTGAAAAGCCGGCCGCATATGTGGCATGGGTGAGTTTTGTCAGTTGCAGATGGGCCTGCTTTTTCTCTCTGCTTTCTGTTGGTCCGGCGCTCTACGGCACTGGTCACTCTTCTTGCTTCAAAACTTGAAACTCCGAGACTCACAGCTTCTACCCATGCGGAGCGATATAGAGCTAGTGCTTCCCAGCCATCAATGTCGATACCGCATTCCTTGAGGGAGCTCTTGAGGGTGTCTTTGTAGCGCTTGTATTGGCCGCCTTGGGAGCGCTTTACAGAAGACGCTTGGGAAGGCGATTTTCTGGCATGCGGACTACATGTCCCGCCCATCGTAGTTGGGACCTTTTTACTGTCGCATTAATACTGTGCATGTTGGACAGCTTTAAAATTTCTGTGTCTGGTATGTGGTCAGAACAACGCACCTTATGGATACTCCTTAGACAGCGTAAATGGAAGGAGTTTAGCTTTTTGGTGTGGCGGGAGTATAGGGTCCAAGACTCTGATGCATATAGGAGACGGGAGAACTACAGCACTGTAGACATTCAATTTTGTGTTTAAACTGAGTCCTCTCCTTGCCCTGAGTGAAACGCATTTTGCTGACCGTATTTGACTCATGTGCTCATCATACAGGCCGGTAGACTATTGCTTTGTTAGTCAGCAAGGTAGTGTCCTACACTATGGCTCGGCTATCCGGTTGTTAATGTCTTTACCCTCAATACATCTAGATATAAATGAGCTCTAGATATAAATAAGCTCAAAACGACATAAATAATTTACATAATCCTCTAGCTATAGATCTATTTCACTATCCTACTTAACTCTTTTTTCAAAATTGAATATAAAACAGCAAAAAATATTTAGTTGTATAGTATAGAGCTTATGGTGATTGTACCAATACCAAAAATATAATTTTTATGTCTTATGGGAGAGAAGTTTAGATATTTTTATGTGTATAAAATTTGAGTACAGAAAGTATTCCAAAAACTGTGACGAAAAATGAATATATGTTTTTAATTCATCCTAACTCTGAATTCATGATAGATAGTAGCTTGAAATTCGGAACAGTTCTCCTTCATTTTGTGCCTCTCTTTCCCATTGGTACACGTTTCATGCACATTATAATTTTAATGGAATAAAACAATGTAGTTAATTAAAACATAAGGCTAAATAAGAGCTCATCAATTACTGTTTAATGATTAGGAAAATGAGTTATTGATATTTTTACCGTTGTGACCTTAGGTGCAATTATTTTTTGTGCCGATGCGCGAATTTATTTATGAAGCTTGAGTTATTAATATCTGTGTCCTTTTTTTAAAAAAATATCACCCCTGAATTTTACCATTTTAAAAGTGGTGTATTTTTATGAAAAATCTGATTACATAGTTTAGTTTTTTTTTTAGAAATTAATTAATTAATTATTATGCTTGAAATCTAATTAATTACCGTCTGCTACCTTTTCTATGCACTGTTGGGCACTGGATTTCTCAATGAATAATGTGCAATTATTTCTGTAACTTCAGAGAAGTCTATTTTAATTATTCCACGACCTTTCCCATAATTTCACTAATACAATATTTTACACTTAGGGATTTCAAATTATGTTAGTTCTACCTGAATGATTCGTCATTAATTTGTTCAGAATACTTGTTTATTTATTTAGGCAAGGCCATTAGGGCATAGGACCATTTATTTAGGGGTTCCCGGTCACTTCATCCCCGGTCACTTCATCCCCGGTCATTTCATCCCCGGTCACTTCATCCCCCGGTCACTTCATCCCCCGGTCATTTCATCCCCAATTGAATATTTTATATATAAATATGATTATGTAGAATGCTTTTTGACATTTTATGACGTTACTAATGCGAGTATAGTGTTTCCTCTTCCACTTTGTATTCTTAATGAGAAATCTTATATTATATGGTAAATCTGGATGTGTACTTAGCTATAGCGTAATGATCAAAGGCCAAGGTGTGGTACAAGTAGAGGGAATCTTTTGAGAGGTAGAAGTGCAATTATAATCATTATGACCGTGCCGCTGATAACTTATCATCAAAGACCAAAATGTGGTGTAAGTAGTGGAAATCTTTTGAGAGGTAGAAGTGCAATTATAACCATTATGACCGTGCCGCTGATAACTTATCATCAAAGGCCAAGGTGTGGTGGAAGTACGACTATGTTTCACTTTATTTTATTTTTCAATCGCTCTTTCTTGAAAATGGACGCGTCATTTTTAGCCTTGAAATAAGGTTTTATTTTTTTCTATTAAAGGCGGACTTCACCCATCCTCGGGATATCATGTCGCCTGTATAAGTTTTGATTGATATCCTTTTAAACATTAAAGCTACAAATTGTGTTATAGGACTGTATTTGTATCGATATTTCATTTCTACATGTATATGTATGTATTTGTTTATTGATATTCACTTTAGATATCGAAACTGGTGAGCTTATATTGATTAGAACATAAATACCCGTCATGATGAGGTTCCTATAACCTTAAAATTAATTGCTTGAATGCTTATTGCATACTAATTTTTTTTTTTAGTTTTTAATGACATTTAATTTTAATTTTATTCTAACCTATGGTGTTACAATTGTGTCATTTAAATAAAAAATGAACACATTTAATATTGCTCATTTAATGATTTTTAAAAATACAATTTGTTAGATAAAATGATCAGATGATGAAAATATCAGGGGATGAAATGACCGGGAGTTGAAGTGACCAGGGGATGAAGTGACCGGGGATGAAGTGACCGGTCACCTATTTAGGCAAGGCCATATGAGCATTGGGTCATTTATTTAGGCAAGGCTTTTAGAGCATTGGGACATTTATTTAGGCTAGGCTATTTATGTATTTGAGCAAGGCCATTAGAGTATTAGGGCCATTTATTTAGGCAAGGCCATTAGAGCATTGAGCCATTTATTTAATTAGGTAAGGCTTTAGAACAATGGGCCATTTTTTAGTATTAGATAACATCTTTATATTTTGTTTATCCCCCAGTTAAAGGACTACTAAAAGAAGTGACCAAAAATACATTCAGCAGCCTTGTCAGTTCACTTGATACATCTTATGAGCCCGATCTTAAAAGGTAATTTTAAAAAGTCAAATAAAAAAAAGTAATGTTATCTAAAATAAAGAATGGGTCTTGAAAAGTGTCATGTGCCAGTTAAACATGGACACTGCTTAATCAACAGTTGCTAATTCGGTATATAATTACAAACAAAAATTCTTCGAAAATGATATAAATAAAACATTACATGATATTTCTGTTGACCGACACACACCAACGAGGTGTCATGCCTCACTATCATTCCATAAAGTGAGGAAAAGAAGGTGCAAGATACTTTGGGAAGGTGACCTAGGAAAGAATGTCAAAGAATAGAGTGGCGAAACTGAAGAGGCATAAGCCTAAGGGTAAAAAACATGACTAAGATGGATCGATGCTTTAGAGAGAGATCTACAGAACATAGACTTCGGAATACAAATGAAAAGCTCTGGAGATATTGGAATAGAAAGATATGTAAAGCTATCCAATGGCTGTGGTGACATAGAAATGAATAAATGAAACTTAGACTGAGTTGGTTTAATATATTATAAAGGTTTATGTGTTTCTATTTGTTTATATTGCCCTACAGGATTATATTTTTATATATTTAAGTTACCCTAAAACCAATGAAATGAATTTTGTCTTTCAATATTCTTTTTTCGTTCGCTCCTTCCCCCCCCCCCCTTTATTTTACTCTCCAGATTCGCTGTACTTCTGTACCCACTTTCACAAACACAATTCGACACTAACCCAATCCCCATGTAGTTCTGTTATTAAAGTTCTCACACTCCAGAATTGTCAATATTAAATCTCTCATCTAGAAGACTTTAATTAAATTTGACCATAAAATTACTGTAGTATTTCTTTTGGAAGAGATTTTGAAATAAATTGTCGAACTAAAGAATGCCAAGAACGCTATATTGAAATATCACTTCTGGGTACACACTAATAACAATGACTTTGACTTTAGAGTTTAGAAATTTAATTGGATTCAATGTGCAACAATGTGTATTAAAATACTTCGATTCTCAATACTTCCTTGTTCTGTTTTGTATATACACCAAACAACTTTTATGTATGGATTCACATCACTATATGCAAATCTCAAAAATGTATTTGAAGTCAATTTAATATTATCAAAGCCATAAAACTATTGGTCAAAGTTGTAAATGTTTTAAGCCAAATTTCAATAGTCAATCCAGAAAACCTGATGTAGTATTCCTGTAATGATATCAATAGATTGCCACACATAGCAGATGCTCTACATTTACACACATCTCCCTTATTTTTAGAGAAGCAGCTAGGATTGTGTGTGAATAAGAAGTCTTCAAAAATGTAGCTGTACGAGCTAAAGAGACTTGTCGTATTAGTTAGGAAGTTATATCGTGCTAAAGCATTTGTAGTTACTGGAGCCAATTGTGTTTATTGGCTGTGGTTGATGTATTTGTAATTAAACCGCCACTTTGTTATTGAAGCTCTTGTTGTCAAGTTCTTGTATATATATATA
>JADKLZ010000728.1:13614989-13627306 GCA_021533235.1 Biomphalaria straminea | reverse complement strand
TTTTTACTTCTTGTTTCCATATCAGGAGTCTCACGTTTCTTTTCACCCTCTTAACCCAATAAAACTTAACCTAACCATATCTATCTATCTTAACGCGAGGTGAACATGTAACAGGCAATGTCAACCGAGACTGTGGCAGTGCTAACTTCCATGGATTGTGTTCTTCAGTTGATGGAAGGCTGCATGAGCTTTATTAATGCAAGTTCTGCCATCTGGATCCTTTTCTTTGTGGTTGTCGAGTATACTGCTAAAGTAAAGAAGCTTTCAACTTCGTCCTTTGTATTTGTTCTTAAAGTTGAGTCTAAGACTCTTGGATCTCTAGGTCTATGGAAGCTTCCCTCCATCTCTCTGAACAAACGTCTGGGAAAGATGCAGATGTAAAATATATCGTTATTAACCAATGGTTGGTATTTTAAGACGCTTGGATTAGAAGCGAGGCCTAGCACAGAGGGGAAAACCCACGATATTTTTTTGTACCACATCAGCCGTGAAGTTATCCGCCATAAAAAGCGACCATTTAAGGAAAGTTGTGTGGATAACATGTTTGTTGTGACTTTCTTCCATCCCCGCCAGTGCTATGGGCTCGGTCCTAATGCAACACAACATGGGTTATTGTTTGCTTCCCTATTGGCCTAATAGTCCCTTCGAATGACCGTTTCAACCCGAGCGCCGAGGTTAGACAGAGAAATAATGTCGGGATCAGCCTCTTCCCTCTCCAGCTTTCTCGTTCTGAAGCCGCATGCAACCAGGCAAGTTGGCCCCTTAACTGGTCTTAAAAGCGTTTCCATTATAAAAAAAAGTTTTTTTTTATTTTTATGTATATATCGTCAAAACAGCTGTGCTAAAACGTCGCGTAACCCTTACTATTAGTATCTATATATATAATTCACAAAGAATTAGGTCAGACAACAACAACGAGTAATCTATTTTTAGCTCCATTAATTCTCTTTTACTTATTTTATAATGCGAAAAATTAGAACCATATTTAAAACTCGAATTATTTATGTATTTAATAGTCTAAGAGAAAAGTTTTCTGGAGCGTAAATGGTTTATAATTCTTTATAAAAAAAATCCATTAACTTGCAAAAGACCTTTATTACGAGTGTTTGTGGACAATTGTGGTGGAAAAAAAAAAGCATTAGCAAGGTTAGAGAGACAAAATGACTATATTTTAAAATGTTAAAAATGTGTTTGATTTCTTTTAAAGCAATAGCTTAACAGACAAATAATTATAGGGATGTTAACTCGACTGGATGGCGCGGGGAATCTGTTGTAAGTAATAAAATGGCTTAATTTAATAATTTTTACACTTTAAATTAGAGCGGGTCCTATAAAATTGCGTGTCCTATGAAATGCGGGCCCCACTGCGGTCGTTATAAATGACTATATTTTGTTAAAAATGTGTTTGATTTCTTTTAAAGCAATAGCTAAACAGACAAATAATTATAGGGATGTTAAATCGACAGGATGGCGCGGGGAATCTGTTGTAATAAAATGGCTTAATTTAATTTTACACTTTAAATTAGAGCGGGTCCTATAAAATTGCGTGTCCTATGAAATGGGGGCCCCACTGCGGTCGCCGCCCCTGGTAAATAGCGGCATATGCTATGCCGCCGTATAAATGACTATATTTTGTTAAAAATGTGTTTGATTTCTTTTAAAGCAATAGCTTAACAGACAAATAATTATAGGGATGTTAAATCGACAGGATGGCGCGGGGAATGTGTTGTAATAAAATGGCTTAATTTAATAATTTTTACACTTTAAATTAGAGCGGGTCCTATAAAATTGCGTGTCCTATGAAATGCGGGCCCCACTGCGGTCGCCGGCCCTGGTAAATAGCGGCATATGCTATGCCGCCGGTCAACTAGTTATTATTAATGTGTGTGGTTTTAATATCGACCGAAAAAAAAATTGAACAATGGTAGAGAAAATCTATCCAGTATGAATATCAATATGAGTATGTAATTTCTCTAGTCTTTTCTAATATTTTGATGCATGATTCTATCTACTTCTGTATATCTTGTTTGAGTTTTTGCTGCTATTGACTGTAAATTCACACCTGCTTTCTTCTCTCTTTTTTATTTTAAAGCGCTTTTGCTGAAATCCACTCTTCTTGGGTGTAAGACGTTGAACCCAGTACTTAGATCTAATCCTATTTGATCTTATCCTATTTGATATGATCCAATACAACTCGATCCGATCTGATTAGATCCAATCTGATCTGATTGATTAGTTTCATGTGTAGCTTGAAGTAATAGCATATTATCACGTCGTGTAAGATCAATGCAAGACTTGAGAGTCAATACAGAGACTATTCACTTCAAAACTGTGTTGAAACATACATTGAAACCAGTATTTCCAGAGTAAAATACGTTCTAGCTCAAATTTACAGCGGACTGAAACTTTGTTTTAAAGCAGTTAAGTGAGGAAACTGATCATGAGACTTTTCTCACAGTACCTCAGGGGCGATAACAACACAGTTGTGCCATTTAAAACAGTGTCACGTGACCTGTAGTGTTCACCATGGAGTACAGACACTGGTTTCTTTGTTATTGCTCTTGTTTCGATGATCTATTCCCAATCGGTATTAAAGTTCTTGTTTATCAGTTGGAAATAAAAGTAAAATAACAACTTTAAACAATTGTTTTCATCGTGTACTTTATACATTTTAACAAACAAATGTCGGTCTAACTTTCATTCCTATCACATTTTTTATTTTAACATTTGTAGTAGTTAATTTTCCTAATTGGAAATTCAAACTTTGTTATTGACATTAGTTTAAGCCAATAAATAATAGAAAAATATTGTCAATAAAATGTCATATATATATATATATAGCAAAGATCTTGGCTACTGAACCGGGGGTCACGGGTTCGAATCCTGGTAAAGACTGGGATTTTATTTCGGGATCCTTGGGCGTCTCTGAGTCTACCCAGCTCTAATGGGTACCTGGCATTAGTTGGGGAAAAGTAAAGGCGGTTGGTGGTTGGTCGTTGTGCTAGCCACATGACACATTCGTTAACCGTAGGCCACATAAACAGATGACCTTTACATCATCTGCCCTATAGACCACAAGGTCTGAAAGGGGAACTTTACTTTTTTTTTACTTACATTATATATATATATATATTCTCTTCCTAACCAGAATGAAATAATAAAGATGCAAGGTACAATGTATGTTTTTTTCTGTGCATTTTAAGAGTACTCTTATGCGCTTCATTATTAATGTATGTATGTTGAAACTACAAATTCTTTTTCCATATACAAATACCAAAATAGTTCTTCAGAAAAGAAGAAAAAAAGTGATTAATTTGTGTTCTTCTCATGACCGTACCCTACCAACGTTTATCCCTGACAATTACAGACCCACTCCAAAACATAAACACACATGCACGCGTGCATACATCAACTTGTTAGAGGCACTAAATTCTCGAAGCCAAAAATCAATTTCCCCTGAGTCCCGGTACAGATAGATCTGTTTCCAACATGCCCATAGCTCCATATGCATTCAATGGTGACATAGTGCATTTCGCCTGACAGCTATTTTCATTCATTGTATTACTTGTACACTTCATTCAAACTACATTGGTTGCTGCTGCGGTCTGAAATCGTCATTTCTAGTACATTTCATCCTATTAGGCTTTGTTCTTAACAATAAATTAAACAATGTCACATAACCCATCATTTCTTGTACATTTTGACAGAGTTATTCTAGGAGACAATCTTTAATTCTAATTTCTCTGCAAGGACAAATCCAGAACTTTTGCTTTCAGAATCCTTACCCCTCAAAAAAACTTAACCTAACCATATCTATCTATCTCTCTATAAAGGGCCGGCCCTAATAATTGCGGGGCCCAATTCCAAACGGATTGGCGGGGCCCAGTCTGGCTAGGTATAATGATAATAAGTGGAATTTAAGATTTTGTATTAGAAAATAAATTCGTTTTTGCATTTTATTCATTAGAAAATAGAAAATCACGATCAAATTAACTTTACTTTATTAGGACAAATTTGTACCAATGCTCCTCCTTACCTAGTGCTATTAGAGCATGGAATGGGTCGACTGAGCCAGCCAGGAAAATCAGTGACCTGGCAGAATTTAAGTCATTATTTAACATGTCTGATCAAAATTCTGTTTCCTCAATTGCAAAAATTGACAAAGTGTTTAATCTATTTTCGTGAAATGTTGACCTCAAGTAATTCTTGATTGGTATGAGGCGCTAGAAGCTTCTTCCCCAGTGTAGTAGATCCCTACATTTGCTTAAAGGATTCTTTTCGGGGGAAAGGGGAGATGGGGGACAGGTTAAAATGGTTCCTTTCATTTTATTCTGACATTCATTTGTTATAAGGAGAAAAACAATCGCTCTATAAGTTATATAAATGAGCTATTTTTTTTAAAGTATTTTTTTTTCTTGTTAAAACTATGACCAAGAACTACATTAGGCCAACAGTTCTGTTAATCTCAATAGTTATGGAAGATTTTACAAGATTTCGATAGTAAAAGTTGAAGTATGGTCGTCCTCAGCTTTCCTAAAATTGAGTTATATTCTTTTTATCTTAACACTTTTAAAAGTTTTCAGAGCATGACTATGTCACTAGTGGACATTTTTGTTCTCGGGAACGTGATCTGTTTATCCAAGAGCGTGAGTACAGTTAGTTCAAATACCATTCATGGCTGACCATCTGAGATGTTTCTTTCCCACTGTTTCATCCCACCTCTTAATCGAAACTGTGAAACTGGTGGCATCGATACAGACTCTCAGCCAGAAAGAAGAGGGAATAATGGAAACTACGACTTGTTTAGTTTGTACAGCTTAATTGAAATCTGTAACCTGACTAGTTCAAATGTCCATTAGCATCAGCCTTCTAGTCAACTCCTTTTTATTCTCGTTGTTCTGAATTTTTAGGAAAGTGAAAAGAATTTAGAAAACGCTTGAGTGATTTTTCACGCCATAAAAATGTGCACAGTAGATGACTTATATATTTGATATTTAAGGTTAGCCGTAACTAAGGTACAACACCAGTCACCATGGATCTCTATAACCTCGATACAACACCATAGACCTCTATGATACTTCAACAGTATTATATGAAAAAAAAAAAATTTCATTGTAGTAGTGGTTAGAGTTTAGCCTGAGTCTAAAGGTGCAATGCTAAAGCAAGAACAAAATACTAGTTCAAAAGACAAGCACCTCACGTAGCCATAAATGGCCAAACACTGAAATGAGTTGACCATATCAAGGCTGCAAAGTGTGGGACAACAGCTTGCTGACTACAAATAGCGAAGTCCTAGTCTACCAGATCTGTCTTATGAGCACTGTACTGTATGGTGGTGAGTCATGGTCTGCCTAGACTTAGCTAGAAAAAAAAAAGATTATCTTTCACCTTCGTTGGCAGGATGCAAAGAAGACATTCAATTGACTACAACAAGACTGTCTGGTGATCTAATAGAAAGCAGATGGTCTGCAGGTTGACCACACTAAAGGTATACTGACGTATGTAATCGCGACATGAAACTATTCCAAATCAACACCAACAGTTGGGAGCTAACGGATAGACCCACACGGAGAGCAAACAAAGTTAAGGTCTTTGATTGGAGATAGCGTACACCATCTGGATTCTATTTTTCCTGAAATTCCTGTCATTTCTCTTTTAATTCCTGCCATTCCTGTTATCTCAGTGATTAGAGAGTAACCCAAGAAGACTCTAGCTTTGATTCTAAGCTCTTGACTGGAATCCTAGTCTGATCACTAGATTGTGAATGATACCTTTCTCAACTCAGTAACAGGAGGAAGGAGTCTCTACATCAGCAAGTACCAGTCAAACACTTGAGTTCCCAGTTCTACAACTAGGATCGATTCCAAGCACCCATAGCTGTTTCTCTATAGCTTCGGATTCCTACTTCTACATTGCTCGATTTTATTCCCGCCACCACTGCCTCCCCTAACACAAGGGCGAATATCAGTGGTCAGTCAAGCTTTGTCTCAACTAGACTCTTCAGTTGAAGTTGTCAGACGCCGACTTACTGGCTTGACCATCCTACAGCACCAACGCAGACCTCTGATAGGACAACAGCTTAACAATGGAACACTAGAGCTAAGTTAAACAATCAATAGGGCACTCCTATTCATACCATCAACAGTCCATGATGTAATTAATTTTTACCTTACATGCATATACACATAAACTAGCATTACAAACCAGCTGCGCTCCTTGATTTGTTCACAGTCTTTCTATTTCTGTTCAGGATGAGGTATCCCTTTTTTAGAAAGCCTATATACCCAACTCTGTCTGGTAAAAAGTTAGTACACGTTTTTTCTTCCACACCCAATCTCTGATCAATCTGAAATTTTGCACAATTATTTATTTTACCTGAAATCACACCAATCAATTTAAAGAAATGAAACAATTAGTTAATTAACAATTGGTAATTAATTATTTTGTTTGTTATCTTGAACAATGGAAAGAAATCGTACTTTATAAATGTTGTGGTATAAGTTGAATTAGTCCCGAGTGAACCCGTTTCTTTTTATGCGAACACGATAAGATAACACCCTCTTTTCCCAACTGGTCCAGACAAGTGATAGGATCATAGAGTAGTGAGAAAGCTAAAAGCAGGATATTGGACTAAACAAAAATAAGTGGTAGAAATGATTGTAATTGCAAAGATTTGTTATTGTTAGTCTAGATCTTTAACATTTGTAATCACAAGACTGGTCCAAACTTATTGATAAAATTAAAAGCAATGTAAGCATTGTTTGTTTTTTCAAAAGTATTTTTTATGTTTTTTAGCGGCCCCCGAAAGGGGAAAAGTCGCTATTAGTTTTGTCTGTCCGTCTGTCTGTCTGTCTGTCTGTCTGTCTGTCTGTCCGTCCGTCCGTCCCGTTTAGTGCTCAGAAAGTAGAAGAGAAAATGAAAATCTGACATCACGATAATATAGAGCATTCAAAGTTCTGATGCAACGGCTACTTTTTTTTTTTCTAAAAGCTCAAAATCTAATTTTTAAAAATATTTTATGCAAACAGTATTTAAAGAGAAAAAACCTAATTAGTATGCAATATAAATGAAACCTACTTTAAGACAATTAATAATCTAGTATACTGCATAAGGTTTCACATTTTCTTTTGTTCCAACATACGAGTAACATACCAGTATTTACTCCTAAAGTAATCAACTCATAAAAGAGGTGTTGCTTTTCATCGTTGGAGCTTTTAGATTTCGTTACTCTTCATTGTGTTTTGATTCGATTTGGATATTAAGTGTTGTTCTGTGTTTTTCTGTGCAAGGAGCACACTATTTTTATTCATTTTCTGTTTACCTTTTTTTAATTTCTTAACTTTGTTGTTTACTAACATGTCTATTAAGACATTCACGATTGAAAAGAAGGATCTGGAGGGAGGCCTCGTCCATCCTCCGGGGACCCTTCTTCTCAAACTATCCGGACAGGGGGCAGTCAGAGCCTCGATGGCGACCATCGTTGCCGCCTTGGGGCTCAGGCCGGAGGAGGTGGGTCCCCTGTACCGGTTCGAGAACCCGTATTTGTGGTTTCTCGGCGTCTCCTCACCCGCGGTGAGGGGAAGGATACTGGGCCGAACCTTCGGAAAGGAAGACACTTTCAGGGTGGAGGTGACCACCCTGGAAGAAGAAAAGATCAAAATCACCCTCCACTGGGTGTCCCCCCGCATCTCTAAATCCAAAATGGAAGAAATTGTCAATAGTATGGCGGAGGATGGCTCCAAAGCAGAGGCCCACAAAATAGATGGGACAGACAAGTGGGTCAGCTGGATCAGACCGAGGAAGGGAGCCGAGCTGCCTCATTATATCCAGCTGAAGTATGAGGATGACCCGAGAACGTACAGAGTTCTAATTACAACCCCGGGGAGGAGACAACAGTGCTGGCACTGCCAGAAGGAGGACCATTGGTCAAACCAGTGCCCAACCAGAACCACCCCTAGGGGTAATAAAAAAGAAGGGGTAAAGATCCCAGAACCCCCCAAAACATCATACGCTACGGCCCTAAAAGGAGGGAGTGCAAAAAGTACCCATGAGGGTTGGTCAGGGGAAGAAGAAGGATTTAAAGTAGTAGAGAGGAGGAGGAAGGCCTCAGATGGGCAGGGAGGAACTGGTAAGGATAAGGAATTAGCCCCCTCCCCCCAAAAAGGTAGAAAGAGGAGGGAGCGCGGGAGGGTCAAACTCCCACAAAAGACTTAAACCAGAAGAAAAAGTAAGGTCGGAGCCTGACACTCCGACCCAGGTAAACAGAAAGAGGACCCTATCGTCCTCCTCCTCTTCACTGTCTGACGGCCAGTGCGGTGAGGTAGAGGTGGAGGAGGAGGGCGAAGCGAGAGAGGAGGGAGAGAGGGAAGTGGAGTTCCCTGATTCCCCAGGCCAATTGATCATAGATGAGGGGGAAGACCCTGGCACACACTCCAGTTCATAAACACAAAAAGCAAATCAAAATAGTGGACCACACACAGACACACACAAACACGCACTCATAGAATACGATAGAATGTTAACACCCACACACAACAACCCACCCACACGCAGACATGGCAGACATCACAATTCTCTCTCTAAATATCAGAAGCTTAAATAACAAACACAAATATTTAGTACACTTAGCCAACACCTACAAAACAGACTTCATATATCTTTAAGAGACAAACACGCACACACGATACCAGGCAATGAAAATCACATCAGACATGGGTTTTGCGGGTGGGTACTTTAGTTTAGGGCAGAATAAAAGAGGGGCAGCTATTTTACAGACATCTAACAGATTCAAGGTTACATACACATACACAGAAAATAACGGTAGGGTAGTCATAGTTAAGGTAGAATCACAAAAACACGCATACACTCTAGTGAACATTTACGCTCCAGCTCAGAGTGCAGAAAGGCCTTTGTTTTTTGAAACTCTGAGCGAAGAGCTACACAGCAAACACGTAGGGGAAAAAATAATATTAGGTGGGGACTTCAACTACATAGAAACGCAATTAGACAGGAAACACACGAACACGCAGGGTCCACCCCCTCAAACCCAAACTCAAACTAACGACTATCTCAAAGAGATAAAAGTTCAACATCGAATAGGGGACGCTTACAGGGGAGTGTACCCAAAGGGGAAGGATACTACAATGAAACATAGCACACACCCAGTGGAGACTAGACTAGACCGGTTTTACACACCGAATGACATTCAAATTAACGAAATAAAACACCTGGACGAGACATTGACTTACACAGACCACAAAGGAGTATTAGTTAAAATAGGGGGAGAGAATAAGGAGGTTAAAAAACAACAAAAATTTTGGAAATTTAACAAAAGTCTGCTTGAAGAACCGCAAATCCAAAAATCTATCGCAGACACGATCCAGAATTGCATAGGAGAAGAGGGAAACGAAGGGGAAATTATACAAATGTGGCCGGTACTCAAAGAGTCCATTAAACAACAAGTGATAGTTTTAGCAAAGATTAAAAGTAAAAAATTAAAAGACGAAGAGACAAGACTTAGAGACAGATTACAAACAACAACGAACGACATTGACAAAATAGAACTACAAGGACAGTTAGAAGACATATATAAGTATAAATATAAAGGGGCAGAAATCAGATGCAAGTACCCAAGTTTATCGGAATCACCAAACAAACTATATTTATCGGCAGAACAGAATATACAGAAAGACAGGACAATTACAACAATAAAAGACACTGACGGAGAAGAAACACAAGACCACAAACGGATAAATGATATATTTTGCAAATTTTTTAGAGAAATATACAAGAAAGAACCGACAGCAGCAGACGCACAGAATTTTTTCTTAAACAATGTTAAAACAATAGTAGACGCAGACAAAGAAACCGCAGACAGACCCTTCACTCTAGCGGAACTGAGGGCTGCCCTAGACATGACCCAAAACGACAAATCCCCAGGTCCCGACGGTTTAACATACGAATTTTACAAAGCCTTCTTCCCCCAAATAGGACCGTTACTGATAAAACTATACACAGACATGTTAGGGAAAGGACAGACACCAAAAGACTTTAACCTCGCATACATTACTCTACTACCCAAAAAACCCGAAAATAACACCTCACCTAGCGACTTCAGACCAATTTCCCTATTAAACACAGACTACAAACTTATGACCAAAATGATTTTCCTAAGACTAAAACCCATAATCCCACTCCTAATAGGACAAGACCAATACTGCAGTAACCCTGACAAGAATATTGACGAACTAAACCACTTTTTAAGAGACATTATTTATTACTGCAAGGACAAGGACTTAAAGGCAGCCCTCATGTCCGTTGATCAAGAGAAAGCATTTGACAGAATTGACCACGACTACCTTTTTAAAGTACTAGACAAAACTAACATAGACGAGACACTAACAAAATACATCAAATTAGTCTACACAGATGCCGCAAGCCAACTGATCATAAACCAAAAATTTAGTGATAGGATCCCCATAAGAAGATCAGTCAGGCAAGGGTGTCCCCTATCCCCCTTCCTATACACCCTCTGCCTGGAACCCCTGTTAGAAAGTATAAGATTAGACTCAGAAATAGTAGGCATTAAAATCCCGGGCCCCACCCCCTTAGTTAAAATCAAAGCATATGCAGATGATACCACCCTGTTTCCCACCTCAGAAAAAGATGTTAAAAAGATGATAGAGAAATTTACACTATTTGGAAAGGCGAGCGGGTCCAAAATTAATTTTTCCAAATCTTCCATCATGTCCCTGGGGAGGTGGGAGGTCCCCCCAAACAAAACTCACGGGTTTAGAATAGAGACAGAAATAAAAATATGCGGCATCGTGTGGACCAGAGACCCGACACACTACGTGACGAAACAATGGGACGCTATTATTGACAAGACAAAAAACATTTTACAATTATTTCGACACACATCATCCACCATTTTTGGCAGAGCCATTTTAACCAACAGCTTAATTACACCCAAAGTCCTTTACCTGACCAACGCTGTAGAGCCACCTCCCAACTTCATAGACAAAATAAACAAAATAATTAGGAAATACATTTTCAGAAATACAATCACAAACATAAAACACAACACACTAATTCAAGACAAAAAAGACGGGGGGATTAGCCTACAAGACATAAATACAAAAATAAAAGTACAAAGGTTAAAATATTTAGGAAAAGTAGTTAGGTCCCCCGAAAAATTCCCCTTAACCTTGTACTATTTCGGCCTGAGGCTAAACAAAATTCTTCCCATCCAAAACAACTACCCCCATTTTTTCGGCACACACACTCACCCTTTCTACAGATCACTAGCTAGACATTTACAAAACAATGAACATTTAATACACCACACATCCAAAGA
Organism: Biomphalaria straminea; assembly: GCA_021533235.1. Lineage (NCBI taxonomy): Eukaryota > Metazoa > Mollusca > Gastropoda > Planorbidae > Biomphalaria > Biomphalaria straminea. The sequence continues at coordinate 13,615,950 of JADKLZ010000728.1, read as the reverse complement.
CATCTACACAGCACTTAGAAACAAACTCAAAGAAAATTTAAAAATCAGAATAAAGTGGGGGAGAGAACTAGGAATAACAGTCAACACATATACAGACACATTCACGCACTTACACAACAAAAACATAACACCCAAAGCGAAGGAGGTGGCCTACAGGCTAATTTACAATATGACCCCAATTAAATTTAAGAAGAGAAATGTACACACATGTGCCTTATGTCATGCAGAGAATGGGGACAATGAAAATCATTTGTTCTTACAATGTAAAATGTTCGAGAATGTCAGAAGTACTATGAGAGACCTTTTGAATGCAAATTGTAAATGTAATGTTAATCTTAACTTAGCTATTGTTCTTAACAAGTTACCTATAATATGTAAAAAGACTCATATATTTAATTTAATAATAGTTTCAGAATACAGAAGTCTAGTTTGGCGCAGTATAACTAAAGTTGTTCATGATAATATATCTGTACATCCCAATAAGTTAGACTTAATATTTAGGAAAATAATTGAACATAGAATAGATAATATCAGTTTTTAAAAGTGTTTAAATTAATGTACTTCATAAACCTACTAAACCCCAGCTCTGTTCATTTTTTTTTTTTTACTTCACCGTGACATTTAATTTGTTATTAAGTAATATATTAATTAATGTTTATGTGAGCACGTAAACGTGTAAAGACCCTTTTAACGGAAAATTACCCAAGAACTGTTTTTTTCTTGACGAGAAGTAACACCTCTACAAGACTAATTTGTTTTTTACCTGGTTACGTTCCTTTGTACACGTGATCTAAGAGAAAAGAACTCTTTTACTTTTGAACTAACGTACGTACAAGGACAACGCTTGGAGAACTAGGATCCGTCCCAAGGGTGATTACAAGAATAAAACAATCGCCAGACAATTTGGACATATAATCTATTCCATAAAAACAATGAATTACAATATTATTATTATTTTTAT
>JADKLZ010000728.1:13593954-13604700 GCA_021533235.1 Biomphalaria straminea | reverse complement strand
TTTTCTTAAGTTGTTTAGTGTTTTCTTGAGTTGTGTAGTGTTTTCTTGAGTTGTGTAGTGTTTTCTTGAGTTGTGTAGTGTTTTCTTGAGTTGTGTAGTGTTTTCTTGAGTCGTGTAGTGTTTTCTTGAGTTGAGTAATGTTTTCTTGAGTCGTGTAGTGTTTTCTTGAGTTGTGAAGTGTTTTTTTGAGTTGTTTAGTGTTTTCTTGAGTTGTTTATTGTTTCCTTGAGTTGTGTAGTGTTTCCTTGAGTTGTGTAGTGTTTCCTTGAGTTGTGTATTAATATGGTGAGTTGTGCATTGATCTGATGTGATGGGTCAAGTACTTTTCTGTTGAGCTGTGTATTATTTCGGTGAGTTCTGTGTTGATCTGGTCAGTTGTGTATTGATTTGTGAGATCTGTTTTAAGCTGGTAACATGGTATCGTGTGTCAAACATTAAGAAAAAGTTCAATGACAATGATAGAATAGAAACTAAACTATGATTGGACGTAGATGTTGTGATAGGTAGAAGTTTAAAAAAATGTTTATTCACATTTTTCTAAATTCAAAGAACAGTAAAAAAAAAATAATAGAGAAAGAGAAGGATAGACTCAAAGAGAAACACATGAACTGGGAAAAGAATCAGAAAAAATAAATTTGGATCAACTTAGAGAAAAGAAAACCATGTGCTGGATGAGATGACAATGTGACTTTATTATCCATCAGATAATTTTTGTTTCTTCTTAAAAATGGTGTAAGGAAGGACGAATCTAAAATACGAACAAAAACATACTGTGGTTAGTTATGCTACCTACAAACCAAGTGACCAGATTTCTCCCAGTGTATTAAGTATTCAATATAAATAGTTGTAGGCTAGATGGCACACTTTGTGCTTCACAATTGATTTGTGAAAAGTTAGGGTTAGCCATAGAACATAAATAAATATAGACTGGTCGTAGGATATTATTTTCATTTGGGAAGAGTCAAATACGTTTTATGTACTACATCCACGTTAGAAAAAGATGAAAAAAAGATGGCGGCAATTGAGCTATAAATTCTAGGATGTAAATTTCAGTCTATATATAACTATGATCTTTAGTTTTGAAAAGTATAAAACTTCATTATTCCTAATATTTTGCCTTTATAGGCTACGCATGCACCTATGCGCACCATATCAACAATTTCATAATAAAAGACATAGTAAAATATTTATATAGGCTTGTGATGTCGATCTATTTATTGTTGACATGGCTTCTTTATGTATGGCGGTCGTCTTATCGATTCAAATATTTAGAATTAGTTTTTAGTCAAAAAAGTAAAAGAAAATGAGCAGAGCGTGCTCTAACGATCGTAGAACGATAGACCAATGCGGCCAAGGGATAAATCCTAAAGTTTGAAAAATCATTTTGCATCAATTAATTGAATATTTTTTACACAGTAAGTCAGTCAGTCTATCCGAGGAGTCTAGTCTATCGACAAGTATCGCCTATCCTATCCGATCTCTAAACACTAACTAATGCCGACTTAGTTAAATTTTATATCTATCAATTATCTGTTTTAGATCTACACTAGATCTAGATTCTGTCTTAGATCTACACTAGTTCTAGATCTAGATATTGCTATATACAAATATATAGATTATATCTAGATCTAGTAAGTAGTCTTTTTTTTTAACTGAGTCTTAGTCAGAGTCTAGATCTATAGTTTAGATCGCCTAAAAAAGTTGTTGATCGAATTTTGACAACAAAAGAATGTGTTCAATGTCTTCAGTCTAGATCTAGACTTACAAGCTAGTTAATTAATAGTTGGGAAGATAATCATTATGCCCGCCTGACATAGATTTAGTAGGAAAGATTACAAATATAATAATAAAGAAAGGGTTCTATTAATTACATAGGTTATTACTAAAAAAACAAGCTATAAATACTTTTACTTTTATACTGCTCATAACTGCTGTATAACTAAATCTATGTTTGCCCAAATTTTTCCAATAATAATTTGTTCTTCATCGGCCAGTCTATATATATATGTCTATGGGGTTAGCGTTAATTGTTTATCGTACATAGAAGGTTGAATTGGTGTCATTCTTTATTCATCCAAAGTGGAAGAATTTGGACAAGGCCTATGAATGATTTAACTCTTTCTCTCCTAACTGACGATACCAACGTTGATTAAACCAGAATTTGGTAAATAATTACGGAGAGAAAGAGTTAAACAATCAGCTTAGACTTTGGCTTATATAATCTTTGATAGTTTGCATGTCGCATTTTTTTTTCGTTCAGCGCAAGTGGAAGGATTATTGATATGTCAGTCAGTCATCATGACTTTTAAAATTTATATAAGTAGGCCTATCATCTCATCCCATAGACATAAATAAATATAGACTGGAAACAGGATCTTATTTTCATTTGGGAAGAGTCAAATATGTTTTACGTCCACATCTACGTTAGAAAAAAAATGCTGGCAAATGAGCTATAAATTCTAGGACGCACATTTCAGCATATCTATAACAATGATCTTTAGTTTGAAAAGTACAAAACTTCATTATTCCTAATATTTTGCCTTTTTAGGCTACGCATGCACCTATGCGCACCATATCAACAATTTCATAATGAAAGACATAGGAAAATATATATAGGCTTGTGATGTGGATCTATTTATTGTTGACATGGCTTCTTTATGTATGGCGGTCGTCTTATCGATTCAAATATTTAGAATTAGTTTTTAGTCAAAAAAGTAAAAGAAAATGAGCAGAGCGTGCTCTAACGATCGTAGAACGATAGACCAATGCGGCCAAGGGATAAATCCTAAAGTTTGAAAAATCATTTTGCATCAATAAATTGAATATTTTTACACAGTAAATCAGTCAGTCTATCCGAGTCTATCGTCTATCCTATCCTATCTCTAAACACTAACTAATGCCGACATGTGTTCAATGTCTTCAGTCTAGATCTAGACTTAGAAGCTAGTTAAATTAATAGCTGGGAAGATAATCATTATGCCCGCCTGATATAGATTTAGTAGGAAAGATTGCAAATATAATAATACAGAAAGGGTTCTATTAATTACATAGGTTATGACTAAAAAAACAAGCTATAAATACTTTTACTTTTATACTGCTCATAACTGCTGTATAACTAAATCTATGTTTGCCCAAATTTTTCCAATAATAATTTGTTCTTCATCGGCCAGTCTATATATATATATATGTCTATGTCTCATCCATATCTACATCTCATAAAAGAGTCACGCATGCCCAGATCGAAGCCAATATTTAACTCTCAGACTCTAGATTTAGATCTATGTCTAACCTAACTCAGGATTTACTTTTTTATAATTTAATACATGAATATACGAAATTAAGTCTATTCATTTCAAAATTTAATCAAATATATGTAGGCCAACAAGCAAATGTTTTTATTTAAAAAAATGAAGTCCATTAGCTATTTTGATAGCTCTCAATGATTCATACTATTTTTTACATTCACGCATTCACTATACTTATAAAATTTTTATTTCGTTAAATTATTTACAAAGCTCTCACAGTGACAGAAAGTGATACGCAAATTAAGACCCGCGGGACACCGGTACTATATGTCTAGTAGGAATATATATATATATATAGTCTATTGTAGTAGCTCCAGTGGCGGACTGAAAGGGTTAATGTGCGCGGCCTACTAACACACACGAAAGAAAGAAAAAAGAGTTGGGGACAGCAAGGCAGTAAGGATCGTGTGTTACCTTCTGAGTCCTCGAAAATGTAGCTTTACGAGCTAGAGAGACTTCTTGTAATTAGTTAGGCTATTCTATTGTGTTAAAGTATTTGAAGTTAGTGAAGCCAATAGTGTTTTATTGGCTGTTGATGAATTTGTCATGGGGACACGACAATTCATTCACTGACATTTCGTTCACCGACAAATCGTTCACGACTTTTCCTTCATGCGACAATTCGTTCACCGGACATATCGCTCACCGACAACGTGAGCGTGAACGAAAAGTCGTGAGCGATTTGTCTGTGAACGAAATCTCACTGAACGAATTGTCATGGAACCATTTGTAATTAAACCTTTGTCAAGTTCTTGTGTTAGATGTGCTGTGTTGTGTTTAGCATTGTTTACAGAAGGCCTGACAAAGAAGATCGTAACACTATATATATATATATATATATCTATCTAATATATAAAAGGAAAACAAAGGCGTATGTATGTATCTATGTATGTATGTATGTATGTATGTCCCCGTATAGAAATCAAAACCATTTCACCGATCTTGACAAAACTTGACAGAAATGTTCCTTGGGTACTAACTTAAGACCTGTATGTATGAATTGTAGTCCTAAAACAAACTTAAAACCCTAAAAAAAATAAAGTTTCCCAAGTCTATTACAGCTATACTATTTTATGAACTAGGTTTTGTTTACAAATGTTGACATGAGAAAAAGATCGAAAGGATTTAGATCTAGATTATTCTAGATCTAATTTTAAGAAATACACTTTGCACTTATAGATTTTAACTTTGACGCATGAAAATAGAAAATATAGTCTAATGATTTAATTATTTAACAAAATTAACCTTCGAATTTGTGTTTCAAAAGGATTTTTACATAAATTCGTTCTTTGTATCTGCGAATATAAAAATCCTGTTGAACATAGTTGCATTAGACATTACCGAAAGGTTACAAATCTCTCTATTCCTAGATCTAGATCTAGGTCTAGAACTAAAGATGATAGAACTTCTCTTCGCAAAGACAGCTTAAAGCTTTAACACTTGAACATACTAATTATAGTCCATTCATTTCATATTTTAATCAAATTAACATTGAAATTTGTTTTCTAAAGCATTTTTACATGATTGCAACTATTATCCTATTATCGCGTAAAATAAGGTCAAGTTTCTATTTATAGCTCCATTAATGATTTCTTTTTTAACGTGAATTCGCGCATTCGCTTTACTTTAAACATTATTATTTTCTTTGTTTCTAATGCACAATATCACTGACTACATCAGCATTACGCAAATTAAGACCCGCGGACAGCGGGTAATATCTGTCTAGTATATATATATATATATATATATATATATATGTATGTATGAGTATGTATGTGTGTGTGTCCCTTCAGTTGCGAAACGTCTATGGATCATCTCATGGAAATGTGATGCCTGGGCATTAGCTATGGTGGAAACGATGTCGCCCACGCAGCAGTTCTTTCCCCCCTCTCCCCACAGCTGATCTAACCAATGAATGTAAGAAAACACTCACCCCCTTTGACAAGCCTCGTGTAATTGGTGAGTGGGAAACCAACAAGGTCAAACTGTGATAGCCTTAGGTCAGGCGCTAATTCTATAGATTTACTCTGACCATATCTCCAGTTGTATTCAACATCTTCTATGGAGTAGGCAACTTAAAGAGAACAGAGAGAAACAAGTTATTGTACACAATCGATTCTTCCTTATCTTTATGAAGGAAATTTAGAGAATAAATCATTATCAATGCCACCCCCCCACACACTCAAACAGTCACAAATTGTGCGAAAATTTAAAATTTAATTAATTGAAAATACACTTCAAAAGGATCTTACTCTTTCAATTTGGCCGACATATGTGAAGTGATAGGTTAAGACAAATACAATGAATTCAATTAAATTCTTTACAGTGGGAAAGAATAATTTCTTAAAACAAAAACATTACAATGGTAATATTTTGTTTAAAAATCTTATGTTTTATAATTAATGTTATATATAAAAAAGATTCTTATTTTCTGAAAAAAAAAACAGTTATATCATAATGTGGAAATAACATTAATACATAGGTTTTAAAGCAAACATCATAAACGGAGGTGACAATAAATTTTATAATTTGAGCCTTCCGTGTTATTATGTGGGGTTTTTTTTATGTGTCTAGACTCAAGATAATGATAAGATATATGTATTTTATTGTTTTAACCCCCCTCCCCCCACGAAATGAAATCCCCAAACCCTCAGGTAGGGGTCGGAATTCAATGACTGATTTTTTGCATTGATTTGTTTTTTTTAGGTGAGATTTAAGAGATTTTAATATTAAGCCATCACTTACCACAGCGTAGTCAATAGGAGGTTTTGAGTTTAAAACTCCCTACCAGAAGGGTTCGAGGATTTCGATTTAAAAAACCATCTCCGAATTTTTTTTACAATAAAATCCTATCTTCAATATAAGACTAAAGCATCAGCCAACAGATTCTATGAGCGTAACCTAGAGTAAAAAAAAATCAACCTCCAGCAGGGCTAGAAGCTACAAAACACTTCAATATAAAAAAAAAAAGCAAATTACACATTCAAAATTTTATGAACGTAGCCAAGGGAGGTTTTGAGTTTAACCCCCTCCCTCCAGAAGGTTTTGAGTTAAAAAATTTCCTCTAGTTGGGTTCGAAGGTAAAAACCACCGCTTCGATATAAAAAATAATTACACACTCAAAATTCTATGAACGTAGCCAAGGATGATTTTCAGTTTAACCCTCCCCTCTTTCCGAGGGCTTTCAATTTAAAACCTCTTCAGATGGTTTTGAGTTTAAAACCCCCCTCCAGCGGGGTTTGAAGCTAAAGCACCTCTTCAATAAAAAAAGCAAATTACATCCTCAAAATTCTATGAGTGTAGCTAAAGGGGGGGGGGTTGCGTTAAAACTCCCTTCTCCAGAAAGCTATAATTATAAAACCCGTTCAGGTGGTTTTGAGTTTAGAATTTCCCTAGATAAAGTTTCTAAAAAACCGCTAAAATTTATTTTTTTTACGATAAAACCGCTTTCAATATAAGACAAAAGCATACATCGGAGCTTGAAGTTAAAAATCACCTCTTCAATATAAAATAAGAAAATTACACACTCAAAATTCTATGAGCGTAACCCTCCAGACTCCAGATGGGTTTGAGCTAAAAACCACCTCTTTACCCCCCAAAACCCCCTCACGAAAAAAGATCCTGGCTACGCCCATGATATATAAACATGGGCGCCGTAGGGGGTGCAATGGGATGCACCCCTTGGATTCTGGGCAGGAAAATTCTATCCGTTTTTGTACCATCATATCAATAAAAATTAACAATTTAACAAGTAGTGCTTCCACTGGTGACTGAATTACAGTTATAGTAGAGTAGCCTAGTAGACTAGCCTAGGCTTATCAGGAACTGATGGCTGACCATGTACGTGCACCCCTCTGAATTCTGAGTAACCATCATATAGCCAGTTTTTTTTTACACCTTTAAATCAATTAACTTCTGCTAGGAGACAACATGTAGTGCTTCCATTGAAATAAAGTTAATAAGGATAAGTTATTGTTGTAATAAACTAGAATAGATTAATCTATAGTTCATGTCCGACCATGTGCGCTTTATTATAGGCATGCAATTCAATATTCTATAGCATGTTAGTCGTGACGATTTGTTTTCACTTGCACACTATTATAGTTATCATTATATTTAATAAAGGCCAGGAATATGATAAAAGTTTTTTTTTTTGTCTTGGAGGACAAATCCTTGCCAGCTCTCTTTCTATTTGATATATGGGAAAGTTTCTTTGAACAAGATTGAAGAGTGCAGTTATCTTTTTAAATGTATTTACGTCTTGAGAAGTTGTGGTCATTGTCAGCGCTTAATAAAATAGCAGGTTAAACACGTCCACCAATTTACAATAGAAGATATATATGAAAGTTCTTCCCATGGCATCTGAGTCAAAACGTTGACTTGTATGTACTGGCGACAGCATGAATTAACTGCTTTTTTTTTGGTATTTCGTAATGAAAATATAGATATTTCTGGTACTAAATTGGTGTGGATTGCGTTGGATTTGTTAATGGCGATTGTATTCGAGAAGAATTCATTCGTTTTGTACCTGTTGTTAAAAGAGACGCACAACCTCTATCTAACCTCATTGTTAGCGAATACACCATGCACAGTCCTGACATGGACAAACTACTCGGCCAAGGCTACGATGGCTGCCCCGTGATGGGTAGCATTTAGAACTGTGTTCAGGCAAGGATGCGAGTCCCACAGACTTAAACTTGTTATCTTTGACCTGAATGACGTTTCAGATGTACGTAATGCTGTTGGTGTCATCAAGAAAGTTATCTATTTCTTCCGTAGCAGTTCCTATCGAGAGCGTTGGAGAAGATTTTTGTTTTAAAATAACGATTGCAAGTGAAACCAGATAATCTGCATATTTCCCGTTCTTGAACCAGTTTCCGTGATGTTGCAGTCTGTCTTAGCACTAGCGGCCTCTCAACAACACATCGCAGTCACAATAATGACATAATGACCATGCAGAGGAATACTGAGTAAGATGACACTGCTGGCAGACAAACTAGATTAAGAGTTGGTTCTGCCGAGACTTTGCGGTCGACAGATACACCGAGTAAAAACCCCATGTTTGCATTTTTGGATTATTACAGAACTCGACTTTACATTCCGTATCTTGATTCGTTCATTTCTTCATTAACGACTCGCTTTTCAAACCATACTAATGCTCAGTTCAACCTGTTTTGTTTTCATCCTAAAACGATTTAAGAATTGCAAGGTACAGAACAATATCAGAACTGCCAGATAAGGTTCATCGCCCTCTTGTCCATCGCGACGAGAAGCAATTTAGCTTTAGCAGCGTTTGCATTTTTTGTTTGATCGACCGTTGGGATGCACGGGCAGCACGGATCGTATACAGAAAATAGTTTTTTTTCACGTTAGTTTTTTTTTTTTAATTTCATGAAACAAGTATTTACAGTGAATTTAATATCACATAGGTATGGGGGGGATACCAATTCTTTTCTTTAATATTCTCTGTAATACAAAAGTTGAAGCTACGACTTTGAGCCATATGTGGCAACTTGCACCCCCCTCCCTTCCTGCGAAAAATCCTGCGGGCGCCCATGATTTTATGTTAGTATATTTAATATCCCCCATACAGAACCTCATCTCAACCTTTTGCCGTGTCCATTCTAAGTTTACACCTCTCGTGTGCGTCATATTAGGAAAGGAGATATTCAAATGTCTATGTCAAGACGACTTAAGTCTTACCCAAGACAGTTGACCACAATGACACTTATTTTCAATCCCACTACCTAGCCACCATCCAGTCGCTAACTTCTACTCACCAACACCATAGACAAAAACACACACACACCATAAAAAAGAGACAACAGTTTTAAAAAATCAAAACTTATACCGAGTGAAATTGCATCACTTATTTTAAATCAGAAATTAATTCATTTTTAGTAGTTCTGGAGTCAATCTAGACTAACAATGTCACACTTATTCGATTGCAAATATTTGTATTTTTGTTTGATGAAACTTTCATGGTTAGGGGGGGGAGTGGCGGTAGGGGCAATCGCAACTTCAACACGACCGAGGATAAGTGAACAAAATGCTAAGCAGAAAACGGATACTAGCAAAATAAAAATGTTTTAACACAAAAAAAGGTTTATGAAATGTCAGATTTTCTTACAACTTCCAAACATCAGTGGGCAGTGCTGGATGTCCATTGGGAAATTTTCCAGATGCATTCTACAAGTGGCCTGTATGGTCAATCTGAAACAACAATTTGTTATATTAACAAAATTACTTTGACTTAGAGTGAAGGTGCTGTATGGCCACTTAACCAATACTTTTGATAGTACTAACATTGATTTGACTTTTTGTTTTCTCGAGGGAACTGCAAGCAGTGGGAACGTCAAATACGTTAGGAACTAGGAGTTACTAGTTTTAGAAGAGAGGCTTGTATATGTATGTGTAAGTGTTTCTATGTGTTTGAATCACTATGTGTGTCTGTGGCTGTGTATGTGAGTGTGTCAGTGGAAGAAAGTACTTTTTTATATCAGGAGAGTAAAAATACTATTATCTTCATGTATTATCCTCATATATTATTACTATGCAATTATTTGACACGGCAATGACAAAAAGCCAGACACAGAATATCTACTAATGCGTCTTTAAATCCCAAGTTAAAATACCCTGTTTTACTCGGAGTTAAACAACAACCGTAGCCCCGCCCCTACCAATCTTTAGTTGCTTAAAAGAATGTTAAAAAAAAAGTCAGAACTTATTGTTGACCTACTAATTAGTTTTATCTGTACGAAAATACTGTTGAAATACGTTCAACCTAAAATTTTCATCACAGAATGTCTAGCTAAGCCAACCATCTCCCCCAATGACCAGACACAAAGTACAACATCGATACAGCCCCATCAATACCTTTGTGAAAATAACACTGTTCCGTTGGCCCCAATGCGCAGAAATCTATTATGGGAGGTGATGGCGTGAAGATAGCTTTTCTGACCGTTATAGAATACGGTGTCGGGGTGCCAGATTCGTTCCAGTATTTTGATCCCTAGGGTCAAGTTTTCTAGGGATACATTCATAGCTAATCTCCGATCCATCCATCGTTGCCGGAAGTAGCAGTCTAAGGTGTAAATCTGGTGAGAAGTAGTAGTATTTCTTGGGATATTCTAGTTACAGACATAGACACATTTTGGGTTTTGACATAGTCACACACAGAAACGTAAGAATTTGAATTTGAGCAAACGAGATTATTCTAATTTAATTAGTAACATTTCTTTGAAAATAGGCAGCGTTCACAGTGTTACTTTGAAAAATTAAAGTAGTAGTTATGACATAACGAAAGCTTCCGAGATAAAAATAATTATACGCCATGTTTCTCAATAAATACATGTATTGTAACTGTATTAAGATCTCTAACACCAACAACCTTACTATCTATCTATCTATCTATCTATCTATCTATCTATCTATCTATCTA
>JADKLZ010000728.1:13553654-13588279 GCA_021533235.1 Biomphalaria straminea | reverse complement strand
AGAAAGCATTTGATAGTGTCCACCGAGAATCACTTTGGAAAATAGCTAGAGAATACGGCATCCCAGAAAAATTTGTCCAGATCCTACGACACCTATACAGTCAGTCTAGTTGCTGCATTAAAACAGAAGGAGGAACAACAGAGTTTTTTAGCATTGAGACAGGTGTGAGACAGGGGTGCATCTTATCTCCCTTCCTTTTCCTCCTAGCCATCGATTACATAATGAGGAAAGCAATGAACCAGACTGCCTTTGGTATTCCATGGTGTGAACAAAACCGAATGACGGACTTGGACTTCGCCGATGACGTTGCACTACTCGGGGCTACAAATAAAGTATACAAGAAATGACGGAGAGCCTAGATAGAGAGGCACCCAAAATTGGCCTCCGCATAAACTTGGATAAGACAAAAATTTTGCGAGTGGGATATAAGGACTGAAGCGTAGTAGGTCAATTATTTATTGTTTTAGATAAATCCATTTGCGGCAAACGATATTTTATTAACAGCGGGAACATCAATTATAGGCCTACCTATTTATAGCTTGAACCTTAGATGTTGCCAAGCAAAGATTTAATTGTAGTCTGTAGGCCTATTATTGATATCTATGTTTAGATTTACTGTTATATAGGTCTAAGAGCATTAGGAAAAACAACTATAGAAGAAAACAAGGTTACAAAGACAGTTTGTGTGGAACACACAAACTTAAAGTCGGCCCCCGAAGTTATCCACCCTGGCAGGTTTCAATATTTTCAGAAAGAACATCCGAATGAAATTCTATCAAAGACAAATGACAGATAAGAATGCAGTTAGAAGATTGACAGATCATATGTAGTGCCCCAGTAATCCCTAGGCCTCTTTAATTTGTCTCTTTTTGGGTTGGTTACTTAAATAGTAAATTCGAAATAAAAAAGGTGGATTAAAATGTAATATATAACATTATTAATTGTCTTAAATTAGGTCTGATTTAAAATGCATACTAATTAGGTTTTTCTCTTTAAAAAACTGCTTGCATAAGTGATTTTTAAAAATAAGATTTTGAGCTTTTAGAAAAAAAAAAGTAGCCGTTGCATCAGAACTTTAAATGATCTAAATTATTGTGACGTCCGATTTTTATTTTCTCTTCTACTTTCTGAGATCTAAACGGGACTGACGGACAGACAGACGGACGGACAGACAGGCCACACAAAACTAATAGAGTCTTTTCCCTTTCGGGGGCCGCTAAAAACATCCACACCCTCCCTGCCCTAAAAAAAAAACCAACATAAATAGACTTTGTGTTCGACTGATTCCAACAACCTGGTCAGATACACGTAGTGAGCCTACACATGTAGTCCTTTTTGATATGGTGCGCAAAGGTGCACGCGTTCAATATAATGAAGTATTGTTCTTCGCCATGACACTACTTGTGGTTGTTTTTTATTGCTGACTGCGAACCTAGATTTTAATTAACATGGTGGCAGCGGTGTATTAATTATCAGAGGTAATCATTAATTGGTAAAAAAAAAGTTTATTATATGCAATAGTGAATAAACAACAATTACAAGAAAACATCAACAATCCAATCGAAAGTCTGAGTCAGCAGTTAAAATTTTGAAGAACATAATGAAGAAATTTAGTGAATTAAAATCAGATGCTTATGAAGCTCTCTTGGAATTTAGAAATACTCCAAGGCAAGACACAAATCTAAGCCCAGCTCAGATGTTTTTTGGTCGGATGACTCGAACACTGATACCAAACAAAAGGAGTAACATTAAGATGTCAAGAGAACATTATGAGAAGGAAAGAAAACTGTCAAGTGAGTATAAAAACATCTTATGATAAGAAGTCAAGAAATTTAAGTCAGCTGAGAACTGGACAGATGGTCTAGGCCTATTTCCAATCATCTAATGACTCTACACGGAGACGTGGAAGAATCCAGTCTTAAGTCAACCAGAGACCTTACATTATTTGAGGTGACAGTGGTGCTGTATTCAAACCTCTGCTGCCTTGCAGCAATACCCAATCAAGGGAAAGGCTTCGGGAGTCAACCCTGAGGAAAAATCAGGAGCTGGCGACCCTAAGGCAGTTTGCAGCACCAAGTGCTACACTCTGGCAGAACCTGCGACGCTGCTGACCCCAAACTGTATCGGCACTGCCGTTCCTTTGGATACATCAGCTGCGTGGAGAGGGGGGAACTGATGTGTGGGCGACATCGTTCCGACCACAGCTTATGCCCAGGCATTCATCTCATGGAAATGAGATGATCCATAGTCGCTTCGTGACTGACGGTGGCCATAGTGGTGCTGTATACCAACCCGAACAGAGAAACAGAACAAGAGGATGTATTCCCCGACACTGATGACAACTTACAGGACAATATACTTTTATATAGCTCATGATCAACACATTCGTCACCCATCAACTCATTGTTCCCAGCGACCAAGGGATCAGTTGAAGAAGCCGACAAGATTCAATGACTATGTGTCTTAATGAACTATTGATTTATAATGTTGATTTGCAAATGTAATATGTTTCATATTCGTTGAAGCGTATATATGTATGTTATGTTTTGTTGCATATGTTGTTGTGATTTTGTTTTATTTTTTTTAATGATACTCCTCGAAATGTTTTATTCTTTTTTTTTTAAAGAAAAGGGGATGTTGATATGGTGCTCAAAGGTGCACGCGTTCAATATAATAAAGTATTGTTCTCCTCCATGACACTACTTGTGTTTGTTTGTTAATTGATGTGATCCTAGATCTCAATTAACAGTCCTGTGTGTATAGTTGATTGTGTTAACCAAACGCGTTGTTTTTTCCTTGGGCCCGCAATAGTGTTGGGTGGTCAGTCAGATGTCGTCCTGGCCTGATACACAATGGTTAAGTATGCATCTTAATTAAGTAAACAAATAGTAATAACGAGGAGTAGACTGTCACAAATGATTAAAGAATATTGTTATCAAATCACGAATACTTGACTGCAGGAGTTAACACGTTAGAAAAAGTAATTTATCCTTATTATCTATATACAATGTAATATCCTTTGTTAGCAAGTTATGTTTTTTCATTCTGGCTTAAAAATTGTCAATGTCTATCAATAAATTGGGTATCAATGACCAAATAATAAAATAAAGAGTAGGGGGTGTTTAGCTCTCCATTTAAAGATAGCTCTGGTCGTGTCTTTTACGCTAATATAGAGTTTTTCTATAAAATAATTAGTTACTGGGCTTACTGGGCTATTAAATCTCGCGGTTTGTGTTCTGTGTAGCTAAAGGTCACTCGTTTAGGTGTGTAGGCCTAATATTTAGTCCAGCTTACTAATTGTGATTTATATTCAAGTAACTCGGCACACTTGAAAAGGTGTGGCCTCTAGTTTTGCCACGTGATTCAGATTTTTCTCCAAATAAGCAAACTCTTTGTCCGGTTACCCGTGTAGATGTGTGAAGTCCACCCCCACCCCCAATGAAGATTTACTACTAAGTAAACAAACCTAGTTCCCTCATGTGACCTCTAGAGAGTGCTTACGTCCATCGTATCTGAATTGTTGTCACATGTCAATAAACTCAATGTGATGGACTAAACAAAAAAAAAAGGGGGGGGGGGAGTGAGAGCTGTTCATCTATTAGCCTACCTCTGGAAATATATACCTGGTTACCTTAGTAGAGGTGTGGCTCTTGTAGTCGACAAGCCCCCTAATAAAGATGTACTAACAAGTAAACAAACTCAGTTACATCGAAAGGTATGATCTCTAAAGAGTGTCAATACGCTACATTAAGACTGGACATGTTATCTATTATCTATAGAACTTGGAACTTTTTGTTGTTGGTCCTTTTATAGATTCATCCGAATAGATTCACATTAACTTCGATCTGTATAAGAAAAAAAGGCCTTACCTTTCTTGTTTATCGTTTAGTAGCCTATGTATAATGTTTTGTTAGGTGTGATGCACAAATTGGAAGACAAATTTCCTTATAGATAATAAAGATTACTAGATCTAGTTGACCGGCGGCATAGCATACGCCGCTATTTTGCAGGGCAGGCCTTAGGCACTGCAACATATGCGACCGCAGTGCATGATGAGTCCCGCACTTTCTTTGGACCCGTGCTAATTTTTATACATATAAAAAATAACAGATTTCTCGCGGCCTCTTGATTTACCAGGAGCCCCTGGAAATCTCCTGAAATGTTATTAAATATAGGCCTGCGAAAAAGTCCTGGAGATCTCCGGAAATTATTAAATCTTTTGTAAAGTAAAAGTAAAGTAAAAATAAAATTCCGGAAATATATAGATAAATATCCGGAAATGGAAGTGAGATTAAAAGGAGGAAGCCAGTGAAATTATTATTTTAACGTAATTTGTGATATTAATTAAAGTACTTCTAAAGTCAAACCTGAGAGTAGACTCTATCTGTGTATTGTCGTTGTAGTTTCAAGAGTCTAACGACACAATAATCTGGAAATACTTCTAATATTATGACAAATTGAGAAGAAGAGAATTATATACCACATGGGCGTAGCCAGGATTTTTTTCGGGGAGGGTTTTGGGGGGGGATTTTTTTCTCCCCCCCCCCTGAGAAAATAAAAAAAAATATGTATGTATATATATATATGTGTGTGTGTGTGCATAATTAATCTTTATTAGCTTCATTGTTTTGGAAGGGGTTTATTGTGCCCTAGAATATGTTCTTCCTGGAGTTAGTGGAAAAATTCTAGACTCCCCCCCTTGGCCACAATGGGGTCTGGGGGAGCGGCGTGAGCTCCCCCAGTGCGGGGCGAAGCCCCGCCGCCGAGCACTATTTCCGGTACTGAATGCCAACAAAATACATATTCTGATGTATCTATGGTGCATTATCTTGCTGTTATAAAGTTTTATTTCAAAAACCTTATGGGCTATTCTTATACTGACTTAGACCCTCCCGCACATTTGACGACAAGATGTTTCCACAAAAATCTGTGACTGGCAATTTCTGAAGCCTCTTCCCACCTGCTCTGATGACTCCAAGTTGTACTTAGATGTCATCGCTACTTTTATAAGGCTGTTATTTTTTTTTGTCGGAGAACATGTCCCGCTTACCTCATGCGACGCTCTGTCACAACCTTACTAAGGGGTCGACTCCTAGTTCGGCATAGGATTTCCTTGATTTAGACCCGATCTCTATAAAATCTGTTTTAAGCCATCTTGTTGAGCTACATTTGTTTTTTTTTTTTTTTAATTTCGCAGACGACTATTCACTGCACTTTATTAATGGAGCCCAGCCAGTGGTAGAAATGTGTAACCTCTCTTGATTAGGCTCGTGTAATTGGGTATCTGTAGTTTTGCTAAAGATTTTATATCCAAAAGGAAATTTTTGTCGTCATAATCATTTTTTAAACAAATGTAAAACCCCCTTAGCTACGCTCATAGGTTTTGGTGAATTTAGTTTGCTTTAGAATAATGTATTTTCAACCTCAAAGCTCTCGGTAGGTGGATTTTAAACTCAAAACAATCCGTAGGCGGTTTAAACTTAAAAAAAAAACTCTCTGGAGGAGGGGTTTAAACTCTAAACCCCATTGGGTTTGCTACGCTCATAGAATTTTGAGTGTGTAATTTGCTTTTCTATATTGAAAAGTTTGTTTTTTTTTTAGTATTAAATCCCGCGGAAAGGGTGTTAAAACTCAAAAACCCCTTTGGCAACGAAGAGGTATTTTTTAGTTTCAAATACCGCTGGAGGGGTGTTTAAAGTCAAAACCCCTTTTGGTATCGCTCATATAATTTTGAGTGTGTAATTTGCTTTTTTTTTCAAATTGAAGAGATATTTTTTAGCTTCAAACCCCGATGAAGGAGGGTTTAAACTCAAAACCCCATATGGCTACGCTCATAGCATTTTCAGTGCGTAATTTCCTTTCCTTATATTGAAGAAGTATTTTTTTGCTTTAAACCCCGCTGAAGAGGGGTTTAAACTCCCCCCCTCTTTTGGCTACGCTCATAGCATTTTGAGTGCGTAATTATTTTTATTATAAGATGTTTAAAACCTAAAACCCATTTGGCTGCGCTCGTAGAATTTTGAGTGTGTAATTTGCTTTTAATATATTTTAGCGGCCAACCCCGCTGGAGGGGGTTTTAAACACCAAACCCTTCTTGGCTACGCTCATAGAATCCGGTGACTGATGTATGAATAGTCTTACATTGAAGAAGGGGTTTTATCGAAAATTTCGGGTTTTAAAATCAAACTCCCCTCCCCCTTTAGCTAAGCTCTTGGAATTTCGATATTGTCGTTTTTATTGTTTTTTTGTTTGTTTTGTTCTATAGAAGAGGGGGGTTTAACTGCGAAACCTCCTGTTAGGGGGTTTTAAACTCAAAACCCCTTGGCTGCTCTGGGACAAATGATGGTTTAGTATTCAAATTTCGCCTAAAGTTAACAAAATCTAATTTTAAAAAATCAGTAAGTAAATTCCGACCCACCCCCCTTCGGAGGGGGATTTCATTTCGGGTGGGGGGGGTTGAACCCTAAGAACCCCCCCCTCTGGCTACGCCCATGATATACCACTTTCATTCACAAAATAGTGCTGATTTGGATACACTCATACACCATTTTTAAAAACGAAGCTCAAAGTGTTGCTGTTAAAGAGAATGTTATAATATCTTAAAATAATATACTGGAATTCATGCGTCCCTTTCGGTGGTCCTACCGGCCCAGTTGGGTACAGGCACATCGGGTATTTGCCCAAATGCCCATATAACCACTTCGTCTCTGGGATCCCCCTCCCCCGGGATACGAGTGAGCTTCACAGTTGTATGAGCAAAATTACGATATTTTAAAATATAAAATTCGAAACCTATATTTGATAATTATTACTAATACTAAGAGTACTTCCGGTTCAAAATATCGCATAATTTATTTTGATTCTTTACTTATAAATTTGAGACATAGACATAAGAATCTAGATCTAGAATCTATATAAGATCTATCATATATATATCTAGATATGGTAGATCTAGACTACTAACTTTGCTCTAAAACTGTATAAATCTAGACTCAGATTCTATTAGATTCCAAGGTATGCACTTTTGATGTAGATATTAATAGATCTATTAGACAATTAGTCACTCATGAGTGTGAGTGTGACTCACTGTGAGGCTATCTAAGACTAAAGTCACTAAGTATCTTTAATCTGACTTAGTAATTTTAGTAAAAAATAGTATCTAGATCTATTTTAAAGTTAATTACTTAATAATCTTATTATTTTATTATTATTATTTATATAGTCTAAATCTTAACAGGATGCGATTAAACACTTTCCCTGGAACGGAGAGTAGCGTTATCCCTCGATAGTTGGAGCAGGAACTAAGATCGCCTTTCTTTGGGAGTTTGATGAGGTATCCCTCCTTCCATTCTGGTGGCACTTCTTCATTTTCCCATATCTTGCAGAAGAGAGGGTAGAGTAACTTCACACTTGTTTCAATGTCTGCCTTTAGTGCTTCAACTGGGATGCTGTCAGGTCCTGCAGATTTGCCATTCTTCGATTGTTTGATTGCTCTGCGAATTTCTTCCTTGGTGGGTGCACTGCACTTGATAGGTAAGTCTCTTGTAGCTGGGGGTATTTCTGGTGGGTTTACAGGTGAAGGTCTGTTTAGCAGCTCCTGGAAATGTTCAATCCATCTCTTCTTTTGTCCTTCTTCGTCTGTTATCGCGTTACCATTTTTGTCCTTTACTGGTCTCTCTGACATGGCAAATTTTCCAGATAGCTTTTTGATGATTGAGTACAGGTCCTTGGTGCTGTTCTGATGGGCTGCTTCTTTTGCCAGCGCTTCAATGTAGCTCCTCTTGTCTGTTCTGATGCTACGCTTGACATTCCTATCTATTTCAGCATATTCTTTTTGTGCCTTTCCTTTTGCTGCCCTTGTTTTACTGTTGTTCACATCTGCTTTCTTCTCTCTTCTTTCCTTGATCTTCTGAAGAGTTTCTGATGAAATCCACTCCTTGTGGGTGTATGACTTGGGACCAAGGATTTCTAGGCATGTGGAGGTTACTGTTTCTTTAACTTTCTGCCACGTCTGTTCTACTGTCTCTTCTTCTAGCAGCTCTTCTAGGAGCTGGAACTTGTTAGATAAGGTGACTTTGAACTCTTCCTGTTTTATGCAGTCTTTCAGCGCAACAGTATTGTAGTGTTGGCGTTGGCTGGGCCCACTTGCCCAAGTCTTTTTCAGCTTCAGTTTCACTTGAGCGCACAGAAGATGATGATCTGAAGAAACATCTGCTCCTCGTCTTACACATACATCTTGAAGAGATCGACGGAACTTCTTCACAATACAGACATGGTCTATTTGGTTCTCTGTTACTAGGTCTGGTGATATCCATGTTGCTTTGTGTATTCGTTTGTGTGGGAAGACAGTTCCTCCAATCACTAAGTTGCTTGTGGCACACATGTCCGCAAATCTCTCTCCATTTTCATTCATCTCGCCTAATCCATGTTTTCCCATGATCTCTTCATATCCTTTGTTGTTATTGCCAACCTTAGCATTGAAATCGCCCATTATGACGAGGATGTTCCTTTTTGGTTTGTCCTGTAGGATGGTAGTCAGCCTATAGTAAAAATTGTCCTTCTCCTCCTCTTCACTGTCGTTTGTAGGGGCGTAGCATTGGACAATGTCTAAGTTAATTCTTTCCTGCACTGTGTGGAATGAGGCTGTTATTATCCGTGGTCCATGCGCTTCCCATCCTATAAGTGCTCTCTGAGCCTGCTTAGACAGCATCAGGGCTACTCCATGGGTGTGTGTAGCCTCCTGCTCATGTCCTGAGTATAAAAGTAGCTCACCTGAAGCCAGTCTTTTCTGCCCGGAGCCAGTCCATCTTGACTCACTGATTCCTAGGATGGTGAGGTTGTACCTTTTCATCTCAGCTGCCACTTGCGCTGTCTTCCCAGATTCATACATTGTCCGGACATTCCATGTACCGATGGTGGTGGTGGTCCTGGTAGAGATGATGGTCTTCGGCCTGTCAGCTTCCAGAAGACTCTGGCTTTCACTGGCATGCGTCATAAACCTTCCAGCTGGAGGTCCACAGTGGACACTGTGGAAACAGTTAGATGATCTCGATTTTGCAGATGACTTAGCTCTTCTTTCTCACACACAGCAGCAGATGCAGGAAAAGATAAATATTGTTGCAGACAATTCCGCTAGAATAGGTCTTACCATAAACAGAGGAAAGAGCAAGGTGTTCAAAATAAAGGCATCAAACACTACACCCATTAGAGTCCAAGGTGAGGCGCTGGAAGAGGTGGAAAGCTTCACCTATCTAGGCAGCATTATAGATCACCATGGCGGAACAGATGCAGATGTCAAAACCCGCATTGGTAAAGCTCGAGCAGCCTTCCATCAGCTGAAGAACACCTGGGGATCTAGGGAATTAAGCACCACCACCAAGATAAGGTTATTTAACACCATTGTTAAGCCGATACTACTTTATGGAGCAGAGACCTGGAGAACCACCGTCACCACCATCAAAAAAATCCAGGTATTCATCAACACCTGCCTGAGGAAGATTCTTATGATCCGCTGGCCAGACAAGATCTCGAATGAGGAACTGTGGCAAAGAACAAAACAGCAGCCCATTGAAATAGATATCCTTCAGAGACGCTGGAGATGGATAGGTCACACCCTGCGCAAGCCGGCATCCAACATAACAAGGCAAGCCCTAACCTGGAACCCCCAAGGAAAGAGAAATAGAGGACGGCCCAGGAACACATGGCGTCGCGATCTGGAAACAGAAGCCAAGCTGATGGGCAAGACATGGGGACAGTTGGAGAGACTCGCCCAGAACCGAGATGCCTGGAGAAAGCTGGTTGGTGGCCTATGCCCCAGTAGGGACCACAGGCTGAGATGAGATGAGTCTAAATCTTATGGTACCATCTTATTTTTAGACTTGGATTCATTCAACTTAGACGTCTTAGAGTACTTACTTAGATAGGCACTTCAACAAAAAAAAATTTTTTTATCATAAAAATTCATATATAATATTGTTTTGTAATAGATATAGAGCTTGGTTTCCCATTTACAAATATATCAAAGTTATATTTCTATGAGAAGTAGAAGCGAAGTTAGTTATTTATGATTTTTTTTTACATATTATTTTTATTATTAAAGCGTGATATGACCCCAATCTTTTATCTAAACCGATTTTTCATACTTTTACAGCCAGTTGTAGCTGGAAAGAGAGACGACAAAGTTTTGTCGAAATTTGACTTAATTCAAACACAACTTTTTTGTTAGTCAATATTTACATTTCAAATTTTTACAGATTTACATGTTCTTCATATCATTTTATAACCCCCAATTCTTTCAAGTTGAAAATAGAAACTACAAATTTGGTCGAAATTTGACTTATTAATGCACAACGTTTTTATTTATTAATATTACCATTTCAAATTTTCAAGAAACTTTAAACATGTTATTTGCAACAAAAATAAATATATATATATATAGTAGAGTCTTGTATAAGACACACCTCATCCGATTCTTGTTCAGGAAACAGGTCGCTTTTTTTGTTTATAATTCATTTGTTTTTATGTTTGGAGATAAAAATGACGTTTCGGGACTGCGCATGTCCAATTTTAGATAAGCTCCTGTATTTTTGTTCCGCTTTTCCAAAGTAGAGGGCAGTTTTAGAGATTCTCGGAAACCATGTATGTAAAGCTGTTGTTTTAACCTCCCCCGGCAATTCATACCCATATAAGGGATGAAGGCTATATTATGAGCCTATTTGATCGAAGGCTGATGGATATATCAAAATAAGCTTCCAAACATCTTTAGAAAGACTTTCCAATCACATTTATACTGTTAGCTGTTAAATAAAATTTTTAAAAGGGGGTGTTTCCTCAATAATGATGAATTTAACACATTCTCCTTTAGGGCACACGGTAAAATCGTAATAAGAAATATTATTGGGATTAATAAATCTATGATTTTTTCAATGAATAAACATGACCTAGATCTAGATATCTAGAATATATAATTTACGAATGAAAGCAAAAGTGAGGGCTGCTAATTTGAAGCCAGAGACCATACCCACTGCAGGGGATCACTCCAGGTGAGCATGTAGTGTCACAACCTATCAAACAGGCAGCGGGGAGAGGGGGGATCGAGAGTCATGAAAAGAAGTATAAGCCTCTATGGGAGGGGAAAATATCAAATATGTTTATTAAATTATAATAATTAATGTCTAGATCTATAAACCATATTATAACAGAGATTTATTTTTGTCTGTTGCTACACATAGATTACATAGGTATATAAATAAATAAACTATAATCGATATATATATATATATATATATAAAGGCTATAGAGAGAGTGAGAGAGAGACAATATGAGGCAAAAGACTATAAATACATATTGCATAAGTGATTCTACTTCTTTTAATACAATCTAAATAATTTTTAATTAATAAAGATGTAATTTATTAGCAATTACATAGTGGTGTTTCCTGACGGGACTCAGTGTGCCCTGAAAGGGAAAGCACAAAAACTGTGTGCCTTATAGGAGCATGGAGTGGCCTATTGTATTTTAAAATAAAATCTTCAATATGAGTGGTAATTAAAAAAAACACTGCTATCTTAATAGTCCTTTAGTTGCAGAATAATAATATGCTTTCAGTTTTTTTTTTAACTTAAACCTTGACCTAATAAAAAAATATTTTAAAAAATTGACCTAGTTCCCAAAGTGGGTGTGTCTTATACAAGACTCTACTATATATATTAATTAAAAAAAAATAATCAGGGTTCGTAGCGCTCCTAAAAACTCCTAAAATCTCCTAAGAAATGAAAAGTCTCCTAAAATCCTAAAATTCTCCTAAAAATTGTCAGAATCCTCCTAAAATTTTGTCCTCTCTCCTAAAATTTTTACACAATATTTTTTTTAAACATTATTTTGCTTATTTCTTGCTAAAAATGTGGGGGGAAAAAACAGCGTATCTAGGCATTCTGATCGCATGACGTTACGGGCTGGCTGTGTTAATGAGCTGACCAGTGACGCATCTACACTGCCTTTCACCCACTTGTGAAGCGCGACCTCGTGATTGACAATGGCCTGGCTCAAGCAAGCATTTCACCTGGCAGTTTTTTTTTCTGAAGGCAGCGTAGATATGGTTATTATTTATAGTTACCAATGAAGATGCGCTAGATCTAGTCTGTAGTGACTATTGTCTATAATTCTAACCTAACCACCCTAATTTGTAGGCTACACCGCTCCGGGCCCTCCCTGACCTAAATCTTCTTGTAAGAGTAAGAGTTCAAGTAGAAAGTTCGTAAATCATCTAGATCTAGATTCTAGTAGGCCTATCTAGATTTAGATGTAAGTTAGCCTTGAATTTTAGTCAATTTATTGATCTCGATAATCTAATCTAGTCTAGAATGTCTCTAGAGATGACTTTAGAAAAACGCTATATATATATTATATTATAACTATATAGTCTCTAGATTTACACTAAATCACTAGATCTAGAATCTAGTGAAGATAACTCGCACACAGTCGTGAAAAGCCCGCAAATTTTAGAAACTTAAATTAGATCTAGACTATTAGATATATGCGATATATTCAGTGAAGATAATTCGCACACCGCCGTGAAAAGTCCGCTAATTTAGTGGCTTAGAGTTTAGATTTACAGTATATTCAGTGATAATTCGCACACGGCCGCGAAAAGTCTGCGAAGTTAGTGACTTAGATTTACAGAATATTCAGTGAAGATAATTTGCACACAGCCGCGACAAGTCCGTGAATTTTAGTGACTTAGATCTAGAGTCTATATTTATGGTAGTGGCTTAGATCTAAGTCTAGATTTATGGTAGATTCAGTGAAGATAATTCGTACACAGCTGTGTAAAGTCCGCGAATTTTAGTTAGAATCTATAGAGACTAGATCTACAATAGATTCGGTGAAGATAATTCTCACACAACCGCGAAAAGTCCGCGAATTTTAGTGAAAAAGATCAAGAGTCCAGATCTATTGTAGATTTAGCGAAAATATTTCGCATACAGCTATGAAAAAGTCTGTAGAGTTATTTCGGTTGTAAAAGACAGGGGAAAAATATGCTTGAAAAAACAAAACACTAATAGGTCTAATACCCACTCTCCATCCAAAAGCCATTGTTTAGTAAGCTAATGTCAACTAAACATACAAATAGGCCTGTATATTACAGGCCCTGTTGATGAGGAGGATTTAAGCGCAATTAATAAACAAGATAAAACATTATTTACCTTAAATGCACACCATTACTCTAGTATCTTAATAAGATATACAACATAGGTAGAAAAATGTACATTTCCAACTCATAGAAGGCATGCAAGCATCTCTTTTTTTTTAATGAAAAAAAAAATGGAATAGCAACCATTCTTTACTAATTCTTTGGGGAAAAAATGTTGTTTTAGGTTTCGGGATGACAGTCAAGTTGTTTTTTGATTAAAAAATAACTTTCATTACTTTTTCTGTGGACATACCACAGCTGATGACATTGTTTCTGTTCTGGGTGGGATGTTGGCAAGATATTTTTTTATTTTCACAAACAAGTAACAATCATTGAGTTGATAAATGCATAGTGTATGTTCAACAATGTAACACACAAACGGACTGACACACACACACACACACGCGCATATAGGGCCTACATATATATATATATTATTATATAATATACCGGTATACATCATACATTTTATCCTTAAAAAAACTCCTAAAATTTTGTTATGGAAAAGTGCTACTAACCCTGTCTGTATCGATGTTGAAGAATTCTACTGTCTGTTGTAAGACAACATTTGTTGTTTTTTTTAGGTCTACAAGACAGAAATTTTGTCCTTGATTTTCCTTTTTTTTCAGAATCAGTCGAAAAACACTAGTATAATTTAAGACCTTTTCCGTAAGGAGCTCTTAAATAATCTCTAGTGAAAAAATATGTTCAACTCAAGGTTTCTGAATTCTGTGATAGTGTGACGTTACTTTCTCTCTGTCACACGCCGAGGATTGTTAATAATATTGACTTGAAAACTCAAATTCAATGAAGAAAGAAACTCTACAGTTTCTACAACAGCAACTTTAATACACCTTCTACTTTATTGAACAAACAACTCCTCAATCTTTACTTCAATATAAAATAAAACTTCACTTATATAAAACAACTCCTTAACAACAGACTTCTACTACTGTATCTTTATAAAGAGAAGATTAAACAACGGACCATCGCTACATAAAACTACTACTATGCGAGGACACTCGCTGTACAAATACCGTTACTGTGCGAGGACCCCGTCTAATTCCTTTTCCCTTTATTTATACTTTTTCAAATCGTATCTTCCAGAAGCAAAGAAGATTCTCTGATAACTAGTTTAGTAACGTTGACCTTCTGGAAGCTGACGTGTATATTTTTTTCCCTTAATCCCTTTCTATGATTGGCTATTCTAAAATTAACTTGTTTACCCTGGACAGCGCACTGACTTGACCTGGCTTCTAGAACATACTCTAAAAGGGACACAACCAAAATCGCTACAGATAGTACATTCTTAATTTATACAATAACATTTGATAAAATGTGAAAAAGAACGACATTTAAACATATAATCGAAAACCATAAACAATTTATTAATTAGCTTGGAGTTTTATTATTTAAAATAAAGAAAGTTAATTGTTTTTAAGGGGAGGATTATTTTTTCCTGGGGGGGTGACACCCCGAGCTTACCGCACCGGGTGACACCGATCCTAGTGATGCCTCTGCTCTAGTCTATGATTAAAATAATAATTTTGATTTTTCTACATTATTTCTTGGTTCTGTAGATCTATAACTAACTAAATCTATATCTATATTAATAAGAGTTTTTTGCTTCATTATCTATATTAATAAACAAAGAATCTTCGTTTTAATAAGATTTTATAATAAGTATTGTATTACTACTTCTGGTAAAATTATAGCAAAATGGCTACTTTCGTTTGGTGGTCATTGTGGCATTCATATGCCAAGAGTGCCGTCCAGAATAGCTCAATAATCTCAAGTGATTCTTATGTAGATATGGATACTACAAATTGCAAGCCAGTATAGATAATTGCAGAACAAAAAATAAAAAAGTTATCACAGCCTGAACACAGTCTATTTTGGAAACTTCTTAAAAAACGCCCGAGATAACAAATCCCATCAACTTTGATATCAAAAGAATCACCTTTTTTCCCCCGACAAAATGATACTCTAATATAAAAGATCGGTGCAAAAATAATGATTTTAAGTTTTTTTAGTCTTAGACTAATTCTAAATACAAATAATTACAAATAAAAGTATCGTCCAGTAGCGGAGTGAAACAGGGATGTGTCCTGGCCCCAACCCTTTTTGGAATACTCTTTTCAATGCTAATTCACCACACATTTGATAATTCCACCAAAGGCATATATCTCCATTCCAGATTCGATGGCAAACTTCTAAATATTGCTAGACTGAGGGCCAAAACTAAAACCAGAACAACCCTCATAAGAGACATGCTCTTCGCGGACGATGCAACGGTTGTGGCACATTCACAAGAGGAACTTCAGCTACTAATGTCCCGCTTCTCTCAGGCCTGTAAAGAATATGGCTTAACTATTAGCACAAAGAAAACAAATGTTATGGGACCCCCTGCTACAGCACCACCCTCTATCCTCATAGACGATGCCGTAAATGAATTTTGCTATCTGGGATCCACAATTCAAGACGACCTCTCTCTAGATGAGGAGCTAAAAAAACGTATAGGGAAGGCTGCATCGACCTTCGCTAGACTCAGATCAAGAGTTTGGGAAAACCAGAAGCTAACTACAGCGACCAAAATGGAAGTCTACAAGGCATGGGTTATGAGCACACTGCTGTATGGTAGTGAATCATGGACCACCTATGCAAAGCAAGAGCGAAGACTGAACTCATTCCATTTGCGATGTCTTCGTAGAATCTTGAAAATCACATGGAAAGAAAAAGTGTGTAATACTGAGTTTGGTATTGTTGGCGGCCTTGACATGGTGCCCATTGCCTTGGCTATCCTGTTGTTGTTATCATTATCCCATAGCACATTATAGAGATGGTGGAGCCAAGATGACAGAAGAGGTCACCAGTTTCCAGTGCTTGACCATTAATGGTTATGTGAGGTGCAGTATTTATGTTCTGAACCAGCATTTTAGTCTTATTTTGAATAATATATAAATTAAACTTCTGGCATGCAGCAGATAAATTGTCAGTCATCCTCTGAAGCTGAGAACCAGATTCAGCAACAATAGCTGCAGCATCAGCATAAATACCTTCTTTGGTTTTTGCCCTCAATCTGGTTACATGGATAAGTTTTCCGGAGGGATATGTATGTAGAAATACACCTTGGTTGATGTCGCTGTAAGCTTAATGCAGTTGGCAGGAGAAGAATATGCCAAACAGAGTAAGTTTGAAACAACATCCGTTGCTGACTTCAAAAGATGCTGATTGGGCTTCATTAAATTTCACTATATTTTGTTTCCTAGTGAAAGCACTCAATGGAGGACATCCTATTTTTCTTAGGAATTTGAAAAGGCCACTTCTGCTCACAGTGAAAGACTTTAGTCAAATCTTTCTCTCTCTCTCTCTGAATGACTCCTGCAGTAATCTTAGAGAGGATATCATGTCTATAGTTATAGTGGATTTGCCATTCATGAATCCACATTGAGACTCTGGAGGCTATCACTTGCAGCCTGAATAGTGTCACACTAGCAAATTTTTTGTTAAGTATGCTGAGGAGAGAGATACACTCTGATCTCATTTTCTCTTATATATTGTGACTATATGAAGATCATCAGGGCTGGGTAGCACATCTAAGCATTCCAATACTTGAAGATTTGGTAGAGAGGACAGGGAAACATTGTCAACTGTGCATTATAGATATGAGGTAGTGTTCTGTCAATCGTTCTAGCTACTTGTTCTGATCTGTAATTTTTTCCACAGATTTTAATAGAATGGGGCAGGTTTAGAACCTGTTGACTCAGGTGCACTTCAGATTTCTTAAGGACAGATTTTTTAAATTCTGTTGTTGATACAAAGTAGTTTGACTAACTGTGGAGCTGTCACATGACATTGTACCAATATCTCCTGATGTTAAGTCAATGTTTTTTCTCATTAAGTTTTGTTTTAAAAAAATGCAAAATAGTGAGGGATTACTTTAATAATCTAAAAAAAATATTAGATCTAGCTTAATATATAGTCTAGAACAGTGATGCCCAGCCTAATTCGACCTGCGGGCCATTTCAATAGCTGACACTCATGTCGCAGGCCACATGACTGAAAACCGGTGGATCTAGCACTTACATTCATTAGTGATATGTTTGAAGTTTATCTTCTTTTCTACACTTCGGAAAAAAATGGCTTCATTTCGCTACTTAAAATATGAGCAAAATTATATCTAGCTTAACCACAGACTCATTTTCTTATCTTTTTTTTGACAACTATTCAATCCTTCAATCTCTAGGCATAGGTTAACAAGAATTCTGCCATATTTGCTTGTTGTTTCTTTTAACCAACCACACTTTCTTTACTAATCAAATATATTGGCTTATTATCATGTTCCATAAATAAGTAAAGAACCATTCACTTTTCCTGTTAGATTATAAATCTACTCCATCTAGTCCAGTTTGGGTCCTACCGTACTTAAAATAACTTTATCAACCTTTTTAAAGAGGGAATTTTCTACTTTTTGTGCCGTCGTTTCGGCGGGCTGGATGTAACAAAGATCCGGCCCGTGGGCCGTAGTTTGGGCATCACTGGTCTAGAATATATATATATATATTCTCTTCATTGCTTAACCATGCCTGACGAGAAAACAAGTCATGGAAAGATAACTCTTTTATTTCTGCAAGTCGGACTAGAGTTACCCCACATAACGTTGACCTCAAGTAATTCTTCATTAGTTTGAGAAGCTTCTTTCACCAGATTCCACTAATAGGGGTATTTTATAATGCTGTTTTTTTTTATCGCACGTAGGATTGACGTTTTCCATATAACACCCCAAAATGACAATTTTGTCTATGTTTCAAGAGATTTTTATATTCAAAAGATTTTAATAATTTCCAGAGTGTTCCAGGACTTTTTCAGACACTTTGCAATTTCAGGAGAGATCCAGGAGCTCCTGGTAAATCAGGAGGCTGCGGAAAATCTGTTATAAGTTATAAAATGGTTTAATTTAATAATTTATACCTAGGATTAGAAATAATTGGTATGCAAATAACTAATTTCATATGTACTCTTTGAGTTTAGAGCAAAGTGAATTAAGTTCATAGATAGATAGATTTATGAAAAGTTATTTTTCACAATAATGATTAAGATTCAGAAATGAGTAAACTAAACACTACATCTATTATAATCTAACAAAAAGGTTTTTGTGTAATGGAATGTATTCAATATCTGTAATGAAGAAGTCAAAACTTATTATAGAGTGAGCCTTATGTATATGACACCAATGTTGTTATTATAGAACAGTAGCTAATGCAATAGCAAATTTGTATGCATGGTCATATGGTACTCAATGAAATAAAATTATTTCTTTTTTTTTTTGTCTTGGTACAAGCTTAAACTGAAAAATTAATCATTAATTTTGTTTCATCTGATTCAGTTGTCTTCTAAAAAACAAGGGGCTTATGACTGAATCTAATTCAAGCACTATCTAAAACTGTCTAAACAAGATGTCTACAGAAGTACCAGCCATCTTATCTCCAGATGACAGTAAGTTGGACTGTATCTATATATTATTGATTGTTGCAATGTATAATATATACAATTTATCACATGGAACTTGGTTAAAGTGGTAATGATTTTGTTCTAAATTAATAGTACTTTGGTTAAAAGCTCTTTCTCTGAGCTGCATCATTCTAGTTCATTTTTTTTTGTTCTTTTGTTTTCCTCCTTATGCAGCTTCTAATTTTTGAAACATAAACTTTATAATGGATATTAAGAATAGTTGTACTCATAGAAACTGACGTATCTGCTTTCACATGGTATTCTTTAAACTGTATACAGTTCACAAAGTCAGTAGAAATGTGTATATGGTGTTCTACTTTAAATACTGTTTTAAATAATATATTATATCTTGTTCATTATTTTAGTAAGGTATTGTGTTCTAGTCTCTTTTATGGACTGATTTCCTGATGTCCTTTAAACCTCAATAAACTTTACTCAGATTTAATCCTCACATACAAAATTCCTCGCCTTAATAGGAATTCAAATTCAAATCTTCTCAGGCAGATAGACGGTTTATATTTGCCCTACAAATGTTTATATTCACTAAACTTTTAATCTGTTTCATTCTTTGGTTGTCCCATAATTGTAACATTGTATAGATGAACACTTCTTCCTGACTGTACGCTGTTATATTATGAAAACAAACATCTTTTTTTTTTGTCTTTTTTTTTTTCTCTTGGTCTGTTGTGTTGTAAGAGCCTGCTGACGTACTAGTTGAACGGACTATGTGTCAGTCAAGAATGCAGCCGTTTATCTCATGATGACCTCATTTTTGCTCTTAAATTAGAAAAAAAAAATCAATAAGCGCTTAAGGATGGAACAATTGATTTTACTTTAAAAAGTTGAATGAATATTCATTTTTACTGTTCATTATATAAGAGAATAGTCGATGTTTTAGAAAATACGATTTTCAGATGTAGTAAGATCAGGCTTATTGGGAATACTTTAGAATATTAATGCTTTGTAGGACTCTTACGGAAACATATCAGTCTTTTTTTCTTCAACTACTTAAATTTGCTTCTTATAAATATTATTGCTAGTCAAATACCCTCGCTCCGTAAGCAGTAACTGAACAGTCAATTTTTAAAAACATATTTACTTGTATTTTTAATGGCTGTTTGTTAATCCGGTGCCCCGTCTTGACAACAAAACCTACTAAAAATTGAAGAATATATAAAATGGAAGGATCATTTAACACATTATTGTATAGCTTCAAGAAAAAAGTATGCACATTATGGCGCAAACGTCGTATTTAGTGTTTAAGTAACTATTCCGTAGAAATTGCAAGAAAACATGGCAGTAAAAGTTATGTACCCAAGAATAATGCCGCTCAATGAGTTTGTAAAGAAGCTGATAAAAAAGTAATGCTACGGACTAGATGATCTGAAAATAAAACAGCCAAGACAATATACATTTGGCGTTAACCTCGACGGGTCCCAGTGGTCTCAAAAATGTAATGCTCATGATATTCAGTTTTTAATTCAAAATTATCCCAACAAATAAACAACTTTCTATTTCCAAGTCCTTCTAAAGTCACATTAGTAAATGGACAAATCCCGCAGAAAATGTTAATGTATGGGGAGCACAAGAAACAAACAATTGGGGAAACTTTAGCTTGAAAGTTATAATTTTTCAAAGAGAATAAATTTGGCTAGAGAACTTCTACATATTTATATTTAGAGGATTGAAAGTCTTCGGATATATCAGCAGTCTAGATCTAAAGGTGTGTTATTAGCATGTTATAAAGTCCGGTAGATCTATATTTTCACTTAACCAGGATTCTTTCCTGAAAAAAAAACCGGGCCGCCCCCCCAAGGGTAAAAATATACCTAATTTGTAAAAAAATGTTTTTCTTGTTTTAAATCACGAAAACTGTTGTTTTTTTTAATAGAAATGTCTAAACTACAGTTTTCGAAATTGATCTAATGTAGATCTAGAGAAATCTTTCCTGCAGGGAAATAACCTTACGTATCCCAATATTTATACAGTTTACTCCCTTGTTGTTCTTATATTCTTTTGTGGTATTAATAATTTACAGTCACTTGATTTTATCCGAAAGTTTCTGAATATTATTATGTATTCTAAATTACACTAACAGTTTCAGATAAAAGTCTAATTTTTTTTAAATATATTATATTTCAATCTATGTTCCGTTCTACAAAAACCTAGGGGTCTTAGGTTCAATGACTTCTGGAGTTTAGGACGCCTCTGATTCCATCCAACTCTAATGGGTACATGACATGAGTTGGGAAAAGTAAAGGTGTTGATCCTTGTGCTGACCAGATTACGCCCCCCCTCCCGTTAACCATCTGCCCCAAATATCGCAAATCGTGAAAGTAGGTTAGATCTTTGGGACTCTCACTTGAATGTAACACATGTTTCTGTTTTGTTGAATGTTTGTGTCTCATGTACTTGTGTAACTGAGCATTTCATTGTATTCCTTCGAGTTTGTTGAATTGTTCTTAGATTTTGTACGAATCGTCCAACCAATTGAGTAATATGGACTATTGTTTCACAGTGAATTCAAAGTATCTTTTGTCCTATATAATACTTAACTACTCACCATCTATTCGACTTTTTAGTTATGGGCCTTTTTTACGAACACTTTAAGGTTTAGCCATCAAATGGCCTTCTAAATGTATCGTTAAGACTTTAACAAAACCTTGAAGCTACAATAATTGATTATTGAGTTACACATTGTAATAAAACATTTTTATTCTTAATGTCATATCTATCAAGTATATTTCGATTATCTATATTTACAATATTTGTATTCAGATTTGTTTATTATAAAATTGTGTGGAGCACCGGGTTCAGTGATTGGACCGAGTGAAGGAGCTGGGGTGGGGTGCACAATTTTAATGAGGAGATAATTTGTATATGTGTAACATTATTTATTTTTTTAAAATACTTTAATTAAATTGCCTTACATAAAGAAAGATCGCAAAATGTCCAAGTGGTCTATCACGATCTTTCAAAAACGAACACAATCATTTAGCTGAATTTGAAAATCGCCTGAGTAGTTATAAAATACTTAACATATTATTTACTGTTATCAGCAATTCATAATCAGTCTTGATATTGATTTTTATTGAATAAGATAAGATCTTGCCTTTAAGAAAAGTTTGTATACACAGTATTACTCATTGCTTGTTCATTCATCAATACATAGCAGGCTGTAGGCTACAATTGTGTTGAAATAAAGCCCCGATGAGTCATGTTATCCAACACATCCCCACTCCATCCCCAGCTCCTCCCTCTTAATCTCTTTATTTCATCTTTTACTCAATCTATCTTTCACACCTCAATCACTGTTAACTCTTCTTCTTTTTTCCCATCATCAATTATTCTTCATTCTTTTTTTTTTCTCTGTCAATCTTCATCTTTCATTGGATGATTGTCAAGGCGGCTTTTTGACCAAGTCAGTTTGAAGGGTCGGCTGATCGGGTCTTGTAGAGCCCTTGATGGCACAAGAACTTTGTTCTTAAAGAGTGCAGTCTCTCCCTCGGACCAATCGTTTTTTCATTCTCGTTTTCTAGAGCTGAGTTCTAGATTTCGTCTAACTTCCATGGGTTGCTCTCGGCTAGACAAATCTGGCAAATCAAATGACCGAATTTATTTAATAAAATAGATTTATCCGCCGTCTTATGAATGATACTTGTTTTTTCGCTGTACATTGAACACAATTGTGTTCAATTAGTAGAGTCTAAGTCGTCTGCTTGTTATTTGAATAGTTGTTTAATCAAATTATAGTTAGTGTTCAAGAAGTCAAAGAGTTTCTGGTTTCAACCTTACTCCCTCACATGTTGAACACAGCATGTCGTTGTTTCAATTTTTTGAATATAAATTTAGATTGTGAGTTAATAAGCTACATAAAAAAGCAGCAGCGAAAGATCTAGTAAATATTTTGTTTTATCTGAATTTTGAAAAGGCAAAAAGAACAAAAAAACAAGCCAATTAAAAACTATTAATTGCAATTTAACAAATTTTTCCAATATTTTTCTTTTCCCCTTGTACTGTATTTGTATCTTTCTGTGAACCATGTATTAGTTTTAGGTAGCAGTCTTTGCTCATCAAAGAGTCTCAATCAATGTTCACTCCATATTTACATTTTATCACTTGACATCCGCTCTTTCTGTTTATCTAGCCACTTTGTAAGGCTTTTCACTATCTAATGACTACACCATAATTCAAAGACTTGTACCTTTGACGAAAAAGTGACCAATTAGTGTAATAATGGTTTAGTTTTTATTCTCAACAGTTATTTTCAAGTGTCAATATTATTTAGACAATGCTACAAAACAATTCAAGGTTGAACCTAAAAGGTAGAGGCGTAGTTGGGGGGGGGGCAGAAGGCGCCGAAAAATTCCCAGGACCAAGAAGATTTTCAGAATTTATTTTATAAATCGAATTTTGGAAAAAAATATTTTAAATTAATAAACATTGTCACATTTTCAGTTTATTCATTTCTTGATCTGTCTTACAAATTATCGACAGGCTGCTAATTTTAAATCACTAGAGACTTTACTCTTGAAATGTCTAAAATAATCACCGTAAAAGATAGAATGCGTTTTGTTTTGTCACAATGTGTATTAAACCAGTTATCGGGTTTTTAGTCCAAATATCTATAATTATTTACTAATGTAATTCTAGATTTTAATTAAGTGAACATTGTGTGAGTGAATTTGTTTGAACAGTGTGCAATATAATAACCGAAGAGATAGATACAATGTATTCCTTGAACTAGAATATAGATCTGCTAAGTATATTGCTCTCCTGGTCAAGGCAAAATCTAAATCTACTTACAAAGATTTGTTTTCTATGAGTGATAATAGAAATCGAATCATATGAAATTAGTTGATTACAACTTTTTATGCCAGAAATTGAAAACATTTATTTTGAAGTTATGGTTTTTAGGAATGTGACGGTTCTTGGAGTTTTCATTACTTTCAATAACGATTGGCCTATAGTACAGTCATTGAGCTTAAAAGTAACGATAATAGATTTTCGACATTTTGTACCATCTTGAGGTTTTTAATATGTCCATGTAGAAGAATATTTTTTGTATAATAAGATGCTTTATGCAAGCTAATATTCCTTGCTATATATTGAACAACTGTGTCAAGATTGGATCTCTAACAATCGGATTTAAACAAAACTCTTAAACGTGAATTTTAAGCATGCTTGGGTGTCAGTGTCCTTTTTAAGACGAAAAATTAGTGAGGTAATTTGTAGAAGCGAAGTTTTTCAGTAGCTTGCCAGGTACCCATCCCCTCCCTCCTCAATCAAACATTAATTGTTTGTGGTATTTTACATTTCCCTTTGCAACTTGTTACTAAAAAGGTCAATTCTTGATACACAGCTGCGGTCACAGGTTGGGCATCTGTAATCACCTGGTGCTGTTGCACTTTCACCCTTCTTTCTACTTTTGGTGAGTATGCCATCTGCAATTCACGTTCCGGTTCTTAATGTTTGCTATCCATGTGGATCTTTCCTGTGCCTCTTGTTCCTAACTGTAGGCGGGCAGTGGCTGCCATCGTGCCGTCAAACTTGGTTCTGGCATTCCAGCTTACGTCAGTCAGCTAAGAACTTATCAACGAGTTGGTTCTAATTTCCTGCTTTTATACTTCACAATTTACTAGTTATGGCTAGGCCTTTTTTGAAATGAGACGATAGCAATAGAAGCTTTGCACTAGTGTACATATTTAATTCTTTGTACATTGTTATAATTGTTTAAAAATCTTGTTTTACATCAAAGGGGTGTCTTCGATTAACGTTTGACAAAATTACATTTCTCTTAAGCAAACATTTCTATTTATAGTTTGACATTTAAATGGTTACTAAAATCATATTTCTTTTACAATAGTCTGACCTTAACGTTTCATTGCTTTGTTCATGAAGACGTTCACATTCTAAGATTCAATGGTTTGATGTGAGAGAAGTATTGCTCGCATTTAGTGAACCCAGACAATGTGTATAAGGTGCCAGTATGTACATGTTCTATCACCTGAGACTCGATCTGTGTGATAGAATTCTGTCATACATTTGTCTTGGTTCTCTACTATTCTCATTCAGTTTCTCTGGAAGACCTCACATCGTAATAGAACGTATTGTTATTGATCTCCGTCTTTTCAAATATTCTGTCCTGTGTGTCGAGGAACTTTTTAATGAAATGATAAAGAAAACTCCGAGTTGTCTATCTTTGTAGACATTTCTCTTGCTGACTTGCCTAAGTCAACGTAATATCCAAGCCAACACAGACAAGAGATGTTTCTTCATTAAGACGTGAGTGCACATCTTCTTCTCTCTTTTCTCATGATATTTGAATCGCGCCCCCCCCCCCGTTTATTTATTTACTGAAGTTTCAGCTTTGAATACTTCTTAATGTGTTCCCATAAGTCTCTTGAACGTGACCTTTATGTTTGTCAGGCGTAGAATCAAGTGGCCATTCTGATCTAAAAGACGACTCCCTCTGTTCATCTTGTACTAATGCAATGTGAGATCATCCCAAGGCGTGTATTAGGATGTGTTTCGCTTAGATTTTCATGTTAGAAAATCGAGTGGGTAAAACTCGTTCATTCATTTTCCTTAGTTCTGTTAGTGTTGTGTCAAGACGATTGTTAGAAGGAAATTCAATTAACATGGAAGAAAATAAATGTCTCTTTTTGGCTGTGAAATTGAATGAACCAAACAAAAATACAAGTTCTTCCAAAATTTCATTAGCTGGAAAAAAAAAATCTTTCATGCTTTTAGAATTTAGCACACCATTAGAAAATATAAAGAATTGTATGCAGTTGCAAGTAGATTGTAGGAAATTTTCTCAAGTAGTAAGATATTTAAAATTTCGCTATTGAAAATTAATTTTTAAAGACAATTTTACTGTGGGATATTACTTTTTATTAGCGGCCCAGAAAAGGGAAAAGCCACTATTAGTGTTGTGTTGTCTATCTGTCCGTTATGTTTCAGAGTCAAAAAGTAAAAGCACTTTTCCAAACTCTATTTCCATACGTGATGAAAAAAAAGTCTCTTGTTCTTTAAACAAAAATGTACTCGTCGTTTTTTTCTTACCTAGAAAATTACATTCTGAGAGCAAGGCCGTAAAGTAAAGCACTCGCTACATAGGCAATAACACTTTGGTAGTTGGGATCTATTAGGCCTTTTTCCAGGCTTGTGCTGTGAGAGTTTGCATGGTTGCTGAAACCTTTCCGATTCTATTCGTCTAGATTTAGATATCTGTCGATAGTTCATCCCAAGTAAGGCCATTCATGCACCACCATGGGAAGGGGCTGGTCCAAAATTAATCTCTGGTATATATTTGAATTTTCGTGAGACTGCAGCCTTTATGCAGTAATCTGAGTATGTACAGGCCTTTGCAGTCCAGATTGTAAATGGCAGCCATATTGTAATGATTTCAAGGGTTAAGGGTTTCATTATTAGTGCAGTAAATGCAGGGCCGGTCCTAGCCATTGCGGGGCCAAATGCGAAACTGATTGTGTGGGGCCTAGTAGTAGTGAAAATTAAGATTTTGTATAAGAAAAAAATCGACTTTAATAAGTTAAAAATTGCCATCTCTACTTTGCGAACATTGTAACCAATGGCATATTTATATGCCAGTGACAATTAAAATAAATAAATTATTGGAACTTCCGATTAACGTACAGAGTCACCCGATTATTACATTTTATTATATGAATACTGACGATTCCTTTTTTTCTTTTATCGCGATTGGCGTTTTCCGCAATGAATGACACCCACAAATGACAATTTTGCCTATTTTTTAAAGAGATTTAAGGAGATTTTTATAAATTCAGAGCGTCCCTGAGACATGACGTTAAACTGCGCTCCTCTTTCCTTAGCACTTTTGGAGCTCAAAAGTGCCCTACTTCTTTTCTATCATTTTGTCTGCCTCCTCTTACTCTCAGTCTGCCTTCATTAACCATCACTCTGTCTCCTTATCTTCTAAAACCTCACAATGTCCTGGGCCAGTCCGTTTGCCGTGGACTGCGACGGGTAAGGGGGGATAAAGAGATCCTGGTGTTTGAGTGGGTGACTATCTGAGGATGGACCACCGCAACACAATACTTTGGCTCCGAGTTCCCCTAGACCTGAGGCCCAGAAGGCCCGCTCTGGGTCAACCGGCTGGTCATGCCGAGCTACCAGCATAGGTCCTCGACCTATGCTGGAGGGCGGTGGCTAGAGGGTCAATTAGCCAGCTACTGCATCGGACACATGTCCGATGCAGCAGCTGACTGAGTATAGCACTTGTGTAGCCCTGGCGGGCTCATTCTGGACATCCGAGTGGCCCGTCCCCTTGTTGGACTCGATGGCGGGTGGGGAGCACAGGTGCCGAACTACTTAACTTTTTCATGGACATAAAAAACAAACAAAAATTACTTGCCTCAGACCTATGTCTGGGCAAGAGACGTCGTGTTGAGGGTAAGAAGGAGGAGGCCACAAAAAGCTGTCCTACCTGGCCATCATTTCTGGTGGTCAGGTGCACAGAGGAGGGGAAAAGCCTGACAAAACTGAGCCCTTTCTTCATATACAAGGGACTCAAGTCGGTAGTGGGAGAGCCCAAGGGTGTATCAAAGCTACACAGAACAATGGAACTACTAGTAGAGTAGATAGCAAGGTACACTCTGATGGGCTTTTGAAATGCAGAAGACTCTGTGAGCTCCAAGTGGAAGTCATGCCACACAAGAGTCTGAACACCAGCAGAGGTGTAATCAGCTCTAGGGACCTGCTGGAATGTTCCGAGAAGGAAATAGTGGAGGGTATTGAAGGAGTCACCCATGCCCGGCGCATTACAAGGCGCAGGGATGGTGAGGAGGTCAAGACCGCCACTATTATCCTCACATTCGGAACTAGGACACCGCCAGAGTACGTGAAGGCAGGATACCTACGAGTTCCAGTGAGGCCCTACATTCCTAACCCTATGAGGTGCTTCAAGTGCCAGGGTTATGGACACGGCGCGGCAGTCTGCAAGAGGAACACTGTGTGTGCTAGATGTGCCGGAGAGGGTCATGAAGACAAGGGCTGCACAGCCCAGTTCAAACGCCCGAACTGTCACGCTGGCCACTCAGCCTACTCCAAGGACTGCCCTGTGTGGAAACAGGAGGTTGCCGTGCAGGAGTACAAGGCAAGAAATGGATGCACCTTCAGCCAGGCGAAATCAGCCGTATCGGCCCTACCCAAGGGCCAATTCGGCTTGACAAAGACGTACGCCCAGGCTGCGACTAAGACAGGAAGATCCATAGCCACACAGACGGACACATTGACCCCACCCCCTCCTCCTCCTCCAACTCAGAAGAAAACTCCGCCCAAGAACTTTCCTCCGAAAAAAACAGAAAGCCCCGTGGTCATGCTAAAAAACCGATTCTCTGTGCTCACTGATGAGAGCATGGAGACCGAACAGCATGTCCAAACCAACACTCCGGGAGAACCCGGAGTCACCATGACTGATACAGGTTCTCCTCAGAGAACCCAGTCAGACACCCCAACCTCTACTGAATCAGAGGTTGACAAACTCCCTAAGGGGAGAACTCAAAATGGAGAGGAAACCCGAGGTGAGGGAGGAGGATGTAGCCTCCGCTCTAACCAGAGGGATCTCTCCTCTCCAGAGAGAAGGACTCCCCCCAGGAGAGGGGTGTCCTCCTCTCCAACCAAGCAGAAGTCCAAAAAAGTCTCAGGAATAAAGGGAACCCCCTCCGGGGGCCTCCCAAAGCCTAATAGCTCCAAGTAGGTCATCTAGAATAAGCCATGGATTCCAGAATTGTACAGTGGAACTGTAGAGGCCTCAAGGCCAATCACGAAGAAATGCAGCTACTGATGGACTCTGAGGCTCCTGTAGCTGTCTGCTTACAGGAAACATTTCTGAAAGATAGCATCAGTTTCCGAAGCTACATTGCTCACAGCAGGAATGTTGAGGATGCAGAAAGAGCATCAGGTGGAGTCTGTATCCTTGTGAAGGACAACGTCCCCCATGAGAGGGTAGAACTACAGACCACACTACAGGCCGTAGCAGCTAGGATAACATTACACAAGGTTATCACTTGCTGCAGCCTGTATCTACCACCAGGCGCTCCATTGAACCCAGCAGACATGGAGGACCTGTTGAGGCAGCTCCCTCGGCCATATATTATCCTTGGGGATTTCAATGCCCATAACACAATGTGGGGATCCAACAGTACTGACACAAGAGGTCGTATGCTGGAGGATATTTTCCTCCAACATGATTTATGCATACTCAATGATGCATCACCGACCTACTTGCACCCAGGAACTGGATCCCTCACATGCATTGACCTCACCGTTTGCGTCCCCGGACTTCTGGACGACTTCAAATGGTCAGTTAGTAATGACCTACGGGGAAGTGACCACTTCCCAATTAGATTACTAACAATCTCCCCTCAGTGGGACGACCTCAGCGGTGGAAATTGAACAAGGCCGATTGGGAGCAATTCCAAAAAAGATGCTCAGAGGATATCACAGAAAGTATCCTCGATGAGC
Organism: Biomphalaria straminea; assembly: GCA_021533235.1. Taxonomy (NCBI): domain Eukaryota; kingdom Metazoa; phylum Mollusca; class Gastropoda; family Planorbidae; genus Biomphalaria; species Biomphalaria straminea. The sequence continues at coordinate 13,559,067 of JADKLZ010000728.1, read as the reverse complement.
AGAACCCAGCTGATATTTTCGCTTCCAAGCTACTCGACATTGCCAGGAAAGTTGTCCCCCTAACCTCCGCAAATCCAAAACGGCCCAGCAAACCATGGTTTGATACAGCTTGTAAAAGTGCTATTGGCGATAGGAAAAAACGACTGGCTGCATTCATAAAGAATCCTTCCCAGGAAAACCTAAAGCTATTTAAGATAGCTAGAGCAAAGGCTAGACAAACTGTACGGTCAGCCAAAAGGAATTCCTGGAGAAGCTTTGTCGGCAGTCTGGATGCCAAAACTTCTGCTAGAGCGGTCTGGAAGGCAGTAAGGCGAATCAAAGGGAAAGAATCAAATGCAATAGGGCATTTGAAAAACCAAGGACGAACTGTCACGTCCCCCAGAGAAATAGCTGACTGCCTTGCATCCTCAATAGCAGAAAAATCATCCACTGCACACTACACGCCAGAGTTCCAAAAAGTCAAAACCAGGGAAGAAAGACATCTTATTGACTTCAGGTCAGAGAACAATGAAGACTACAACAAACCGTTCTCGCTTGAGGAACTGAGGGACTCGCTGGACAAGTCACATGACACAGCGCCTGGAGAAGATGAAATCCATTACCAGTTCCTCAAGCACCTTCCCGAACCCTCATTGGCAGTCCTGCTAGGGGTCTATAACTGTGTGTGGCAAACAGGCGCTTTCCCAAACAGCTGGAGGAAAGCCACAGTTATACCGATACCTAAACCGGGAAGAGACGGCTCTGACCCAGCTAACTATCGACCAATAGCACTAACAAGCTGCATCTGTAAAACCATGGAAAGAATGATTAACAGTAGGCTGGTCTGGTATCTTGAGAGGAACAACTTGATCTCCAAATACCAGTGTGGATTCCGGCAAGGGCGGACAACAACCGACCACCTGGTAAGGCTGGAAGCCTACATCAGAAATGCCCTACTCAGACGAGAACATCTTGTGGCTGTATTCTTCGACATTGAAAAGGCCTATGACACGACCTGGAAACATGGCATTCTACGTGACCTGGAGCTTATGGGGCTTAAGGGACACCTCCCCCGTTTTGTAGGGGAATTCCTGAAGGACCGAAAATTTCAGGTCCGAGTGGGCACCTCCACCTCTGACACTTTTGAACAGGAAATGGGCGTACCCCAGGGCAGCATCCTGTCAGTCACCCTGTTCAACATTAAAATTAACAGCATCATTAATGCTCTATCCCCTGGCATAGAGTGCTCTCTGTATGTTGATGACTTTGTCATTTTTACTTATGGGAAAAATATGAACACCTTAGAAAGAAAATTACAGTTAAATCTAAACAAAATTCAAAATTGGGCAAATGATAATGGTTTTAAATTTTCGGACTCCAAAACAGTTAGTATGCATTTTTGTAATTTAAGGGGGCTTCACCCAGATCCTGAATTATTTATAAACAAAAAAAAGAATCCCCGTTGTAAAAACTACAAAATTTTTAGGCCTCACCCTTGACTCCAAATTTAATTTTTTCCCCCACATTAAAGAACTTAGGAAAAAATGTCAAAAGTCATTAAACATACTTAGAGTACTCAGCCATACGTACTGGGGGGCTGACAGAGACACCTTGCTGCTGCTGTATCGAAGTCTAATCCGATCCAAGTTGGATTATGGATCTATGATATATGGAGCAGCAAGGAAGTCTTACCTAAAGATACTAGAACCAATCCAAAATGCTGCCCTGCGTCTCTGTCTCGGCGCGTTCCGCACGTCACCAATTCCGAGTCTACATGTGGAGGCTGGAGAGCTCCCCATGGACATAAGGATGAAAAAGCTTGCAATGCAGTACATAGTAAAACTAAAATCTAACCCCACGAACCCTGCTTTTGACCCCGTATTCAATCCCATAAATGTTGAACTATACATTCGAAGGCCTAACGTCATACAGCCGTTAGGCCTTCGAATGAGAGAATCCATCCAAAATTTAACCCCATCCATTGACCAAATTTCTAAAATACAAACCCCACAAACCCCTCCTTGGCTAACTAGTAGACCCAAATTAAATTTGTCCCTCCTTAATTTTCCAAAACAAAACACAGACCCAACCCTATTGCAAGTCCACTTTAGGGAACTGCAGGAGAGCTACGGAGATTGTGGCACCATCTACACTGACGGATCCAAAATGGATGGAAAGGTCGCGTGTGCCTGCTCCTTTCGGAGCAAAACAATCTCCCGTAGACTCCCTGATGGATGCTCCATCTTTACGGCCGAATTGCATGCACTGTCGCTTGCACTTATGGCCGTTAAAGCATCAGAAAGGAGGAAATTTATAATCTGCTCCGACTCCAAATCTGCATTGCAAGCTTTGTGGCGGATGAAGACTGACATTCCATTGGTATACAAGTGTCTAAAGCTGTTGGACCAAATAGCAGCCAGCCATAGGGATGTCACCTTCATCTGGGTCCCCTCCCATGTAGGCATAGAGGGAAACGAAGCCGCAGACAGAGAAGCAAAGAAAGCCCTAAACCAAACAGTGTCAGGAACCCAAATTCCCTACTCGGACCTGAGACAAAGTATTGCCACTGCCATCTATCAAGAGTGGCAGGACCGATGGGAGGCTGAGAATCACAACAAACTCAGGCAGATCGTGGCGGATGTCCGGTGGCGGCCCATATCTAAGGGTCTGACAAGGCGTGGCAGCACGACCATGTCTAGACTGAGGATTGGCCACACCTACATCACACACTCTTTCGTGCTGAAGAGAGAGGGGCCACCACTTTGTGAGCGTTGTGATTCTCGCCTCACAGTGGAGCATATCCTAATTGACTGCCCCAGATACCAGGATGTCAGGGAGAAGTTTCTTATATCCACTGACTTAAAAATACTGTTTGACACTGTCGACCCTGGGAAGGTACTGGGCTTTATCCGGGAGGTGGGGTTGTCTTCGAGGATCTGATTCGTGAGTCTGTATACACATATTATTTACACTAGATTTGTATAAAATATCCAAATTTTTACCTATGCTATTTTAACTGTAAATAAACCTTAATTTTAATGAGTTAATTATATGAACTCTGACTTTTTATAGAGGGAGAGTAGTCCTTAAGGGACTACGGGCACGACATGGCCTATACTGTGCCGATGTGCCTAAAACTAAAACTAAACTAAATAAATTCAGATTTCCAGGAGTTTTTTCATATATATTTTGCAATTTAATAATTACACCCTGAATTAGCGCGGGGCCTATGCAAGCATTGGTTGCAGTGGCCTAAGACCGGCCCTGAGTAAATGTTAATTTTGTTCTAGTACATCACAGTATATTCTACTTAAAGTGTCTTAAAGACCATAAGTACTTCGTTTATTCTAGTTCATCGCAGCCTCGGGCACTGGTTATTGATTTCTGGCCAACATCAAAACTGGCCAGGGTCATTGCCAGCAGCCTGCCTTTTTACAGGTGGTCATTATTTGTCAGGCCCTTTCTTCCCTAACATACAATACCAATACGCTGTTTAAATCACTTTTATTGTTTCATCAAACACTACATTCCTCATTAATCTTCGGATAAGCCTTATTATTATTATTATTATGATAAAAGAACGAGTATTCTTTCTCTGGCGCAGCCAGGGTCGAGTTTCGTTAAAGGGAGACAAAATTCATCGTATTCCCTTTATCAGTTTCCACTGAGGAATTTTCTGGTGATGTGGCAGGTCTGCAGCAGTACCGCCCTCTGACAGGCAACGATAATGTTCCTAGGAATGCCCAGAGCCTTGAAGGTATCTGTGAGGTCAGTTGTTATTATCTCCTCGGTTGATATGACAATGGGGTATATTGTTATTTTAGATAACTTCCATAAACGCTTAATCTCCAAGCCTAGGTTCACATACTTTCGCTGTTTTTCCAGCTCAGTTTTTCTTAAGTTATGAGATAGTGGTACGGCAATATCAATCATGACAGCGGCTTTTTCTTTTTTATCGATAAGCAACAGATCAGGGCGATTAAAATCTACCGTTTTGTCGGTCAAAATAGGCCTATCCCAGTACAGCAGGTGATCAGTAGACTCGAGAGCCTCTTGTGGTGAGTATTTGTAATAAGGAGGAGTATCCTTCCCGATCAAATTGTGCGTCAAAGCCAAGTGCTGGTGTATTAGCTTTGCAACTTGGTTATGGCGACCTAGGTAGGCAGATTCCGATAGGGCAGGACATCCTGTCATAATGTGTACAATCGACTCACCCGCATTTCCACATTTTCGGCCTTTGTCGACAACATTGAGTTTAAGGATATGCTTTTCGTAATTTTTTGTCCTAATTACTCTGTCTTGTATAGCTGTAACAAAGCCTTCTGTTTCAGGATAGATATTATTATTATTATTATTGTTTCATCACTTTTTTAGTCTTGAGAAATGTTTCACTAAGACTTACGATTAGAATCAGAAAATTTACTTACATATATTTGTTTAAAATAATTATTGGATCGACAATTAGGAATCATACCTCGTTAGTTCAATATTAACACTTAACATCTATAAATAAATCATACTTAGTTTAGTTGCATTAAGGTCCACTAGTTCACGCGAGTCTTGTCCGTTTGGGGACACCAAGTGTGAAGGCGATGAAAACGTTGAATGTTTTGTCTGTTAGTGGAAAGGCCAGCTTTATCGGCTAGTCTAGAACATGAAGCTAATAACATTTCATCTGGATAGGTCTTCTGCATCTTGGTCATATACTAGTTTTCTGATTAAATAAATTCATTTTCTTACCATTAGACAACAAACTTGAGTCCAATGTCAACTAACACCCAATGTTAGTAAAAGCTGTATATCAAACACCCCATGTTAATTAAAGTAAGTAAGCACATGCATGATAAGCAAGTAGTAGTACAATATCAAAATCATCGATGTGATGATAGTCACAACATAATCTCAATGTTGAAGTTCTACCACATTTACTTACGTCTTCATACTATAGGTTGGAGCTATAGCTTCTGTGGTACCGCAATGTTCACAGCCAATGGTCGCTGAATAAATGTATTTTCTATAAAAATAAAGTCTAACCACGTCCATTAAAACAACCAAAATGTACACACTGTACTGATGACACCTGACTTGCAAGCTTGCCGAACTACCTGTTAATCATTTCTTTTCACTTTTTCATACTGTCAAAGACACCGGACATCATATTAAACATTTCATCTCACCTTGTCATACAGACACCGGACATCATATTAAACATTTCATCTCACCTTGTCATGCAGACGTCGGACATCATATTGAACATTTCATCTCACCTTGTCATACAGACACCGGACATCATATTAAACATTTCATCTCACCTTGTCATACAGACATCGGACATGATATTAAACATTTCATCTCAACTTGTCATACAGACGTCGGACATCATCTTAAACATTTCATCTCACCTTGTCATGCAGACGTCGGACATCATATTAAA
>JADKLZ010000728.1:13542422-13553257 GCA_021533235.1 Biomphalaria straminea | reverse complement strand
CCGTATTGGGTGACTCAAGTCATTCCATCCCAGTTTTATCTTCAATTTGGGGCCGTCAAATGAGGCAAGTTGGGCCGGGTGAGGTTGACTCCCCGCTACACGACCATTTCATTTCATGGCCTACCGACGATGCCATTACTCGCTAGCGATCCCTAGGGCACTGCTAGAAGAACTCGTTGGATCCCTCAAACTAAATGGGGTTATCGAGGAGGATGGAGCGCTGGAGTTAAGACATTGGAATGCGAAAATAAAAGGGGGTGGGAGGAACTTGTTATGTCTGTGTTCTAACGATGAAAACGTTCTCTGACAGCCTCCAGGAATGCTAGTCACATTTTGACTTTTTCTGCTGAACTAATTTTCTTATTTATCTAATTATCTTTTCGATAGAATCGCATCGTTCTCTCTGATAGTATAATTCATTGTAAGACAACATTCAGTGTTGATACATTCAGTGTTGAAACTTTGTTAATACTTAGAGGAAATAAGAAGAAAAAACAGTTAAATGATATAAACACAACGTACAAACATCATTGAAGTTTGTTTGTGGAACTTATTTATCAACAATACGATTCCAGCTGTGTCTCTAAACCTGAATCAGATCTTTGTATTATTTCATTGCTAGGATCAGATCTAATTGTGGACTGTTCTTTTAAATGTTGTTCTAAAATGTTTAGAGCTTTTATTTCTTCTCCAGTATAAATTATTATTGCAAATCTAACCAAACTTAAAATACTTCATTGTCTGAATGCCACGTTGTCCAGTTTTAGTTGTCCAGTTTTATTTTGTTGTCCAAATTGTACGCTCACACACGTTTAGGAATTTAAATGAATCGTTAATCTCCCTCTCCGTATTCTGTTTCCCTTCCATCCAGGATCATTATTTTTATTAAATCTTCCCAAAGAATCTTTTTTTTTCTTTAAATACCCAAGTTGCTTCAAAATTGTGTTGTTTTTTGTTTTGTTTTTTTTTTCCTTTTTTTTTTTTTATACTTGTACGTTTTATGTTGCTAGAGTTTATTTTCTTGTGTTAATGTAATAATTGACTTTGTACTAGACACCGGCAACATATTGTTCTAATAAGCCATGCAGTTAAATCCAACTGTATTTTCAAGTATTTAAACCATGCATTTTTTCAATAACTGAAATTCAAAATAATAATAAAATATTTATGTATACATTAAGAGCCTATCAATTGTAAAGAATTGCAAATCATTTCGTTTTAATTTTACATTGAATAAAATAGTTGTAAGTGATGATGATATTCATCTTTATGCTTATTTTTTGCTATAATTTTTTTTTTATTTCACAGCTAGTGCTGTCTTCATGGACCATAAACAGAAAATAAAACAATGTTAAAAATGTTTTATTTTTATTACAGCATATGTAGAATGTGTACATTAGATTTTATCTATCTAGATTTCTCTCAAATACTCACTCTTTCCTTTTTACTCACACTGGTTATCCCCCCCCCGGGGGTTTGTTTTTTGTTATTTACAGAGAGAGTTTGTTTTATCACGCAAGCTCAGAGCCATGGTCTTGTTTTTATCTTCTAAAGAAATACATTTTGATAGAATCATGTGTCTATTGTACTTCAAAACAAACTGATCAACATATCAGAAAAGCTATTTCAAAGAATCATTTGGTCTTGTTTTTCGTTTGGTAATAAACTCTATAACCTATTATCGATGATGAGACTCCTGGACCTTTGAGCAATATAATTTAGTGTAATATCTCAAAGAATCATTTGACGTTATTTTTAACTTGAAAATAAACTGTACAACCTATTATCGATATGAGATATGTTTTGTATTAATTTTTTTTTGTTAGCCAAAACAAGAGAAATCAGCGTTTCTATAGCTTTTTGTTTGTTTGCAATCCAGCTGTGACAGATAGAAAGACGACATATAATTAATAGAGACTTTTTCTGTTCACGGAAGTCACTCCACTGCATGAACCACTGTGTTATACAGTTTGGACCTTAAAAAATGATCTAGATCAAGATAGGATTAATCGCATAATATCGCGTCGCTAACACGTTTAACCTTTAAATTATTAAAAGTTCATTGTTTAATCTTTTTTTTTTCGAATTGTTAAACCAGATTCATAATTCATCCCATCAAAGCCCTTTTAAAATTATATTAAACCGACTAAAACCGACAGCAGATACAAATATATCAGAATTTCTAGACAAGGTCTCGGCACAAATTCTAAATCTCAGGATACTCAAAGAAAAATACCTTCAACACCATGTCTTTATTGATTTCAAAAAGCTTTCGACAGAGTATTGCATGCGGTGAGCGACAATGCAAAAGTACAGTGCAAATAAAAACATAATAAAGTAGTCTAGAACCTCTAGAAGCATGCCACTAGTGCGGTGTGCTTTGACAACGTAAGAAGTAGTTCAATACCATAGTTGCAATGAGACAACTCTTTTTCAATACCGGTATCTTCCTTGAAAGAATAATGATAGATGCTCTGGAATGTTGCGAAGATACTGTAAGCATTGGAGAAAGAATTTACTAACTTGTGCTTTGAAGGACGACATAGATGGTCCAGTAGTGACAAAAGAAGACATAGCTGATTTTGGTGATGCACATAGACAAGACTTTCGCAGCATATGGTATGCAAGTCTATACAACAGGGTTTTAAAAGGGACAACAGTATTGGAGGCGAAAAGCTGACGTTTCAGTAGTTTTAAATACCTCGAAGCTATCGACTCAGATGAAGGAAACAAACCCGAGTTGCTGGCCAGAATTGCAGTCCACAGCAGCACTTGCTAAGCTTAAAGACCAGCCTGGAAAGACAAAGGTACAGTCCTCAGACTGATGCGCTCCTTGTCATGGCCACATGCTTATTTGCTTACGATTCTTGGACGCTAACTGCAGAACTAGAGAAGAGAATTCTAGCAATTGAGATGCTATAGAAAAATCCTAGGTATTACCTACAAATACCGCATCACAAACGAAGGGATAAGAAACATGATTACAACGGCAAATGGACCCTGCGATGAGCTGCTATCTACTGTCAAAAAACGCAAACTTTATGACCATATCACAATGTCCTCAAAGCTTGCAAAGATCTTCCTTCAGGGAACAATACCAGGAGAAACAAAAGAGGTCGACAGAGAAAGCGATGGAAAGACAAAAGAATGGGCGGGTCTGACATTGCAAGAGATTATATAGAGAAAGACGGTCAACAGATTATGCGTGGTGCCCCAATTTTTTTAACAGATTTATGGTTAGGAGAATGTGAAGAAAATCAGATTTAAATCTGGGTTCCATTTAGATATACATCAGTTGATTATCGAAAGTCAGGACTTGACTTTAAAAATAGTAATCCCTGTTTTGTAAATATTATGCACCAGTTTGTTCACATTTGTGTACCCATTATTTCTCCCACTTTCCATTCTCGGATCAAGTTGACATTATTATTTAGTCTTCAACTAAACATTAATCACATTTCAAACATACCAATTCATTGATTTATTTAAAGTAATTAGTTAATTTAGTTTGATATTGATTTAATTGATGTTGATTAAGGGAAATAAATTTGGCATCACTCATAATTTTCTTGTTTATTTCTACAAGTTTAGATTGAGTAAGGGTAAGAAAGTAAATATGCAATTTTTCCCCTCGTCCATGTCAACTGAGAGAGAGGAGTAGAGCTCTGCTTATATGGAATGGTTTTGAGAGGCTAAGTGGTTTTATCGATTGCTATTGGCTCAAGACCATCGTCTTGGGAGCCAGAAGGTAATGAAAGTAGCGCTACAAGCCAGGATCTGATCGCATCATCGCCTCCATCATGACTGCGGCAAACACATCTACGCTGTACGGACTACTGTATTGGACGGTATCAGGCAGGACAAACTGAGCTAGCCATAACAGTAGCTTGTCCACTCACTGAGCGATACACTTGAATACTTTTAGTTTCATTTGGGGTTCTAGTCAGCCCCCCACCCCCTCTTTTTACTTTTGTCTGATCCTTTAATAGCTGCTTGACATGGACATGGGAATTGTTTGAACCATTGTTGAGTTGTGTATGGCTTTCAAAACTAATCTAATTGTTCTCATACCATGACCAGTCTTTATAATGAACAGAACGTGTAGCACGTTGGCTTGTTGTACTAGAGCACTATTTGGAGAACATGCCTTTTTTTAAAGTATCCATGGGTGGGAACTGGGTGGATGGGTATTTTGAAAACAGCTCATACTAAAGTTGTTTTTTTTTTCTATATATAACTAATAACTTTATGATTACTAATGTTTTAAAAGCCCAGTATGGTAGAAATATATATATATATCCTTGTGGGAAAAAAAACTACTTCATTGGCCATACTGTGAAATTTTGACCGTTATAATCTTTCAAAATGTAATTAAGGTTTACGTTTTTCATCGCTTATATTAACTCACTCGGTTTAGTTGTAGTTAGGAAAAAAAAACTACTTTTATAGCGCGCATTTTTGACATCAACATTATACACTTGACAGTCTAAATAAGACTAAATAGAGCCCAGATCTAGATATATTTATTATATATATGTATAAATGATTTGAACAAAATTTTTATTATTAAGGCAATAGATAATCTTCTGATAGCTTAGGAATGCAGATTTATTTATTATGTAAACAGTAGTATCACATTAAGAAGTGAATCGGATTCGAACAGCATGGAAAAACTTTACCGAGTACCTGAAGGCCTACTAATCCTGATCATAATATTTGCCCCGGTCTAGTAATTTTAAGATTCATCGTGTTTAGTTATCTATAGGCCTACTATAAAGTTATAAATGTATGTATATATGTATTTATGTATGTATGTATGTGTCGAATAGAAATCAAAACCGCTTGACCAATCTTGATTAAACTTGGCAGAAATGTTCCTTGGGTACCAACTTAGACCGTAGTGTACGTATTGTAGCCCTAAAACAAACGTAAGACCCTGAAAAAAAATAAAGTTGACCAACTCTATTACTGCTATAGTATTTATGGATCTAGGCTTTGTTTACAATGAGAAAGATCGAAAGGATTTAGATCTAGATCTAATTTTAAGAAATACACTTTGCACTTACAGATTATTACTTTGACGCATGAAAATTTAAAATATAGTCTAATGATTTTATTATTTAACAAAATTAAGCTTCGAATTTGTGTTTCAAGGGTTTTTTACATAAATTCGTTCTTTGTATCACAGAATATAAATATCCTGTTGAACTTAGACATTACTAAAAGGTTACACATCTCTCTATTTCTAGATCTAGGTCTAGGTCTTAAACTGTAATTCAATTCCAAGATGATAGAACTTCTCTTCGCAAAGATAGTTTTAAGCTTTAACTCATGAACATACTAATTATAGTCCATTCATTTCATATTTTAATCAAATTAACATTGAAATTTGTTTTCTAAAGCATTTTTTACATGATTGCAACTATTATCCTAATATCGCGTAAATTAAGGTCAATGGACTATTTTTAGCTTCATTCATATTTTTTTTTAGCCGTAAATTCACGCATTCGCTTTACTTACAACATTATTATTTTCTTTAATTGTTTCTAATGCACTATATCACTGACTACATCAGCAATACGCAAGTGAAGTCCCGCGGGCAGCGGGTAATATCTGTCTAGTATATTCATATATCAAGATTCTAGATCTAGTCTAGATTGTAGATCTAGATCTAGTCTAGATTTAGGTAGTTCGATAAAAATTCCAGCCTCAAAATACAGTAACAAAATCTATAATGCTATATGGTTGAAAAGGGCTAAAATTTATCATTGTATGACTAATGGAGAGGAGATATTTATTTTTATTTAAGAGGGGAAAAGTCTTCATTACTGTTATTATAAGAAATTAAATGAAATTGTGAAGTAGGTCAAGAATATGTTTTGTTTGTGTTGCTTATTTATGGGATTTTGTAAGAAGAACCAATCCATTTTTTTTTCAAATCTTCTCTTTATCACATGTAACATTTTATTAAATTTGAATATATAAATAAGGTAAATAATTATTATTTAAAGAAATGTAAGTGTGCGCTAAATGAATCTCTAGAAGGCGCGGTGGCTAAGTGGTAAAGCGCTTGGGTTTGAATCCTTTTGAAGACTGGGATTTTTAATTTCATGATCTTCGAGGCGTCTCTGAGTCCTTCCAGCTACTGACAATAGTTTGGGAAAAGTAAAGGTGGTCGCACATATAATTTCTAGGTACTTTGCAACTAAATAGAAAAAAGTAAAGAATTTGGCAGTTTTATTGGAAATATATTTTGCTTCCCCTGGAGGAGTATTTGTGTTTGTCGCGTTGAGAGCTGAACAGATTGGCTGTTAACTTATAACATAGCGAACATTTAGGATGAGTCACACTCACACAAGTATTTTAGTTTCTAAAGAAAAATTACCAATGACCTCTTGCTTAGCTTTATTATGAATTCATTCTTAAAAATGTTTTGTTCATCCTCATGCAAATAATTGTATTGAACCAAAAATATCATAATAGAGGGTTCTTTGTTACAAACTCATAGTTTATCTCTGCGGGTTATTCCTACTCACGCTGTAATTACATGTACTCACACCCAATCTCATACAGGACAGTGCCTTCATTTTAACCAATATGAGAATAATTATCTTTGTATTGTTTATGTGGCGGACCATTGGAGTCCCATACTGCTATCCAAAACACAATCTGCCATTCGCATTATTCTTTTCAATTTGATGTATGCAGGAGTCATTACACTATGCATACTGTCATTGAAAAATAAGTGCTCGCTTACGGAAGACCATAAGAACCGATGTGAATTTAAACATATTTTAACATATTTAAAAGAAAGTCGATTATTAAATTATATTTACGAAGTTGTAATATGTACTCGAGATAGTACAGCACGTACTACGAACTGTCATTTTAATTAGTTTTTTTTTAATGGTGATATGTATTGACATAATATATGCATTGACACCGGGCTGATTGAAGGGCACGAGATGGTATAATGTATGCCGATGTGCCACATTATCATCATCACAACCAGGCTGATTTAGTTGGCTCGGGATATGCAGGTTTTTATCATATCAATAAATAGAATTTTCGCTGTTCGAACTCCAAGACATTATTATGAGTGGCTTTCTAGACTTACATTTTAGGATTTCTTGAAATCGTGTTCAGTACATTTCGCTACATTGCAGCAGTCTGTCCCTGAGACCATGATAGAAACTAGTGAAATTCCCAATTCAGGCTCTTGTGGTAGACTTGGACAGTCAATGTTTCAAAAACTCTCCTCCGAATGGACTCTTTTTGGATTGACCAGTTTTTGTAGAAGTAAGGATTCAGCCAGAGGCATCACATCGTTCATGAATGGAATATGCCGCTGTTGAGTCAAATGGTTTAAGCATTTTGAGATTTTCTATACTTAAAAATTTTTTTTTGGATATCATTGTATTAAAATTAATTGACATTAAAATTGTTTTGAATTTTTTTGAAAAGAAAACAGTTGAAATCTTAACATTGTGGTTAAATAATGGTCAATAATATTGCAGTCAAAACATTACATAGCTACAGTAAACTTGTTAAAATGCAACCATATTCTACATGAAACACCATATCTAAATTAATACACTACTTACAAAATTCGAAAAACAAAATAGTTTGCTTTCAAAATACTGGTACCAAAATTAGCCCTTACATTATTACACGATAGAGTTTCATTATAGCTTTAATTTTTGATATCTCAATTAGCGGACAGCATAAACCTAATCTTAATCAGGGCCACCCAAAAACAGTCTATCGAAAGTTTATTTCAGAAAGAAGAGTGCTTTTTTTCCTGCTTAAAGTAAAAAGATATGAAAGATGAAATAGTTTGTGGAGACACGGCCTAGTCTTTGATTGTTGGCCTATGTCTCTATCTATCCAAGCCCGGGGTCGGCAACCTGCGGATCGCGAGCCGCATGCGGCTCTTTGGATGTGAAGCTGCGGCTCTTTAGTTCAACACGAAAGTATTATTAATTTTATCGAAACATTTTTTAAAGTACTTCTGAATAGTTAAAAGAGGTTTAGGCACACATTCTATCTCTCAGCTACTTGTACTCGCCTTTCACCACACCCCTCCCCCAATACACGTGTCGTCTATGTTACCAGTCCATCAAAAGCTCTCAAATGGACGCCATCGTCGAATGTTTCTATGTAGGTTTCAATTCGCTTTCGACGCAAGACTGCGTGCTTTGGCTGTGACGTAAATTTTCTTGTTTCAAGTAAATGAGTTAGAAGCGATTATCTTCTCAATCCTATATGCAATCTACAAGTAATGCTAATCGGGCAAGCTTTGTGGTACCACTAGAAATTGCACAAAAAGGCAAACCATTTATAGATGGTGAGTATGTCAAAGACTGCTTCCTACGTGCACCTGAAGAACTGTTTCGCGATTTCAAAAACGAACCAAAAAATCCTTTTTAAAAAAATGTTCAACTTAATGTTGTGTAAGAAAATGTTGAACTCCTTTAGTTGTTTCCGAAATAAAAAATAGTTATCTTATAACGCCATATATATATGGCTGCTGCTGACCCCAAACTGTATCGGCACTGCCGTTCCTTTGGATACATCAGCTGCGTGGAGAGGGGGGAACTGATGTGTGGGCGACATCGTTCCGACCACAGCTTATGCCCAGGCATTCATCTCATGGAAATGAGATGATCCATAGTCGCTTCGCGACTGACGGTGGCCATAGATAGATAGACATAGATTGTGTCAAACACGACTTATATTTAAATAAACGGATTTTTTTTTTAGTGTGCAAGTACTATTTATTGTTGCAAGAAAAATGTGCGGCTCTTTAAATTTTTAAAATTGTGTAAATTGTAATTTGTGGCTTTTTCGACTCAAGGTTGCCGACTCCTGTCCTAGCCTGTTACTCTGGTCTATGTCTCCATCTATCCTAGGCTGTTACTCTGGCCTATGTCTATTTCTATCCAAGCCTGTTACACTGGTCTGTGTCTCTATCCTAGCCTGTTACACTGGCCTATGTCTCTATCTATACTAGCCTGTTACACTGGCCTATGCCTCTATCTATCCTAGCCTGTTACACTGGCCTATGTCTCTATTTATCCTAGCCTGTTACACTGGCCTATGTCTCTATCTATCCTAGCCTGTTACACTGGCCTATGTCTCTATCTATCCTAGCCTGTTACACTGATCTGTCTCTATCTATCCTAGCTTGTTACACTGATCTGTCTCTATCTATCCTAGCCTGTTACACTGATCTATGTCTCTATCTACCATAGCCTTGTTGCAGTGGCCTATGTCTCTATCTACCCTAACCTGTTGCACTGGCCTTTGTCTCTATCCTATTCTGTTGCACTGGCCTATCATTATATTGATCCTTTTCTTCTATGAAAGTATTGCTTAGGTCTTTTAAAGGGATTGGATGTAAAGGGAGACAAAAATCCCTGGTAAAAAAAACGATTTTCTGGAGTTGGTCAGGGAATGTGGAGCCAAGTTCACATTTCTTTTCAAAACACAAAGATCTACTAGAACAGTTTTTATTTCCCTTGCTCCACCAACAGACACATCTCTAGAACCACTCTCAGAATTAAACAGCTTCCATGGACGTTCTTACAACGTTTCATATTCTGGTCTAGTTGGCACACAGGTCAGAGTTATGTTAGAAAGCTTAACTTCAGACGATCGGTCGATAGTCATTTCTCAGATTTTTGTTTGTATTATTGTTACTTTCTCTAAAACATGATCACTTGAGTTATATCTCAGAGTACTTTCTCCGGAATGGCTAACAAAACAGTACATTGACATTACCTACTGTTACACACACATACACAACCTAGTTGAGTTGAATCAGAAAATATGGGACCTAGTGTTCTATATTTAATCAGTCTAAACACACAGACACAGCATCTTTTTAATAGAAATTTTTTAAAATTGTTTTTAAAAAATGTTTACTAGTAACGTTAATAGATCACTGGCTTATACTAATTATAATCTTTATTATCCGTGAGGAAAAGTGTTTTACAATTGGGCATTACAAAAAAAAAAAACATAATTAGAGCATACATTCGTACACAAGATATCCGTTCATAACCACAGTTTCTATTGAACATCATATGCGATACAACAGTAAGCTATATTTTGTTCAACGATTTAATTACCAAAGGAACAAAAGAGTTTTAGTTTCTATTTGTTCTTGTGATCGGTGTCTTACATCTTCTTTGTGATGCTAAAATGTTACAATCATGATGTAGAGGGTGATTTTGTATGCTTGAAATCTGTATAGCTTTCTTGGCAACGTTTTTCTGTATAGGTGTCTATGTGTAGTTTGTTTGATGCCTATGATATTACTAGCAGCATTTACAATAATAATATAAAGATTATTTCTTTTTACTGTTAAGATTGCTCTACCAGGCAGTGATATTGAAATACTGCAGATGTGAGCATTGTAAAACATTGACAATGCTTTTTCACTAATATTAAAGGAACTTTTTCTTAGTATCCTCAATTTTTGTTGCCCTTTTTTAGTGAGGCAATATGTGTTTGCAATACGATTTCATTTCCTGTCCAACTCAGTTCTAATGTAGTTAATAATAATAATAATAATAATAATAATAATCTTTATTGTCCGTAAGGAAATTTGTCTTACAATTTGTGCATTATACAAAACAAAACATTATTTAAAAAATGTACATTCACACCAGACTCACTTACAATTTACATATGAAAAGTTTACATTAGATTGGTTCTATTTAATCATCTGATTGCCAGAGGAACAGAAGAGTTTTTGTGTCTGTTTGTCTTTGCTATCGGTGTCTTGTATCTCTTTTGTGATGGTAAAATAACAAAATCCTGACCCAAAG
>JADKLZ010000728.1:13521560-13536196 GCA_021533235.1 Biomphalaria straminea | reverse complement strand
CACTGGTCCACAAATGAGATTGGACCAAAGCGCTCTGAGCATGCTATAAGCATGAAAGTAGCGCTATATAAAAGATATAATAATATAATAATAAACTGATTCCTAGTAGGTAAATTCTTGCACCAACTGAAAGGTGTGATTTCCGATTTTCATTTTAAGAATTTCTGTGACATCACGTGCCTCGTCGAATGTCATAAAGAGACGAGAAATGTTCCATTTTATGACTCTTTGACCCGGGAAAGGCTTTTATCCCGAGGCAAGGATGAGGGATGAGCTGTTCATTGACCCCATCATCAAAGTGATCATTTATTTACACCAGTCTTTCAGCTAACGTCATAAGTTTGGGTTCAGTCGCCTATCAGGTTCTGCCAGGATTGATTCCTGAAGCATTTTCCATGCACGAAGAGCCTCAAAGCAGCAGATATAGGATTCAGGGTTTTCCTTCTCTAGATGGGTAGCCAGTTCAAGGCTTACTGGGCGATAAACATAAATAACGGAAACAAGACAAAACAAATGTCTTTCACACTTGAAGTATTAAGGAAGTCGTCATCCCCCGCTTACGGTAAAAGTTTTTTTACAGACAGTTTTTTTTTAAGTTGATGATTTTTTTTAAAGAGCGATTACTTTGTTTTTATTTTCTAATGAATGATAGCTAGAAAAATGACAACTTATAGGTCTTTTCCATCTTATTCACTGGTTAAAATAAATGTTTCTACAAATGTTTTGTATGTTTCCTCGGATTTGAAAATCTCCTGAAGGTTTTCTAAATTTAGTCTTTTTACTAAAGGTGTTACTCTAGTCAAACGTAAAAAACGTAAATATTTGTTAGTTATGAATCTCAGTGCTCTATTTTGTGTCTGCTCCAGTTTCTTAATATAATCTTGAGTTGAGGGGCCCCAAACAGAGGATGCATATTCTATTATTGATTTAACCAATGTTAAATAACATTTTAGTTTTATGTTCTTTTTTTATTTTAATTTCTTTTAATAAACCCTAATCTTTGTTTATGGGGTTCCATGACAGTTTTTTATTTATTATAACAATTATTATATTTTTTTTCTGTTCAGTATGCGTGTTACAGATGCGCCATAAATTAAATAATGTTTTTGTAACTAAATGAATTCCAAACTTAAAAAGTTGGGGGTTTATAGTGACTATATCAACTATCCAACGAACGTTCACCACACTGTTCACACTACTGAACGAATCTTTCGAGGTTTTGTTTCCAGTTGATAAAGTTGTTGAATCTGTTGAATCTGGTTGGTTGGTCCTACTATGTATATTTTACTTAATGTGTTCAGTATTGTCATACGTTTTTCAGTTTAATGATTGATACCTTCTGTTGTTGTAGACATCATCTTGTAAACTTATTACACCTGCAGTCTAATGATTGTATATACTGTTTATACGTTTTCTTAAGGTTGGTTCTTGTTATATCTCAATACTATTCCACTCTCCCTTCCCCCCATTCTAGTCAGAATTGGAGTCTTGGGTTTTGTGTTTGAGATGAGCAAATAGTTCTAACATTTGTTTAGTCACTTCTTATCACCTAGAGCCAATCTCATTTTACATCGACACAAAAAAATGTCAAAAGTCTCCCATCACTGAAAAGACAATTCTCTAGTTCTCTGCTGGCTGTTGGTCTAACGTGGTGTTTCGAATGGCGAGTCTGTAGACTGTGTCCTCGTCAATGTCTTACCACAGTGAACACTACCAGTTGTGTAGACCACCACATAGTCAACATGTTTCTCAAACTCTTGGGCACTGTCCCTTAAGGGGCCGCGACGTCCTTGCAAAAGAAGGGTGGGGACGAAATTAGTCAATTTATTTTTATTTCTCAAGGGACAAAAATGTATTACAATACCTCTATTTAAGTTACTCCTACATGGATTTTCAAGATAAAAAAATTTAACAGTTATCGCTGAGAAAAAAAAAGACTCGAGTTTGATCGTTATCATTTTTTCACAGAAAAAAAAAATGTGTAAATTTGGTTAGAAACGTACAAATCTAGGTCTAGTAGTCAGCCGTATTACCATATAACTGACTGAGTAAATTGGAAGTTGCTTCAATTTTATTGCAGTTTTAAGCTTTGCTTATATTTGTACATAAATCTAATATAGGTTACATCTACATTTTACATCTAAAAGCAGATCTAGATTACTATGATTATATCTTTTGGAATTTCTGGAAGTAACTTCATGTAACTTGAAAACAATATCAGGTGGCCGAGCCTTGCTCGGTTAAATAAATGCCCTGCCCAGCCTGACTGTCGGACAATAAGAAGTTCATACCGGCTTGCCATCCATCCATCCCAGTGGTGCTACAGCCCGCGGTCTGCTTTTAGTTTTACACATCCCTTCATTCATATCTCTAAGCGCGTTCTTGTTTGCAAAGAAATATTTTAGTGTACTACGGTAAGCCTAGTGACGTAAGCAGCGTTTTTTCCCGTTTACGTCATGGAAAACTTTCATTCATAAATTATTCTAACCAAAATTAATTTTACAACATTGAGACATTTTCATCGAAATAACGGTCGAACTCGAGTTTTCCCGATGTGGCCAATGAGTTGAGAATTTTTCTCTCACTAACATGCAGATACGTTGAAATTTTAAAGAAAATCGTTAGAGCCGTTTTCGAAATAGAAGATATATATATATATATATATATATATATATATACAAGAATTGCTCGCTTAAGAGTATAGGATGTATATCTATTGAATTCGGATTTCCGAATTATGAAAAATTTAAAAATTGCATATCTTCAGTCTTAGAGATTAAACAAAATTTATAACCATAAGATAAAGTACACACAATTGCAATTCACAAATTTTTGTCTATATTTATTTATGTCTATGGTCTTACACTAAAGCATTACACATAACAGTACATTATTAAACGAAACATACGGAAGCATAGTAATTATACGTTCGTAACAGTTGCATACAAACAATTCATTTGAAGTTTACATCAAGAAGTTGGATTTTAATCAGTTGTAAATAGAGCAAAAGAAGTTTTGACTAATAAGCCTTATATATATATATATATATATATATATATATATATATATATATATATTATATATTCGATAGAAGGATGGATGGTTAGTGTAGGGTTTGGGTGGAGAACTATGTAGCCGTCAATTTGCACTGTCCCATGAACTCCGTTATCTTGTGTATGACTATTGATTCCTGATCGAGACGCCCTTGTTGTACTATCAATTAAGGTTTGACATGATGAAGAGCTTATACAGGAAGTCAGCTCTCGTTTTTTATATCAACGTTACTCCATCAAACATTGCCGACATAATGCGTATAGTCATTGGTTGGATCTACTTTTAAAACTTGAAAGTTCAAAGAAGCGACATGTTACCCATACAGAAAAATCCCTTGGTCAACTTTTATCTACCTAGAATATGCTAACACTTTAGGGAATTTGGGGCACTTTTAAGGGACACTCAATATATAGTTTAGTAGTACTAAGTAGTAGATTGAGAATTTTAGATCTAGAAATAGATCTGATCTAGATTTTAAACGTCTATTTCGTATAGATCTAGATCTCGCGTACCTAGGGAAAAATAATTTCATTATTGGTTCATAGTTGGGGACTGAGACTGAATGTGTTTTCGTGTTTTAGATACTAGATGATATAATGATCTAGAGGTAGGAGCTAGGTCTAGACACACCGGATCTAGTGAAGATGGATGAACCATATATCATAACCAGAATCAATGATTGAAGAATAATCAAATTTCGCGTTCGTCCAGCAAAATCTAGATCTAGTTCTCTATATTAGTAAATAGAAGTAATGGTCCCTGCATGTACATTGGTGGAATTAATTTTAACTAGTTGACCTGCGGCCTAGCATACGCCGCTATTTTGCAGGGCAGACCTTAGGCACTGCAACATATGCATTCGGTGGACCAGTGCTAATTTTTAGGTGTATAATTTATTAAATTAAACCATTTTATAACATATAACAGATTTCCCGCGGCTTCTTGATTTACCAGGAGCCCCTGGAAATCTACTGAAATAGCAAAACATAGGCCTGCGAAAAAGTCCTGGAAATCTCCGGAAATTATTAAAATCGTTTGTAAAGTAAAAGTAAAGTAAAAAAAAATATCCGGAAATATATAGATAAAATTGAAAATGGAAGCGAGATTAAAAGGGGGAAGCCAGAAGGATATGAACATGAAGCCAGTGAAATTATTATTTTAACGTAATTTGTGATGTTAATTAAAGTACTTCTAAAGTCAAACCTCTATCTGTGTATTGTCGTTCTCGCTTGAACTTTGAGAATTATATACACCACTTTCATTCCCAAAATAGCATAGCTATGCTATGCTCATAGACATAAATAAATATAGACTGGACAATAACACAGTTTCATGAAACGAACATTTGTGAATTGCAATTGTGTGTACTTTATTTTATTCTATAGATTTTGTTTAATCTCTAAGACTGAAGATCATGCACTTTTTCAATTTTTCATAATTTGGAAATCCGAATTCAATAGATATACATGTTTTCAAGTTACATGAAGTTACTTCCTTTTCCAGTCTATCTTTATTTATGTCTATGGCTATGCTATTTTGTGAATGAAAATAGTGCGGATTTGGATACATCATTTTCCATTCACACTATGCTGCGCCATGGGACCTATGAATGGAGCTAAAATTGTCTAATTTACCTTAATTTACGCGATATTAAGAATAGAGTTGCACTCGTGTAACAATGCTTTAGAAAAACAAATTTGAATGTTAATTTGATTAAAATATGAAATGAATGGACTGTAATTAGTATGTTCATGTGCTAAAGCATAAAACTATCTTTGCGAAGAGAAGTTCTATAATCTTAGAGTTGAATTCGAGTTTTAGATCTAGATCTAGGAATAGACAGATGAGTTACCTTTCGTAATCATGTCTAATGAACGAATGTGCGTAATTTGTGATATTAATTAAAGTACTTCTAAAGTGAAACCTGAGAGTAGACTCTATCTGTGTATTGTTGTTCTAGTTTCAATAGTCTTACGACACAATAATCTGGAAATACTTTTAATATTATGACAAATTGAGAAGAAGAGAATTATATACACCCCTTTTATTCACAAAATAGTGCGGATTGGGATACACCATTTTCCATTCACACCATTCTGCGCCATGGAATCTTCCCATTTACTTGTTGTTTTAACTTTTGAACTTGTGACTTATATATATATATATATATAGAGAGAGAGAGAGATAATGGGATGTAAGCAAGTGACTTTAAATGAAAGAAGAAAAAAAGCTTTAAAGAGAGGAACATCATTTAAATACCTTTTAATTTTTATTAAAATAAATAAAAAATCTGAATATTAAATTGTACTAAATCAACCTCTTTGAATAATGAAACTTTGTATTACACGCTTCAATAAACACACCCAAACTATATGGGTGTTCTAGTTGTGTGAAGTAATGCTATATTGAAAAGTCAACTTTATATCCCCCCCCCTTTTATGTGGATTTTTTAATTTGTGCATAGCGTCCTTTGATTAGAACAACATAGAATAATGTTGGTGCAACTACACAAATCAAACTAAGCAGGACCTATTCATTCTAATACTAGAATGTACCATATTGTGAATTCCCTTGACTACTTGACTATCACAATGTAAGTACATAAGGGAAAAGGATCACATAAAAAAGAACTCCCACTATCTTATGAAAATAGACAATTTTAGCTGACCTCATAATACTTCGGCTTTTGGAGCAAATTTGCATATATCTTAAGGTTTTTTTTCCTTCTGATGAGAATAGACATTACGTCTTTATATTGTTATTGATCTAAGAAATTGTGTTGGTGTGTCTCTCCCACTGCTTCTCTCCCTCCACTGGCCTCGTTTTGTTAACGTAACCAAGTTACGAGCCACCAGCAGCATGCAAATTGGTTTGCTTCAGAATGAAAACCGAAGGTCAACGTAGCGGTCACCCCTCACAAAAATGTCTACCCGGAACGTGTTATGAGATTTTCGTGTGCACGTTGCCGGAAGCCAAAACATTGTCCAATGATGTCTCTACCCTTAAGCTCGCTTCCTATTACAGTTGAAACATTTCAATTGGAGCTGTTAAGCCCCAACGATCACAAGCATGAGTTTAATGTACATTTTTCTAATTTATATTTCCCCACTCCGTTTTAAGTCACATAAATACAATGGACCACGTCGTCCTGGAAATACAAACGTCTGTGTTTTCTTTCAATGCTTAGCGATATACAATGCTCTTACAATCTAATATCATAATATTTTTTTCCCAAACGAGTTTCAAATGTGTGTGCTGAGACATGTTTTCTTTATGATGTTCATTATAATGACCGTGTGTGTGGAGATGTCTTCATTATGATGTTCATTCTGTTTGTGTGATATTTGCCTTCATTTTAATGTTCATTACGATTTTTGTGTGACGAGAGGTGTTTTCATAACATTTTGTATTAGTTTGTTTTACATGTTTCAGATGTTCCTTCAGAGTTGATATTTTACTTTCTTTTCCAAACCTCTCGCAGGACGACGGGAGATAGCAGCGGCAGGGTATGAACCTATCCATTAGTCCGTTAAACCGTTGGGGCACCACACAAGATCTGTCAACTGTCTTTCTTCATTCCTCTCTGTCCTTTGCCTTAGAATTCAGTAACAGGCATGTTCATTATTTTTTTTTTAAATCTCCTTCTCTGTCTTCCTCTTATTCTTTTTCCTGGTACTGTTCCCTGAAGGAAGGTCTTTGCGAACACTGAGGACCTTATGATGTGGACAAAGAGTTTGAGTTAACGTTTTTTTTAACAGTGGTTAACAGAGCTTATGGGTCCTATAGCTGTACAAATCCTGTTTGAATCTCTGCATTCGTGATTCGGTCTTTGTGACACCTAAGATCTTTCCTCGAGATATTCCGTCCCCGTCCGCGCATGCATATAAGAATGTTGCCGTGACCAGGGTGAGCATCAGTCTGATTTTCATGTCTGTGTCTGTCTAGATTGAGTTTTACAAGTGCTGCTGTAGAAAGTGAAAGTTAGTAATTTTTCTTCCCCCAATACGAACCTTCGTAGCTTTCGAGAGCGTCTTCCATTATCCTCTCAAGTAAGATATTGAAAAGAGTTGGTGAGATTAGGTAGCCTTGTCTTACTCCAAATGTGCTTTTAAACCAGTTCCCTAAGTTTTTTTCAAGTACACTGCACTTGTGGCCTGCGTCTAGAGGTTTTGGATAACTTTTATTAAGTTTTGATTTACATTGTATTTTTTCCATTGTTTTCCAGAGTGCCCCATGCCATACTCTGTCGAAAGCTTTCTTGAAGTCAATGAAGACATGGAAATGTTGTGTTGGTGTTGAAGGTATTTCTCGCAGAGTATTCTGACCTTTGTGATTTGTTATGCTGTGCTGCAACCTTGTCTAAAACACCGCCTGTTCCACTGATATAAGCTAGTGGTTTTAGCCGGTAGAGTATAATTTTTCAGGGCTTTCATTGCTGTTACCTTTCCAAGCGGAGAATAGGATATTCCTCGGTGTTGGATACTGCAGGGACTTAAGTAACGCGGAATCTCCTAAGATTTCTAAAGTGTATAATTCTAATTAGCACTCAGTTCATCTTATCACATCTTTTCCTCAGTCTATTGTTTTTGTCTTGTGTTGTGCTAGTTCTTCCATGCTTTGAGGTTGTGATGTCCTTAGCCAGTTGGCATTATTTTTAACTGTCATTTCTATACAGCCCCTCCTCAATTTCCTGATATTTTTTTCTTTACCAACTTCTTCTTCGTTTCTTTTATTTCCTTGTTTTTATCTTTTTGTTTACACTTTAGTATTCATGGGTATATTTTGGGTTGGACAACTTTTAAGCTCCTGCAAGCTTACGACGGTATCTGCGATTACTGTGCTTAGTTTGTTGTGTCGATATTCTGGTCATGGTAAGCGTCCTCTAACTTTTGCCTCGATTTGAGCATCAATAAATGGTCTTTTCAACTTGTTTAGGTCAAATTTTATCCTGGTAGTTCTTTGTTTTATTACCCTTTATTACCCTTTTTAGGTGTTATAGGTCATTTTTCTATGTCAGCTCTTGTTTTGGCCGTATGGATGTTAGCGGCTGTTAGCCTTAAAAAGCTGCTGCATCATGATATAGTCCAGTGATGCCCAATCTTATTGGCCCGGCGGGCCATTTTCATTTCCGACACTTGTGTCGCGGGCCACATCATCGAATAGTTAAATAATGAAATAGTTTTATTAGAAACCTGTAGCACTACTTGGTCTACTTACACACGTAATAAGATCGGTTTCATCCATTTTACTACTGAAAGGTTTTTAAACTCAAATAATTGCTTGTAAACATTGTGATCATACTTAACACATAATTTCGGAAATTTGAAAAGTTTCTTCAGGCAATACGGCGAAGAAATGAACTGTCTGCATCACTCTAAATTTCTCAAGCAGGGATGTCTGGCTTTGGAAGTCAATTCCAGTTGCAGATCTATCGGAGCAATCCTGTGGCAATAGATAACATTTCAAAATCTTCTTCTCTGTCATTTAGTTTTGCGTTAGCTGTTTTTTTTTCTTTACCAAGACTAATTCTTTCACCACTGCAAGTAAACACTTTTTTTACTCTTCATTTCTCATAATTTGAGCCACTCTGTAGCTTGCCCTTGGACTCATTTCACTCATTTCTTGTCTCTTTTTTTTCTCATCAGTCGATCCAACTCATTCAACTAGGCGTAGCTTAGCCATCTTTTTTCTTGGCGGTTAAAACCAACAATACATATTTTTTAATGTTTTGATTTGCAAATGACTTTTTGCTATAAAGTTTAATTAAAAACAGCAACATTACTTTATAAATCTTGTTGGCATAGATGTGTTCACTTTTCCCTGAAAGTTTCTGCATTCATATTCTAGTTTTCGTTCCTATGGCTCTCTCATTTCATTAACGCTCAAATATTAAATGGTTCTACCATTCCCTTTGATATCAAAAGAACTTTACCCAAAAAAAAAATGATGCATACTTTATACCATGTGTTACACACACACAACATATTACACGTCTAGCTCAAGAAAGCAGCGGAATTATTCAAAAACCTAATAATAATAATAATATGACTTTAAAATGGCATAGATTAGAATAATATCCATCAAAGAAAAGGTAAGAGTCCTATGTAGGAAAAATACATTTTTCAACATTTTAAATAATTTTTCTTCACTTTGTGCCGAGGTTTACGCGGGCCGGATGAAAACACGTCGCGGGCCTGATTTGGCCCGCGGACCGTAGTTTGGGCATCACTGATATAGTTGATCTGGAAGTGGTGTTCTCCGTTGGAACTATGCCATGTGGTTATTCGTGACCTTTTTGTGGCATCCTAATGTGTTAGCCAGCAAGAGGTTGTTGTACTTCACAAATTCTAGTAGTCGCAGACCTCGTTCGTTAGTTGTGAGGTTGCTGTATCTCTCACATGTGTCTCTCCAGGTTTGGTAGAAGTCGCTTCCCAGCTCTTTGTACAACATTTGTATTTAGGTTTTAGTAATTAAAAGTATTTGAAGAAACTGAAACCAAAAAAAAAAACACATCTATTTAAGAAAATGAACGCGAAACGTGCTTGGTTCTGAGTTCAAAGTAAGTATTAACAGATTAAAATTTCTTTTTTTTTTCGTCCACCCCAAGTGGGAGAACTAGTGAGAGGTGAGCCGGTCAGCCTATACCACCACTTCAGTCGAGTATTATTTCTTTCCTTTGTTTGAGATACTAAACAAAGTAATTTATTAACAATAGTTAATTAACTAATTGGTTATTTTTTTTAATTGATTCTTGTGTTTTTAGGTAAGGGATATAATTGTGTAAAATTGCGGCTCAATCCGAAATTGGGTGTCGGAGAAAAAACATGTATAAACTTTTTGGACAGACAGACAGAGTAACAAATCTTTATACAAAAAGAAGCTTGTCTGTTGTACACATTACAGAAATACATAATTTGAATTCAGCATTTACAAGACCTAATAATATTTATCTCAAACAATGAGCACCTAAAAGTCCGCACCAAAACGACCGCGAAACACGAAAAAGCGGCGCTAAAACGTCCTGTTTATTACTGTCAGGTTATTTTGTTGTCTTTGAATGAATCTTTTGATTTCTACTCATGAAAGAAAGACACGCTTTCTCGAATTGAGCTTTTTGATATTTCACGAAAGGAAATGTTGTCTGTATAACTGTTGCTAGAGAGGAAGGCATGTTAACGGTTTTACTACCACTAGAAATTCAGTATCGACATAAGGACTGCAGATTCAGACAGACGTCTGTTAGATTCTCCTTGCAATTGAAATGTGTAGCACAAGTAGACACACATTTCATGCGCATCTGTTTAGGTTTGTAAAAAATGTTTTGTAAAATGTTTTACATGTTTCGGATGTTCCTTCAGGGTTGAAGATAATTACTTCCTAGTCCAAACTTCCCGCAAGACGACGGGGGATGGAAGCGGGCAGGGTTTGAACCCGGGAACATCGATAAATCCAAATGACAGTCCAGCGTGCAAACCGCTCGACCAGGCAACCATCCTATCATTTGATGGGGACGTAATAGCCGACCTTTCCTATAGCGCTGTATTTATTGGTTTTGACTTGAAAGCTAAGGAAAGAATATCGTTCAATGTCAATCATTAGAACACTGTATCTCTGAAACAAACACACACATATTCTCCTGATCGCTTCCACTACACCAAATGATCACTTCTATATATATAAATGCGTTGATGTGATCTCAGGGCGTCCAGAAAATCAATTTAAAATGTTATTTTCATATCGGTCATGATGATGTTATCAGAGTAATGAGTAATGTCAATAGTTTGTCTGGCCTTACAATCACATTTGAAGCCTTGCCATTAAACTAGAGAAGAATTTGAGTCTAAATCACAGAACACTTTTATATTCAGTTTTGTATTTCATAACTGTGTGATCTAAACCAACTTCTTGGCTACCTCTCTAGAGGTCTCAAGTTTAAACCTGGTGTTTGCTAGTGAAATCTCCCAGATACACAACCAAACTAGATTGGACCAGAGCGCAGGCCATGCAATAACACAATGTTTCTCAAAGTGGTCCCTATGCATCCCAAGGGTTCTTGGTATGAGTCAGGTAGTAGATGAACAATTAAAATTGATTTAGCGGTCACTGAACAATGGGAAAGGATTAAATAAAATAATACATGTTCTTACCTGTGCTTTTTTTTTAGTGTCTATTACATTTTAATTATTAAGAGAAAACTAAGTGCTCTATACGTTGTATAAAGGAGGTATTGTATTCTTTTTATAAAAAAAAATAATTTTTAAAAATCTTTTTTTCTTGTTATTCATGATAATGTGAAATAAAGATCTCTCTGTGTGTATCATGACTAGAACTCAAGTCAGAAGTAGGAAGGCAAGAATCTTGAACAACTATTTCACCTTGCTAATAATTCTTATTTTGATATTCACAGATCCAGAGGTGAACTGTTTTCATCTTGTTTTCTTCTTGAACAAATATTTTCTTTGCTAATAATTGTTATTTTGATATTCACAGATCCTGATGCAACATACACAAGTTTCTCCAACCCTAACTACTTCTTCAATCGTGCACGGCACCACAACAATAACAACAATGCCACCACCCCAAATGGCAACACCAGTGGAATATTGTCTGACAAGCTAAGGCTTAATACAGACTATTTTGACAATCATGGAGCCTTCAGTGATTACTCCTCTTGTGAGCCCACCCCTACCACCCCTGATAGGACCCTCATTCTTCAGAAGTTGCACTCACCATCAGATGATGATGATGATGATGATGATGATGACAACGAGGATGACAAGAGATACCTGGTCAAGGCTGATGGAGATAGTGACAGCAGCCAGTCAAACAACGAAGAGCCTAGGATGTATGTAGGTGTCGGAAGCCATCAGGTTAGAAGGTCCAGGGGAATCCTAGGCTACCTGGAGATGTTAGAGAAACAAGCTCTCCAAAGAGAATCACGAAAATTGAACAATGATAACAGTGATGAGGAGGATGGTGATGATAAAGAAAAAGATGATGATGAGAAAGAGGATGAACCAAAGACCATGCAGGGAGGTGATCAGCCTGTAGAACCACCACCTAAAGAAATGTGAGTTATTTTTATTGGATTTAGACTGTTTAAGATCATTTGTTACATTCATATTATCATATTATGTTTTTGTTTTTTTTTTTTTTTGGTAAAATTTGTCAGCATTAGTTTGTTTGTACTCTTGATTTCAGCAATTTCAAAGTCTTTATAAGGCTACTTTGATTGGCTTTTAGAAAAACACTTTTTTATTTAACTAAATTCATAACACCTTCCAAGCATTACTTTTATAACTGAATATATATATATATAGCTCCTCCTTCGTGTACGAAGATGAGCACATTTCTCATTTCCTATGGACTCGAAGATGGCTGTGAAGTCCAATCCTCGCTTTGAAAAGCCGGCCGCATATGTGGCATGGGTGAGTTTTGTCAGTTGCAGATAGACCTGCTTTTTCTCTCTGCTTTCTATTGGTTTGGCGCTCTATCGCACTGGCCACTCTACTTGCTTCAAATCTTGAGACTCCGAGGCTCACAGCTTCTCGCCATGCGGAGCGATCTAGAGCTAGTGCTTCCCAGCCATGAATGTCGATACCGCATTCCTTAAGTGAGCTCTTGAGGGTGTCTTTGTAGCGCTTGTATTGGCCGCCTTGGGAGCGCTTTCCTGTACATAACTCTCCATACAGAAGTCGTTTGGGAAGGCGATTTACTGGCATGCGGACTACATGTCCCGCCCATCATAGTTGGGACCTTTTTACTGTCCCATTAATACTGTGCATGTTGGACAGCTTTAAAATTTAAGCATTACTTTTATAACTGTGCAGTCTAAGTGAACAACAGCTTTTAATGACCAAAACAAACTTTCAATGAGGTAGTACAGTAACTTATCATAAAAGCTAATTATCAGAACTTTAACCTTTTAAAGGTTACGACACATTACCTAATTGTTTAAAATGTGAGTTTACTACATTGTAAAAAGGCTACACTAGAGAGTAACAGAAAGTCTGCACAATCACATAATATATATATATGTGTGTGAGAGAGAGAGAGTCTTGTCTTCAATTCCAAAGATTAAGGAGGGATGCAGCATGGCTGCTTAGTCCTTGCTGTGATCTACATTGTCTACAGTCTACGGCTATCCTCTGCTGTATATTTCCTTTTTAATAAATCTCTTTCAATCTACTTTGGAAGCTGCCAGGGGCCCTCTTCTATGTCAGTTTAAGCAAGCTGGTCTTTAAAGTGTCATTGTGGCCTGTCCTCTCTGCTTCATCTAATACACTGAATCGCCACATTCTTTTTGGTTTTCCTCTACATGTTGTGCCCTGGAGGTTCCACTCTAAGGCCTGTCTAGCTCTGTTGTTGGTATCTTTTCTAAGGATGTGACTAAGATGAAAGACTAAAATAAGAATTTTAACTCCAATGTATGGTTCTGAAACATAGAGAACAACTAAAGCAACAACAAAAAAAGTACAGACCTTCATCAACAGATTTCTGAGAAATATCTAAAAACTACACAATAGAAAACACCAAACTGTGGGAGATGGGTGGAAAGAGATCTGCAGATCTTAGAGAGAAAGCCCTTTTGAGGAATGCATAGGAAAGATGATGATGCAAACAGTTTAAGACCTCTTTGACAATAAAAAAATGTTTAAATGTGTATTACTAGATTAAGTACTTTCTGTCTTACTAGCTACTTACATCGTAAAAGAAATGCTTACTTTTTTTTTTAAAGAGAAAAAATCTGTTAAGTCAAATATAATTTAAAACAACAATAAATAATTAGTGTTTCATATTATATACATCAAGTAAAGTGTATGAAGGATTCTTTGTTGATGCTTTTAAATGGCCTTTTACAAAACAATTAAATCAAGTAGAAAAGATGTTCATTCAATAACATCAGTTTGGCCTGGTTTACACTTAACTTTATCGTCATTAATATCAGTTCATTGAATACATATGAATATTAACAATGTAATAAGAATAACATTAATAAATCTCCGTCTCCTGTGGTATCAAGTTGTTAGTTGAACTAACAATACAAGAGCATCGACAACAATTTTGACACTCAACAATGGGTTGTGTGTCTTCTTTTTGTATCCACAGAGTTAGGGTTGTAGTTGTTGATAATTTGTAGTTTATAGTTTCTAATATTCTGAGAATATTAACATCTCCTCTGTAAACTGCCACATGAGACCACGCGGGGGAGGGGCGGATTTTGAGTTTGTTTCCACACAAACTGTCTTTTGTTTTTTATTAAAGTTTTTGAAAAAGGGTAGGGGCCTCCACTAAAATTCTTCTCCAGGGCCTCCACATACCAAAATCCGGCCCTGATTGCTGGTCTTATTATTTCTTCTTTTTTTCCCCTTCTTTGTGAACAGATTTGACCATGGTACAGAAATTAACTCTCCTGATTCAAATGACAGTGGAATCCAGGCTGGTGAGAAGACTCCTATTCTCTCCCCTGATACTCCAGGTGCTCTGGTAAGTGGATAGACATGACATTATCTATCTGATTTCTTTGAATTTTAATAGATTTTATCTCAGCATTTTAATTAATACCTAGGTTTTATCTCAGC
>JADKLZ010000728.1:13507602-13521550 GCA_021533235.1 Biomphalaria straminea | reverse complement strand
CAACATTTTATCTCAGTATCTACTTGTATTTCATGGAACAAGAAGCTGTAACAAGTCATGTACATAGGGATTCAATATATAGAAAATTAGTTTGTTACAAAATAGAGTGGGATGTAGCTGAGAGGCTAAATACGCTCGAGCTTGGATCAATTATCTATCAAAGGGGCCTCAGGTTTGGCACCCAACTCAAGCAGAGTTATGTTTACTGAGCTGCATAAAGGCAGCACAGACAACCTTCTCCCAGATACCCCTTCCCCCTACTTGTCCACAAATATAAGCATGAAAGTTTCGTTATATAAAAGCTATTTGAAAGAAAAAAAAAGCACTTTGTAGAGTTTAAACCTTTTTTTTATACAACATGTTGTCCTTATCAAGAGATAGATATAATATTACTGTATTACTGTATTTTGACTCCCATTCCTGTAATGCATCATTGGTTCCCACTAAAATAGAAACAAATATAAATTGTAATCACCTAACAAAAGTGGCTCATTGTTTCTCCTCAGTTATGATTATAAGACCTTTTGGATGTGCCTTCACTTGTTAAAAATAAAGACTAGTTGTAGATGTGTTGCTACTTCTTATTATTCCAAGAGTTGATTGTTGCAACACATTTTTAACTTTTTGGAATAAAAAGATTTACATTTAGAGTTCATATAGATGTTTGTTAAACCCAAACAATGGTCTGTAACCTTACTATAAACCTATACAGAATGTGCCACCTATAGAAGATATTACCCAGCCAATAAAACAAGACAGTGAAGTTCTACCAGAAGGTTGGGAGAAACATGAAGGTAATTGTTTTTTTGTTTGTTGTTTTTTTTAATATTTGACATGTACATTTATTTTATACTTTATGATATTAATAAATATATATATACTTTAGCAAAACAAAGATATTTTTTATTACAACAAAAATGTAATTACTTTTAAGTAAATGGGAAAAAAAAGTAAGGTACTTAAGTACACAATTATCCCATATAGAAATGAATGTGTCTTTTCTGTAATTCTTGACAAAAATCTGACATTATATAAAATAATATTATGAAATAATACAAAAAAGAACATGAGCCTAAATAGGTTTGTTTAATTCATTGTCTATTAATTTGCCTAAATAAATCTATTTCATGTCAATTTAGTAGTGTGGTTGAAACATTATCACTTGTTAGATTTTATTTCCTTCAAGTTTTTGTACTTGATACTCCTGAGAATTATGTTGTGTCCATGTAAGGGCAAAGAATCTGCTGAGTCATCATTGCAATTCAAAATATACACTGACAAGCACAACACAATGCATATGTTAACCTAGAGTTCATAACTCCTCAGGGGTTGCAAATGATTTTTGTGACCCTGTTTAGGAAAACCCTGTTTTTAAATTGAAAATATTTCTTTAAATAGATGGAAACCATTTCTCTTATCCAACAAAGACTGTTTTTAGAGACAAAAAATACACAGTCTGGTCTTCTGTTTACTTCTCAATGAAGATGCCATACAGCAGCTGTAGTTTGAAATAGTTT
The DNA here is from genome assembly GCA_021533235.1 of Biomphalaria straminea. NCBI lineage: Eukaryota > Metazoa > Mollusca > Gastropoda > Planorbidae > Biomphalaria > Biomphalaria straminea. The sequence continues at coordinate 13,520,033 of JADKLZ010000728.1, read as the reverse complement.
ACTTGTCAAACTCAAGACCAATTTTGGCTTCTTGTCTAACTTCAGGATGTCACACTTTGTCTGCTTTGGAAGTGTCAATCAGATTTGGTTTGGCTAATGTCATAATAGATATTTGATGATGTTGTTGTAGTCACCTTTATATATTATGAATCACCTTTATGTATGAACTATATGTAGGAACTACTTATTTTGTAGATAATATTTCAAAAACCTCATAACTAAGTAATACATATGTATCTTCACAATCACATTTAATACAAATGACAAGACTTTGTATAAATGATTCTTTTATATCAAGTTTTAAAAGTGTTTTATGTTTTTGATCAAACTTCCAGAAAAATCAATTTTAAAAACTTAGTGGTTAGCTATTGAAAGACAAAAGTAGCTGTTACACCAAAACCTTTTTTATGAGTTTTTTTTTTTTACGTTGCGGCCTTGATATTACTATAGTCAGCCAAAAGCTCTTGACCATAGAGAACGATATCGTCCAGAGACAAGGAATGAGGATAGGCTCTTTTCCAAACATCCTGTCCAAAAGGCCCCCATTAATCCCATACTAGCTACCCATGTCTTCTTGGCTGTGCCACCAACCTTTAGAATGCTACCACTACAGAGTGCAAGGCTCATGAGGAACGGCATAGCATAAGGGACAAAACAAAGCAAGCTCTTTGTTCTTCTTTGCAACCTATAATGCTCTTAGTCCTTTGAAAGCTAACTGAAGGTTCTAGTTCCCTGTTTGTTTTTTCCTTTTATAAACTTTTCCTGAGGGCAATAAAATACTAAATAGATGCCTGATTTGTTTTATCATGCATGAAGATTTAATTGGCAGAGGTTCAGGCTATTGAAAAGGAGTACGCACTTACCAGGACTCCAAAATTGACATCAATTCTTCATCTATTTGACTATTCATACTCATGCTGGCTGTATTGAGACACGCAACAAGCAAAACTTATGCATTGTGTGAGGGAGATATCAGGCAGTCATGCTTTAAATAACATTTTGTATAAATGGAGGTTGAATTAGGATTGTATTTAGTTCATAGCTTGTTATATTCATGCTAAAAATATGGAAACCTGTCTACCTTGTATTGCGGTGGCAGTCCGTGTTTTTGTCTTATCACAGAAACTCTCTTTACAATCTCTTCAATCAGGCAATTTTTTTATCTACGCTTATTCTAATATCATTAACAGATTGTAAAAAGATTTGCCATTTAAAAGATTCCAAACAAACAAAAAATAAAATAATTGTGTGTATTGTGAAAGTTGCTTGTTTCTTTTTAGTGGATAGTATCATAAGTAATACATGACAGAAAGTTGGAAAGTATCATAAGTAATACATGACATGACTGTATCCAAAACAATAACCCAATGCTATTAGTTCAACTTGTCAGAACAAGTGAACTTATTTCTTAGATTTTCTAAGACTGCCAGAGACGGCTTCTACTTGAAGTGTCATTTATAGCTGTCATAACAGGGAATCTGGACAATGGCTGTGAAGGATCACTTGACCAGCTGAGACCTGTCACTACTTTGTTGGGGCTACCCATTGATTATCACTTAATTGGGAATACCTGTGGTCATGACTTGGACTTATTATCATACTATTTGATTTAATGTGGACTGGTGAAGTAGCTTTCTCCTGCTTATAAATAGATTAAATGTAACTGAATGCCTTAATGTACTAGAGACTAAGCATAAGCTACACTTTTATCTGCTAGTTATATTGATATGAACATCAACAATAACACAGTAACTAAACCATATCATTTTCCTTTTGTTTTTGCACTTGCATGCTGTAGCCAAGTTATCTGCACTGTCAGGTTATAAAGTGCCAGGTTTTAAGACTCTACTGTAGGCCCTACCACAAAAAATTAGCATATGTTTTTTTGTGATTCCTATATATTTTTTTAGTTATTATTTTAATCAAAAACATAAATGTTTACACAAATGCTTTTCAGAAAGTAGAAATGATTTCTTCAGCATTATTTTAAGCAGTTCTCCTACAATGCATGTTATTATTTACAATTAATCACCTTTCTAGTCCAAACCTCCTGCAGATTGTGGGGGGGGGGGGGCCGAGGGAATGGTATTAACCCGGGACCCTTGAGACAACTGAATGACAGGCAGCTATCAACTCATTTATCACTACACATTGAATGAACTTTTCAAAACATGATTAATTTGCTCATTTTCATCTTGTTTGTTCATTTTCATCTTGTTTGAAATAGTCTTTTTATATATTTATTTTTAAATACATTTTGTTCTTCATCTGATTACATAATGGAGGTCTAGACCATTAATATACTTATGTAAAACTTATGCATAGAATAAGTAATGGCTTTGTTGGTGAAAGACTACAACACATTTTCTAACCAGATGATGATGGGGCATACTACTGGCATGTCAAGAGTGGTACTATCCAGAGAGACCCTCCACCTCCTGCTCCCCCAGATGGTCCAGCACTTTGTTCTCCCAGGTCAATCTCACTGACCTCGGAATCAGTAAGTATATGCCCTTTTTACAAATGTTATTTCAACTCATTCTTTCTGTCTGGTAAAATATTTGTACACATTATTTGTCTAACACCCAATTTCAGATCTAGCTGAAATTTTGCATAATTATTTCTTTTACCTGACAAGACAAGAATCCATAAAAATGAACCAATTAGTTAATTGACTAATGATAAATAATTATTTTGTTTGGTATTGAATAAGGAAAAGAATTTGTACTTAACATGTTGTGGCCTAAATGGATATTTTGTGTAGTGAAGTAAGTTGCTGCTTAAAGAAAAGAAAGTAACAATATATATCTATAAAACCTTCTATTTTTATGAGTACTTAACTGACAAAGTGGTTAGTATTTTGGCTTTAAAGGACTTGAGCCTTCAAGCTAGAATTTAAGTCATACAACTTCTTTCTAAATTTATAAAATGTATTTAAAAAGCAATCACAGCAACATTCACCAAGATACCCCTGTCTTCCTCCTCCCCCCCCCCCTCTACCCAGCTGGTCAAGATAGCTCATTTAAAAACAAATTTAATTACAAGTGTGATCCAAACTAATTGATACAAATACACTTGATATAAGTTGTTTTTCTTTTTTAAGTCTTTTTTTTTTATTTTTCTTATTGAATATGTATGCTTTCTTTTTTTGTATGTGTGTGTAGGCCTGTTCAGATGAACTAATGTTCCAATTGACTAAGCTAGTTGAGATTGAGGTGAAGACACACAAAATGAAATTATATGGTGATTTTGTGTTTGTGTCTATGTTTAATTTGTTTTAAAACAAATTTGTTTTGAAACTATTCCCTTGTAGTAAGGCATATTGATCTGTCGTGTCAATCCCAGATGCTGATGGATTAATTTTTGCAACCTGCTTATGTCAGCCTAGTAGGAATCCTACCATTTATTGCTCCATCAACTCATTAATATTTCTACAGTTCTGGTATTAGTAATTAGCTTTCTCCTTTGTAAGTAATTAATGACCATTGCTCTAAGCAAGACATCCAATTTCTATGTTTAATCTTTATTGTTTGAGTTATTTGGTTAATCATCTTATTGATTCTTAATCCCACTACTTAACAATCCCTCTTAGTTCTATAGATATTATGTGTCCTATCCATCTCCACACATTGACTCTCTCTCCTTGATCTATAGATACTATGTCCTTTTTTCATCCCCACTCATTGACTCTCCTTCCTCTATAGATATTATGTCCTTTCTGTACCCACTCCTTGACTCTTCCTCATAGCTGGTCCCATCTTTGACTTAACCAAAAGCCATTAATGCTATAATCAAGGTTACTTCACCCTATCTCACTCTCAACTAGCTAATCAATACACAGCCCACAGAGATAGCCTACTTTGAGTAGGGAATTGCTGTGTTGGGGTCCATAGAGATAGCCTACTTTGACTAGGGAATTGCTGGGGGGGGGCAATAGAGGGTCATATCATTAAGGTACAAAAAAGGTTGGTTCTAGATATCTTATTCTTATCTAATTAGACCTTACTTCAATAAAGAAGATTTACGTCCTAAGTAGTTGTTTTTTTTTCAAAAGTGATTCAAATTTCTTTACACACACACACCTCTTGAGCAGAAATGCAATCTTCTCTCATATTTAGATCTCAAAAACTCAAGGCATTAAATCTAATTTCACCTGCATCATTCTTAAAATAGATTTATCTTATCTTATCTTTTCTTATCTTATCTTATAAAATAAAGATCTTACTTCAAAAAAAAGAAGATAAGTCCTACATGTGTTCCTAGGTCAATCTAGTCATGCATGTCAATCAATGACTTAGACTATGCAAAGTCATAGGTTTTACTGGCTGACTCAGGCAACCCATTCCATGCTCTAATGGCATATGAAACAAGGAAAGTGCCTTTATCTTTGTGTCATGCTGAGTATTTTAGTAGGTTTTCTTTATGTATTTTAAGATGATAGTTCAGTGTTTCATGTATAATTGCTGCTGTACTTTTAAGTCTTCTATTCTGAAAGGTCTCTAAATCTAATGATTTTACTTAAGGTGTTATTCTAATCAAATTTGAATATTTGTTTGTTATGAATCTCACTGCCCTATTTTGTGACTGTTTTCTTAATGTTTTATTGAGTTGAGGTGTCCCAAACAGAGGGTGCTTTTATAAGGTTATAAAATATTTTACTTTTTTGATTTGTAGAAATATCTTTTAATAAAAGAATTAAAAATTAATTAATCAAATAAACCATAATGCTTCATTTCATTATTTAATTATTTAATAATTTCATCAGTATGAGGATTCCAGGATTTTCAATTAATATCTGGGAGGTTGACGTCACCAATGATACAAAAAAACTGCATTTTTATATTTTTTTTTAAATAAATATTGTAAGTTAATTGCATACTTTCTGCATATTTATTAATTTCAGGATTTAACCATGTTTCCGTAGTACCTGCAATTACGTCTGGTTTTTCTCTTTCTAATAAAATGTATCTGCTGATTTATTCCTAATGGTTTGAAAGTTTATTAATAGGGTTTTAGTTTGCTTTGGTGTTGCTGCTTTAGTAAATGTATTTGTAGAAGCTATTTTGTTAGGATTAATAAGAAAAATAAGGATTTATGTGCAATTTAACTAGATAGCTCTAACCCTACCCCTACTACTAACATTAATTCTAATACCTAAACCTAACTCAAAACAAACCTTAATCTCAACTTTAATGGTACAGTAACACACATAGGTAAAATGCAAATGCCTCACATTAATGGTAACATCCTTACACTGGTGTCACTCAGTATTTGTAGAGTTGCTACGATGTACCTCCTATGGTCCAACTTTCCAGACTATGGTGCTCCAAAAATCTTCAGAAGGTTCCATTCTACTAACTATGAAGGCGAATATACTAAATCGCTGGACAGAACACTACATCCTGCTATTTAGTGAAGATAAAGTATTAGAAGACGTGCTGGTAAATATTCCTTAGAAAATTATGAGACAAGTCTAACTGCTCCATCTATTGAGGCATTACACTTCTGTCAGTAGCAAGAAAGATCTTTGCATGATTCTTGCTTGACCAACTAACCAACTCTTACATTATTTTTGACTGACATTGACTACCAAACAGTGGACCCATAGGAGCAGCTAATATTTTTATGTGATAACGCAAACTTTCTTTGTTATCTTCTTTTTCATTTTAAGTTAATACTAAAATATTTCAAATTAAAATATGCTTGTCTTTTTCAAACACTATATCCATGAAATCCAAGTCTGCAGTGTTCTACAAAAAACTACAGCTTGTTTCAGCTAACCAAGATTACATTTCTTCTTGAGTCTTTCTCCATCTCTTCTTCTCTCCTTGGTTTTTTTGATAATCCTAGTAAATGCCTAGCCTCTCCTTTTGAATGGGCCACTCCAGTGTCCCACCTTCTCAAGCACTCTCTTCAATCCTGTGTCTGTAAATGGAGGCAGTTTATGGAGTACAATTTACTGACTTACTTAGCAAAATGTTGCCATTTTAAATCTCCTTATTATGGAATCATTAGCACAAAAGCTATCTACTCATCTATTTAAAACTATTATAGAATGTGTTTTATGTGAAACAAAATATTTAGTTGTTGACCTTAACAACTTTACTGGCTACTATATTGACTACAGAATCCCCTCGGACCTAGTTGTCTGTCACATTATTATTTATTTATTTTAACTTGGTAACATGATGCATAAAATGTCAATTATGTAATATGTTTAGTCTTTCAGCAAGCTAGTCATGTGTTGATAGAAACTAATAATGTATGTTTGAATCACCATTTAATTTATCTTCCTTGTATCCTAGAGTTCCAGTTCTGCTGGATCTATCCCATCAACCCCAACCAGTACCAATTCTGGAACTGAGCATCACTTGGCAGAGTTTGAAGGTCATGCTCTACAGTATGCTGCCAACTCTCTCCAATCTTTGTAAGTGAAATCTTTTTGCTGCCTTTTACAATCTATTGATGCAGATATTTTTAATCCTTGCATATATTATTTATAATTAATTCACTGTGTTGCCCAATAAATATAATTATCTACTTCTATTTTAGATCAACATTGTCTGAGAAGAAACCACAGGAAACTTCCTCTGATAAAACTGTGCGCTTTGCAGTTCGCTCCCTTGGCTGGGTGAAAATAGCAGAAGAAGATTTATCTCCTGATCGAAGCAGCAAGGCTGTTAACAAGTGCATTGTGGATCTTTCACTCGGTCGCAATGATATTAATGATGCTGTTGGACGATGGGGAGATGTAAGTCAATTGTTTTCTTTTGATATAAGCAGGGGGGGTGAGATCATTGGCTATGCTGTACACAGTCAAAATTTTTTTTTTTTTTTTTAATGATTTAAAAAACACACTTTAATTTAAATGCACTAAAAAAGGAAAAGTCTGTTGTATAAAAAAAAAGTGTAGTGCTCAAATTGAAACTGAAGTATCAAGGGAAAAGTTTCAAAACACATTAAAAATCAAAACAGTCACTACATGATCTAGTTTTTTGTGCTTATCTTTACTTTTTTTTTCTTAGACCAAATTATAATACTATATTCAGTAGTATGGTCACTCTAATAGTGTCTTGTAAAGTAGTATAAGACAGTGCTCAGTCTAAGCCAACTTTTCTTCTTTTTGGCATGTAGAACTCTTTTTATCTCTTCTACCATTTAAAATTTGTATCAACAAGTCTACTCTGAGCAAGAAAAAAATTTCTCTATGTATTTATATGTAAGCTAGTGATGAAGTATTGATTTTGTGTAGTTTTGTGAGGAGAGTTTTAGATGTAGAAAAGATGTCAGTTGTTTCCCTTGGCTAAATCTTCCCTTCCCTTTCAATGACATGTAGTCTCCTGTGGGTTGCTGCCTCCAATAATGTCTATTAACCTTGATCTGAATGTCTAATGTCTGGACTCTCTGCTTCTTACAAACTCCAGGAACAACCAATACAAAACTGGAAAAAAGGATTTGCATGCTATTTCTTGACACATGAGATGCTCTTTATTTTTAGGAAGCTGATGCAATCAAGTTTGGAGTCGTTTTTAATTCTCTGAAACACAAGGAAGTGAAAAATGTATTATACATTTCTTGGTATACTATTGTCATTTTTATATAGAATTCTAGATATTGTTCTATATATATCAAACCCTTATTTTCCTCTTTTCATTACTATTTATGAATAAAAAGGTGCTATCTGGAAGAAGGTTTCCATGCTGCCTTTAGGCGCCATGAAACACAACTGTTCTGAACATTTGAATTCAAGCCCTTCCCCCCTCACTACCAAGCAGTTCTTGCCACTCAGCTACAAGTAATCATCTTACAAATGGAGATACTGATAATAATGCTTTGTGTCTAGTTTGAAGTTTTAGCTATGAAAGTATTCAACATACTAAATTCACATGACTCTGACAATCTTTCAAATGGATTAATGTTGTTTTTTTTACATGTACCATAATCAGTATCCAATCTATTTTTTCTAATGCTTTTATTTTTCTTTGGTTAATGTAAAGTACAATTAATTAATTTGCTTTTATGCTTAATTGTGCTGTATGAAAAAATTTTAATATAACATTTTTTCTAACAAGAAATTCCCTCTATTAAAATGTAAACAAAGATTAAGTCTAATAAGAAAAAAATCTCCTTTTTGGGTTTAAAAAGGGTCTTGTAAGTGTCTTACCATGTTCACATCTGCAGTATTTAATTTTCAATATCTCTGCCTGGTTTGGAATCTAAACATTAATTATAAACATAAACTATGGAATCCTAAATCTTTCTAGTAACAAACAAACTGCACTTTGACACCTAGTAGAGCAAAATATTGTTAAGAAAGCTATAAAGATTTTAAACATAAAAAAAAAAAAAAACAGATTTAGGATTTTAACATTTTACTAAGACAAAGGATATGCAAAACAATGATAACAAAAAACAGATACAAGAACTCTTTTGTTTCCATGGCTATTGTATCACTGAATAAAACTCCAACTCTCTAATGTACATTTCATAAGTAATGTTTACTAGAAACTTGTGTATCAATTTATATCTTGTGTTTTATCATATAAATTAATTGATAATGAATATATTGTTATATGCACAAATGTAAGACATTTTTTGGAGGATAAGAAAGTTTATTATTATTTGTACTATTCTTATTCTATCTTGTAACTTGGACTAGATCCTGACTAAGTCACATGTTTAGTTAGCTGGACACTTAGTATTCCATCAGCACATGAGCCAGTTGAGGGGAGTGCCAGTAGAGTCAGCAGGAAATGGGGAACAAATTAAATTACCAGAGCCCAAATTGATTTGATTTCTTGCTGATGTCTTGTTAGGCCCCTGGTTATCAGCTGTTAAGATGGAGTCACCAGACACATTCCAAGAGGGAATAACTAGTGTCACACAAGCATTGAGTAAACAGAAGCTCTCTGAAATTTTGCTTCATTGCTAAGTTCTGAAATCTTTGCTGAAACAAAGATGCAAAGATAGTTTGTGTGAAAAAAAAAAGTGTTCAGGCAGGTAAAAAAAGCAGATTTCAACATGAATAACTGAAGCTCTAAACTGAAAAATATCAACAACCTTATCTCCCCTAATACAAAAAGAAAAGACTTAATGAAAGTGTTGTTGATATTATTGTGTCATTAGGTCAACTGAGGAAATGATAAAACAGGGTATGGAGTGCTAGTTTTATGACATTGCTAATATCCAAATGTATTCAATGAACTGAATGTTATGAAGATATAGTTCAATGTGTACCTGGCCTAGCTGATGTTATTGAATTTTGATATTTATACAGGTAGAATGGAACATTGCACTTGTAAAATATTAAACATGACTTGTATACATACTAAATGCAATCTCTTTCTTTGAAACAAAAATAAACACTTTATGAAAATATTATGCCGGTCATTACTGGGTTTGTGCTGTCATGTGAAACACTACACTCATCCTTAATCTTCAAAATCGAAGACATTGCCATAGGAGCTTGTATAACAGAAAACATTTTATTTTGTCATAGAAATTATTTTTTAATTAATTAGAAAAGAACAAAACCGTACTGTAAATAGTGAATAGTTGTAAAAAATTTAGCATTTTGATGAAAAAACTGCTTGGTTATTTCATTTAAAAATTTAACATTTCACTTTCAAAACAAAATAAAACTTTGGCACCAGAACTTTTCAAAAATATATATATATATATCATATTTGATTTTCAGTTTCTTTTCTAGTTGTGATATTAAAATAGGATAGACCACAGAAAACTAATACCAGTTCATGGGTCACTAAAAAATAAAGAAATACCCTTAAATAGTAAATTATATTGCCAACTTTAATTTTTGTTTTCTGTTGTTACATTTTTTATTTCTCTTCTAGTGTGAATGAAATAGGCTGTGCAATTTTCATTAAATGTTTATTGTTCACAGGGCAAGGATTTATTTATGGATTTAGATCATACTAGTCTTAGGTTGGTGGATCCAGTTGACGGGGTGGTCCTCAACTCACAACCGATCCACTCTATTAGAGTATGGGGTGTGGGACGTGATAATGGAAGGTAAGTATTGTACAATTTAAGAGATTATTAGACAAGTTAATTTGTGGAATTTATATTGCAATTTATTTACAGCGCTCAATTATTATTTTTTTATGAATTTGTACATTGTGACTATTTTATTAATTTAAAACTTTTTTTTGCTTGCTTCATGGAAATTAAAGAGAAAGGTAATTTGTGCTACAAGATTATTGATGGAATGTGTTGTATATTGGTATAGTTTCTTAATTCTAACTGGTATTGCTAAATTTTTTTTTATATCTATTAGTTATTAATGTTTGTGCCACAAAAAATGTTATTTTAAAAAGTTTGATTTTTCTCTAGGGACTTTGCCTATGTGGCTAGAGACAGAGGTACACGTATTCATATGTGTCATGTGTTCCACTGTGATACACCAGCTCGTCAGATTGCTAACACACTCAGAGATATCTGTAAAAAGATCATGCTAGAGCGCAGCTTGCACCAGTCAGCTGTGGCAAGACTTATGCGACCAACAGATCTGCCCAATCTAGACAAAGTGGCACAGCCCAATGGTGAAAAATTGTCTTTTCAGAACTTGTATAACAGTAAGTGGGAGGGGGGATGCAGTTTCTTTGTTTTGTTGCTCTAAATCAACATTTCTCAAAGGGATACAATATTCAGAAAAAGATGGGGGGACCATACTTTAAAAAAAAATTCTTAGAATGTTGAATATTAAACATATAAACTGACATTATTACTAAAGTTTCTAAAATGTAAATATTTTAAGTAAGTGGCATTTCAAAATGTCTTTGCTAATTTTGACACTTATGCTAATTTTGACTCGTTAAGTGTCACAATAATTGAAAATTTCCTGTGTAATAATTGTAGTGTTGACTATTTTTGTAGCAGAAACATGTTGTATTTAGGATGATGATGTAATGATAATCATGCCCATTACAGACATAGAAGCACTATATGTATCTGGAATGTTTCTTGCTAAGTAGTATTGGCCAGTACTGCCTTCTTCTATATAAAGCTTCATTTGACCTGCACCTTTTTTTAAAACTAGGATAAATAGCACTCTCCAGACATTCTTAAAACTCTCCAGGACCCAAAAGTTAATAATAATAATTTTAATAAATTTTATTTATAAAGCGCTGTTAACAAACAAAATGTAGGCTCAAGGTGCTGTAAAAACATTACAAACACAAACATGAGACATGACAAACTAATCTAAAAAGGTTCTAAACAGATAGGTCTTGATGTTCTTCTTAAAAGTGGTGTAGCAAGTTGTCTGTCTGAGATCAATGGGGAGTGAGTTCCAAACCTTTGGTCCGTGAACTGAAAAAGCCCGCTGACCGTAGCTTTTGAGGGAAAACCGTGGCACCACTAAAAGCATTGAATCCATTGAGCGTAGGGCTCTCTGGGGGAAATATGGAGTAATCAGTTCGCTAAGGTACAAGGGAATCTCATTGTTGTATATACACTGATGGCAAAGTGTGGCGACCGTGTAATCGATTCTTGCTTTTACGGGTAACCAATGGAGCGTGCGCAAGAGCGCAGTAGCAGAATCTCATCTTGTTTTTTTAAGAACTATTCGTGCGCCGTTGTTCTGAATACGTTGCAGCTTGGCTATTTTGTCGTCGGGTATACCTGCTAGCACGGCGTTGCAGTAATCAAGGCGGGAGAGTATGAATGCCACAGCTAGCGTTTTTGTTGACTCCGTTGTTAGGTATGGTCGGATCTGGCCTAATCTGCGCAGCTACAGATAAAGAACCTTGCAGAGCTGCCTTATGTGTGAGTCGAAAGATAGTGTTGAGTCAAAGAAAACTCCAAGATTCCGGACTACATGGACATAAGAAACCTGGCAGTTTGTAATAAAAAGAGAATCTGTGCTCTCGACTTTTGAGACGTTGTTCCGAGTGCCAATCATGATTATTTCTGTCTTATCTTCGTTCATCTTGAGCTTATTCTCAACCATCCAATCGCTCACCCTTGCAACGGTACCACGGATTTTCTCTGCCAGATGCGACACCTCTGAGGGTACTGAGGAATCGTATAACTGTGAGTCATCGGCAAAGAAATGGTATAAGATGCCTGTTGGCCGTATGACACCTGAGCGGATATGTATACATAGTGAACAGTACTGGGCCTACAACTGATCCTTGGGGTACTCCGTACTTCAAGAGTAAGCTTGTTGATTCTGTCCCACTAACAACGACACTTTGGGTGCGTTCAGTCAGGTAGGATCCAAGCCACTTTAGGACGATTCCTGCTAAACCAAAAGTGGCAGAGAATCTGGCCATCATAATGTTGGAGCCTTTAGGGTGAATAGTGTACTCCAGACATTCTTAAAACTCTTCAGGGCCCAAATATTGGAGCCTATAGGGTAAATAGTGCACTCCAGACATTCTTAAAACTCTCCAGGACCCAAATATTGG
>JADKLZ010000728.1:13480798-13500445 GCA_021533235.1 Biomphalaria straminea | reverse complement strand
CCAGTGATCTTGTATTTCTCAGTTCTTACAATTCTGACCAGTGATCTAGCTTTTCTCCTCCCACACCAGTTTACTTTTTACACTAGTCTTTAATTGACTTTAATTTTATTTTGTCAGACAGACTTTGCATCCAGCCCCAAGTTTAATATCCATCCAGAAAACATGCACAAACTTTGAATAGCTCTCACATTCTCTGAGGCAATTCTATGGATTTTTTATTCTAGATTTAGATTTCATGTAGATATTGATCTAATTGTTTTAAAATCAGTGCTTCACATCATCTATTGATACAGACTTTGTAGGCCTAGTAATTTTCTCCACACTTACTTTGTAAAAAATTAAAAAGAAAAATATTATTTGGTTTTATTTTTTAAAATAAATACAATTTCAAGTAATGCACAATTGCTAAAAAAATAATAAAGAACTCTATTTTATGCTGTTATTTATATTTAGAGAGAAAAGCTTGAGCGAAAATAAAGATTTTGCACTTTTAAACAAAGAAACGCAATTGACAACTCTGTCAAAACTACTGCACCATCAGCATCATAAGCCATCCTAGATAAGTTCTGTTTAAAATTATCCTAACCCGGCTAAAATCGATCACAGACAACATTATATCAGAAGATCAAACAGGTTTTAGACAAGATTGCAACACAACAGAACAAATCCTAAACCTCAGAATACTCTGTGAGAAATAGCACCAAGAGAATCTTGTCCTTGTCCTTTATTATTTCAACAGAGTATGGCATGGGGCACTCTGGGCGACAATGGAAAAGTATAACATCAATAAAAACAAAGTTTGAGTAATCCAAGTTTGAGTAATACAGAACCTCTACAGGCCACTATTGTGGTGTACTTCAACAATAACATTGGAGACTGATTTAAAACCACAGTTTGAGTCAGACAAGTCTGCCTAGTCTCACCAACACCTTTCAATAGCTTCCTTGAAAGGATAATGGAAGATGTTCTCAACAGCTATGAATGTACTGATGACATAGATGGCCTAGCAGGGATAGAAGAAGATCTCTTCGACTTGGTAATGCACATAGACAAGACTTCTGAAGCATATGGTATACAAAAATAAAATGCAGAAAAAAAAATCAAATTATGACCTTTAAAATATGTATTAGCATTGGAGGTGAAAAGCTAAGTGTCAGTAGTTTTTAATACCTCAGAGATATTGTCTCAGATGAGGTAACCAAACCTGAACTAGTGGTCCTAATTGCAGTCCACAGCAGCACTAGCAAATTTCAATACAATATGGAATAACACCAAAGTCAGACTGGTCATGAACACATTTTTATATGCTTGTGAGTCTTAGACACTGACTGCAGAGTTAGAGAGGAGGATCCTAGCAATGTAATTGAGATGCTACAGAAGGATCCTGGGTATCACATTTAAAGATCCATTCACAAAGGAAGAGATTAGAGACAGGGTTATTACAGCTATTGGACCTCATGATGACCTGCTAAGTATTGTAAAAAAAAAACAACTAAAACGCCATGGCCATATTTTAAGGTCATTGGGGCTTGCAAAGACCTTCCTTCAGGGGACAGTACCATAAAAAAAGAAGAAGAGGCAGACAGAGAAAGCGATAGGAAGACAACATAAAAAAATGGATGGGCCTATATATATATATATATATATATTAAAATATACATAGAAAATTTTTTTGAATAAAGATATTTCTTTTAATTTATTAACAATTGACTTTTAATAAAATAGTATTAGATTTTTATTATTAATGAGTGTTATAAAAAATGTTAAACTTTGTTGTTCCAACTAATGTGCAATCTGACTGATTCACAATCTACTGTTGTATGTTGTTTTGTGTCCTTTCATTTCACTATAGACCACAAGGTCTGAAAGGGAACTTTACTTTTTTTTTATTACTTGATGTTGCTTCAGTCTTTTTTGATGTTTGCTTCTATATTTTCATCACTTGATGTTGTACATTTGTTTTAGAATGTTGTTGATGTTCTAAGTGCTGGTTTCAAAGCTAGTGTACAAGGATTGAAAGTCGGAGTTCAAGAGGTCAAATCAGGAGCCGTTATAGGGGTCATGGGAGTACTTAATTTATTCAAAGGGAAAATGAATGTTAAAAGTAGTGACTCTTGATGATTGCATCCCTCTAGCATTCAGATCTTCAAATAGGTAATTTGTTGTTGTTGTAGCAGTTAGTTTTTACATGAATGTTTATATACTCCATGAACATGATTTGTGCTGGCCATAAAATACTCAATCTGATTGTCTACTTAGGTACAGTACCTGTTGAGTTTACAATATATTTACATATTCAATACAAAATCATCTTGTTCATTTAGATTCTGACCATTCCTTGAACTTTTCTTTGTGTCATTTCAGTCTCAAGTTACTATGTTTTTTTTTTTAATTCCTTTAGCATCCACTGATCAGTGTATGTATATCAAACAATGCTGTTTGCTTTTCATCAACAGCTTTTATAGAATAATATGTATATTGCTTCAGAAATTTTGGTTTTAAATTCAATTTTCTAACACAAATGTACGTTCAACAGGCTGCCTTGTCTGCAATTTGGTTGAATGGCTTTTTAAGGTCTTTATTGTTATGTTTAAAAACAAATATTGTTAGATTCAATTAATGTTTTTACAACTATAGAAAGTAATTTTGGAGTTACCAGCTACACCATTCTCCTGTCCAGTGGTAATGTTTACTAATTTAATGTATTCCTCATTGATCTACTTATTAAAAATAAATTAAAAGCTTGTGCTTGCATCATAATAAATTCAGCTCCATTCTTATGGCACTCAAATGATTAAAAGTAGAGCTTAAAAACTCTTTGAAAATCATAACTAAACTTAGAATTGATTGGTTTTTTGTATAATATTTTTATCACACTGAATCACTACTACTTGTGTAAGACAGAGAGTCTAGAACACATTTCTTTTTGATTACATTGTTTTCTTTGTTCCAGCTGCTTAGTCAAAGCTAGAGTTTTGCATGAATGTGAAATATTTCAGTTCCAGCACATTAACAGTTTTTGCTTGCTTTTTTTATTCTTTTTATTAAATTTCTAATTTCTATCTTTAAATTTGCTTGGACTGTTGCTCATTCAAATTTTCATTAAAAAAATTGCATTAAGAATGAAACATTTTTACTAAGTTTGTAGGGGAAAGCTCTCCCAAAAATTTTTTAATCGAACACTTTTCTTATAGACTTTAGATGTAAACAAATAAATGTAAAAGATTGACACTGTCTCTATCAAAATCCTTTCTAGTGAGAAACTATTTTGTAGATAATGTTGTCAATAGAAAATAAATGTTTAGGCTTATAATTAATTTCTTAGCTGACATTAAAAGTATTGCAGATCAAAGTCATGTTTACAATTTTTATTTTTTTGCCAGAGTTTGAGAAGCAGCATCAAACAAAGTATCCAGTGTGTCTGGGGCTCAGTGACCCAACTGACCTCTCCCAAGTAGCCTGGCTGCAGGCTCAACCAATACAACATTGCTATCTTTTGTTTTGTTTTCTTTGCTCCAGTGAATTATTGGTGTAGCTTATTATGTCATGCAGTTAGTGTCAGGGACACACAATGTTCCCACTAGTTTGATCACTACTTTCAGAATGAAAAGCACCTTTTTCTTTTGAATTCTAAAGTAAACTGTTTTCTAGCTATCTTTGGAGGATTTTATGATGAAATCTTAAAAAGAAACACATCTACTGTGATGAATACATTGCTGTCATTTCAGGATTTTGTTTTGTGAAATATTTTAAATCCAAGTCCAATCCTTTGAATAGTTGTTTTTTGTTTACTTTTGATCAAGTCTAGAGGTTAGGGTAGGAGAGGGGGAAAGAGATGTGTATTCATTAGAACATATTAAGTTGTGTCTTTTTTGTTTGGCATCAGATCAAATGTACATGAACAACAAAGTGATGTAGTATTGGAGAACAGGTTCTGCTCTTCACTTTAGTGACATAAGTTGTCATTTTTTATCAGTAATAAGTATTGAGTAGAGTTGAAACATTTGCAATGCAATTAAAAAAGAGATTAGAAATTGAGATTATTTTTTTTTAAATTTATATTTCTTTAAATTTTTTTTAACCCATAAAAAAAAAAAAAAACATATCGCCTGGTTACACATTCCAATGTTCAAATAAAAAATTGTTCTAATCCAAAGATCAAATATCATATTATTCATTTATTGTTCTATAGAAAAACATTTTTTTATTTGTGTAAATTTTTTAAAAAGACACTTTCCAGAAGTAAAAAAGATTTTTATAGTAACAAAACTTTTTTTTTATTTTTTATTGTAGTGTTTGTCTTTTTTCAACTCATTTATAAAGTATACATTTATATATGTATAACTGTAAGCCTTTTTTATCTGTCTGATCCAGAACTGATACTGAACAAAATCAGATATATTCAAAAATAGTTCATTAAATAGGAAATCATTTTTTTAATGTAATTTAATAGTTTTTTATTTTTTGTTTGAACATTAAAGAAGCAAAATAAAAGAAATATGAGCCTCCTTCTGTTCAGCATTGCTCTGTAGGAAGCCTAGCCATTTAGAGGATTGTTTATATATAAAACAGCTGTTCAAACTATTGATGTATATCTAGGGTTAAGTTCATACTTTTGAATTGATAAAAAGCTTGATACAGAACATGCTACAGTTTTGTTCCAATTCAATTTTATGTCCACATTTTGAATCTTCATATCTGTATAATTATTGTTTCTATGACTATTTGAAATTTTTTTTTCTTTTTACTTTTTTTTATAGTTCTATTTAGTTAAATATTATCTTTATTGTTATATTATATTATCTTTATTGTTATATTATATTATCTTTATTGTTAGTTGGTCATTATAATTAAAAAAACAAAAACACTATTTTTACTGTAATATCACTTTTTTTTTCACCCAATATTTATGGCATTTCCAATTAAACATTTCTACTTATAAATTTAGTTTTACCTCTGCATGCAGAATTCATTGTACCTACATTTGTAGATGACACAGTGAAAACAACAACATACAGAGTCAGTGGAAAATACTGGAGGGAATTAACAGAATCAATGGACAATTGCAACTGTTATTCAGACTTTGTTGTTTTGCATCTATTGGTAAAATAGAAACTGGACAATTTTATTACCAATTTTTTAAATTTATTTTATACTATTTAGTTTTTCTTTACTGGAACAAAATAAAAGGGGGGTATTATAAAAATGGATATGGAAAAAAAAAAATAATTTATACTTTCTTTTAACCATATGACTAGTTGAATATCAGTACTTGGACATTATTTCGTTAACAGTGTTAGCAAAGTGGTTGTGTACTTTATGTTTATAATACAGCAGCAGAATTGTGCTTATACAACTGTGCACATTACAGAATAATTTTGTGTACATTACTTTTGTTATTATTTTTTTGAAAATATATTCTTCCAAAGACATTGTATTGAATACACCTTTGATCAGGATTCCAACTACACCACACTTTTGTGCAATGACCTAGAGCCAGTAAATCATAATCTTTAACTCTAAAAAGGTGTGGAGCTTTTTGTTTAAAAAGTTTATATTGTTATTTTTTTTTTTACCAAGATTGTTCAGAAGGATGTAAGGTCTGTAGATGTCATATTTTTAAATATTCTTATCATTTATTTTTATTTAAAGAATGCAACAGTTCAGCTTTGACAAATTTGATTAAATGAATTAAGCTTAAGTCTTCTATAACAGCCTTAGTCTTAGAGCTCTTGGTTATTAGCATCTATAACAATCTTGGAACTTTTGTAAACATCTTCTTTATATTGACAAGTTTGAGTTCTTTTTTTTTTCTTTATTAACATTATTTATTACCATCCTTAAGAATTTTCTAGCTCTTTTAATTTTATTTATTAACATCTGAAAGAATTTTTGAGCTTTTTTTTTAAGTCTTTAGATTTCTAGTCAGTTTTCATTCATCACCAGTATCAGAAAGTCATAATTATTTTAAAGGATTCAAATTATTTTATATGTCAAAAATGTAATGTAATTGTTGTAATGGACACTTTTGTACATATGTTAAACATGTAATTGTTATTTTGGATTTTATTTTTGAAACAGCTTTTGTAGAATTCAGAACAGCTTTCATACATACTAAGAATTCAGGCTTTGCATAATATCCAACACTAGAAATGTATGCATATTTATATATATATATGTGTGTGTGTGTTTAATACTCGGTGCTTACTTCTCTATTTCTGTATACTGCTTCATAGATGTCAACTTTCTACAAAATAGTCACAGGCATCAAATACCTAGATCTTGATAACAGTCATCATATTTGGCAGTACCTCAGTATTCTCTCCACCTGTTAGTAACTCATAGTGATGCATTGATGTTGAGTTTTTTGCTGATACACTAGGACAATAAAATGATCAGCATAATGAACCCCTTCTGACATGGGTGGCAGTGTGCTATTATTTTTCTTTTACATCTCCACATGATATACATCCCTTATTGGAATATTTCTTAATCATTGACATTAGGCTGATTATACAAAAGTAAGGAATAGAAAACAAAAGTTTTTCAACAGATTATAAAGTATTATGTCATTAGAATTATTTACTTGTAGATTTTAATAATGTTCACATAAACCTATGCTAGATGGATGTCTACACATTTTTTTTTGTGTGCACATTAATAAGTACATAGTATTTATATAGGAAATTGAAATTGTTTATAAAAAAATAGCTAGTTACTTTGCTTATTAAATATCAATTTGTACATGAACATTAACAAAATAATTATAAAAAAAATATAAAAGACTTGTTCACTTAGTTATCCTTAAATCAGCATTGTCAGACTGTTAAAAAGGCTATTGTCACATTTTAGACTATAGCCAGTAGTACAGTGGGGGCGCGGCGGTCTAATGGTTACGTGCTCAGCTTCCGAACCTGAGGTCCTGGGTTCGAATCCCAGTGAAGACTGGGATTTTTAATTTCGGGATTTTTAGGGCGCCCCTGAGACCACCCAACTCTAATGGGTACCTGGCTTTAGTTGGGGAAAGTAAAGTTGGTTGGTCGTTGTGCTGGCCACATAACACCCTGCTTGTTAACCGTTGGCCAAAGAAACAGATGACTTTAACATCATCTGTCCCATAGATCGCAAGGTCTGAAAGGGACACTTTACTTTTTTTTTTTTACAGTAGTACAATGATATTAATAAAAATAATTCAATTTGTTTTATGTGCAATAGACATTTTTTATGCATTACAATTATTTGTGTATGTTTTTATTTACAACTCTCTTGTAGCTCATACAATTAATTTTGTATCAACTAATTTGCTTATTTAATGTACCAGTCATGAATTGATGATGAAACCACTGTGATTCTTTGTAGCATTCTTTGATACATTGTTGGTAGATTGATTCTGTTTCCTTTAGTTGATTAGCTCCCCTTTGTGCTTATTACACAATAAATTGAATATGCAATAGACTTATTTCACTTGTGTTTGTGCTTTTTGTTTTGTTAAGATATTGGTTTGGTAAATTTGTATTTCTTAACTAGCTGCAGTTACTATAGAAAAAGATTAGCATGACCATCTTGAAATTTTTTTTTTAAATAAAGCGGAATACAAAAATGGATTTGAAAAGGACTTATTTTTAGCGGCCTCCCAAATGGAGAATAGATGCTATTAGTTTTGTGTGGTCTGTCTGTCCGTTTAGATCTCAGAAACCAGAATGATATTTTAGATTATCCAAAGTTCTGATGCAACGGCTACTTTTTTTTTTCTTTTCCGAAAGTGAACAATTTAATTTTAAAAAATCATCTATGCAAGCAGATTTTTTAAAAAAATACACCAATTTTAATGAAAAACTCCAGGGGAGGAAAGTTTTTTTTTTAAAAGGTCACAGGCTTCTCAAGCTTCATTCATTGATTCGCGCATTGGTACAAAAAGAGATAGCATCAAAGGTCACAATGGAAAAATATAGATTTCCATTAATAACTAACCCATGGAATGGAATACCTCAAAAATTGTTTTTAAAAAAGTATGTTGATACTAACTTCGTTTTAGTTGAAAGTTTAAAAAAAAAACGAACAACTTTTATAGCGCGCAGTTTTGATATATTGTAGGCCTACTAAATAGAGGCTAGATGTAGATTTAGATTTAATTTAATTGACTATTAGTCTATTTGAACAAAATTTATAAATCTATATATTATCAAGGAAATATCTTCTTACTGTTTAAGGGTGCAGATTGATTTATTATGTTAACAGTAGAATCACACTAAGAAGAGAATAGGGTGCGAACAGCATAGTGCACTATTACCAAGTAGTAAGCCTATCATAATATTGGCCTAACTCACTAGACTAGTACTTTTATTTAAGATTAAACGTGTTAAGTCATAAGAATTCTAGTCCAGATCCCAGATTTAGTTCTAGATCTTGTCTTGATCCAGAGTCCAGTTAATCTAGTTTAGATCCAAATCTAGACTAGATCTAGAACTAGTTAGAAATCTAGTTATAGTCTAGATTCTAGTTCTACATGTAGAATGTAGTCTAGGTCTAGATTAATATCTAGGATCTAGACTACATCCAGAACTAGTCTTGAAATCTGTTTGCTTTTATGTGAAAAATAATGCCCAGTGATTTTTTATTATTGCATTACTTTAAAAGATGAAAACAAGACTAGGCTTGAATATTCCTGGTCCATTGAGGAATTCGATGGGGGCCGCCTCTCTTTGCAATCTTGTTTAAAATTATTTTTAATATTGAGTCCATTGTAACATAGGCCTACATATATGAAGTGTTGTTATGCCCCTCCTAGGGGCAGCAAAGTCCGTAGAAACATACATATTTAATGCCATTAAAGTGATATCTAAAAAAATGTGTCCAATTCAATTAACATTTACAACTTTTTTTTTTATTTAAAAAGACAAACAACTTTCTACATTCTTGAGTTATATTGTAATATTATTTTAAGCCAACTTTCAACAAAATCAGTTTAGGCTTAGCTCTAACAGATTCAAATATGTAAAGAAACATTTCGTTTATTGAATTAGCCTACTGTGTTTTTTAACAAGACTTATAGTGTTTCTATGAGTTTTTTTTAACTAGACTACATTGTGTGGTTGGCTACTTAAGTGTTTTCAGCTGTGTTACATAGCTCTAATGTCAATGTACTGACAATGCAGGGGCATAGCTAGGGATTTGGGGGCCCGGGGGGAGAATTGACCTCTTTGGAAGCCTCTTGCATTTCGACATATGACATGAGATAATGTACACAAAAAATTTATAAGCCCAAAATTCAAATTGGTTTAGTATATCAGTAAAATAACCAAAAATAATCATTAAGACTCTTTTAATGAATGGTACCGTTCTTTATTAGCTAAATAATGCACAAGTGACAAATCTCAATTCATATCGCTTCACGTCGTGCATTCTGTGCAGCAAAGACATTTATAACATCATCTACATCGATGCTTTCTAGTATTTGTAACTTCACTAACATTAAAGTCGTGATAAGCCTTTCTTGCGTTATTGTGCTCCTGGTATAGTTTTTGATGAGCTAGAGCTTTGAGAATGACGCAAGTGGCCTGAGTTAGCGGTATTCGGAGGAGGCAACAAGGTTTGAGCACACGTAATTACAATATGAAGCCTGTTTCTGCAATATGTCTATTAGTGATTGTATTACTAGTTTGTTGATGAAAAGTGCTCGTACATCAATGACATCATTGAACAAGCGATTTGGCATTTATTTCATCATACAAACTGGAAAAAGTAACACAGTTTGTCATAAGCGTGTCATCATCCAACAGGTGTCTTGGTTCAAGAAGAAACCCAAAGGTATCCATTTTCTTTCCAGCCTTTGAAATCTGCCCTTCATCTCCATAAGAAAACTGTCCAGCACTTCTGTTGCAACACGTTTGAATTGCAGTTCTATTAACAGTCCTACATTAGAACTCAACTTCCCAACAAGCCAAGACAACCAGAAGTGGTCGAATTGTTTAAGTTCTTAGTAGATATAACGGCACAGAACTTGATATAATATTAAATGAATCACGGGATAGAATCTATGAATAGATGCTAAGACGGGTTGGAACACGAGATCAAATAAAAGAGAAGATTAAAACAAGTCTCGTCAAGAGTTTCTGTTACCAAAATATTTCGGAACTATTCCCTCCTGACTATCTTCCAACTATTATGTTAAATACACAGTGTAGAACTCCCTTAGGGTGGACTTGCATGCACTAAAATTGACCTGATCGTTTCATGATTGAGTATTCCCGGGAATCCTCCTGGACCTGGGCACTACAAAGATGTCTTAAGACGATAGCTCCTTATTGTTACTGGAGAAATGGACCTTCATTTTCCCCCCATTTCTTCAAGTCTCTTAGGTGTAATCATTGTCCTAAGGGAAGAGTGGGGTGCCAAGTGGTAGGACCAGAGCTAGGGGAGTGAAATCTGTGAAGACAGATTGTAAGTGAAAAATAAGAGGGAGATCACCCAGGGATGCCGGCAAGGGGAGAAAATCAGAAAAGTGATCGAGCTTTTTAGTAATTTGATTTCTGGTGAATGTTTTTAAATACAAGACCTGAACTTTGGGCACGGGGGAAGTAAGGGAGAGAACTGTTTGTTTGAATGGAAGACGGCCAGTAAGTGGGATTGCTTGGAGACATGACTTACAGCATCCTGGCACGCTACTCGTGAGCTCTTGATATACTGCAAACAGAAGACATTCTAGTTCCACTAGTGTTACAGCCATTTCCTAGCTAGCTGTAGTGATCATGGGGTGTTCGGGATGTTTACACAAAAGAGTTTCTAAAATAAAAACAAAAAATGTTTTCTTTAATGTACGGAAATTTTTCAGTGTTTTTATGTGACGAAGATGCGGCAGGTTTTCGCTCAAATCGGCAAGGGGCTTAATTCCGGACATAACGTGGTGCTAAGCGTATTCTAATCTTTTTCTCATAGTAAGAAAAGAGAATTTTTAAAAAAGCTAATATTTATGTTTCCTTTCAGAACGCACTATTCATTTTATTTTTTAAAAAGTCCAGGGCCATATTAAATATAGTAATAAAGAGGCAGCCTTGGTCAATAGTATTATTCAACTCCACGAAGAAACAACGCTTACAATTTATATAGGCAACACTGTTTCAGAAAAAAAAAATTACCAATTATAAGCCTACTATATATAGGTCTGTGAAACTGACTCATTAAGAATTTTTTTACAACCCTTGAAATTTATGTAGGCAACATTATTTTGGAATGAGTATTGCCCATAGGCCTATTTTATGTTGCAAAGTATTTGTTTTATGAAAAATTAAAAAATAAAAGTGTTTTAACTAATAAATTTCATTAAGCCTAATAACTCAATTTCGTTATTAGGTCTACTTAATTTCGTAACATTGAACCGAGCCGAACCCGAACTTTGGACCTGACCGAACCGAACCGGAACTATACTCGTCATCGAACCGAACCGGAACTATAGGCTACTCGTCATCGAACCGAACCCGAACTTAAATCTGTCCGAACCGAACCCAAACTTTAAAAGTTGGGTTCGAGTCCCATCTCTAGTTACTATACTTGATGAGCAAATCTCAAGCAGCAGATATATATGTTAGTATAGGTGATGACCAAATCGTAACTGACAATTCTCTAGGAGCAGATTTCTCTGGGAACCCTTTCCCTTTTAACCACTACCCAAGTCTTTCCCCCTCTCCTGTGGTTAGCGTGAGCTGTGATTAGCTGTCACGTTCCCTTAAGTGATTGGACAGAGAGCAATAAAGGAACGACTCAATTTTTTTTTTCCTTTCTTTCAACTGAAAAAAGAAATCTCCAGCATTCGGAGACTGACAAATGTACACGAAAATACAAGGGAGAGAAGTGAAACACTTGCAACAAAAGATGAAGGCAATTATTGCCGCTGCATGGCATTTCTGGAGCCGGTCAAATTGGGGCGGGTGGTAATCAACATAAAATCATGAATGGTCAATGTTGGAGAGAATTACTGGCAACAAAGAATGACAGAAACTAGAGAGTATTCCTAACACGTATTTAGTATCAAGTCGAGAGCAAGACTTGAATTTTCTCAATTTTAGATGAATAGCTTTTTACAATTCTTTTTCAATGTTAATAAATGTTATATAGTAATTTGAAAGAAGCAATCTCATTCTTTGCTTTTTGTTTCACCAGTGTACAGATTTGTATTTCTCAATATTATGTTCCCGTCATGGACATTGGAAACAAAGACTTGACGTACAAAATAAATGTTGATATTCAAAAGAAGATAGAGGTCTAAAGGTCTGGAAGTGACATATCAGACTATGACCACCTAAGGGAATCTAAAACAAGATTACAAAGAGAGTTTGTGTTATCGTTGATCACCTAAGGGAATCTAAAACAAGATTACAAAGAAAGTTTGTGTTATCGTTGATCACCTAAATACAGATAGGAAACCTCCCTGACGGTGTCGGTGGCACCTGGTGCGTTGCAGAAACATCGTGTTCAATTATCTAAGGGTGCTAAACCCAACATATTTAGCCAATTTTTTTTAATACTGAGGGATTTAATTAACATTTTTGACATCAAACAAAATAATTAATTACCAGTGATGAATTGACTTATTGTTTTTTAGTCATGTATTGTTAGGTAAAATATATAATTTTGTAAAGCTTCAACCTGATGCGAGCGTGTACCAGAAAGATTGACAGAGTGAGTTGATATAAGCATTGTAAAACGAAGACTGCTGGTATGCACATTGCGCTGAATCCAGTGAGATCAAACGTTTCTTTGTGCATACCAATAAGCTGATCTCCTCTGTCTGAGAATTCATCAACACGCCCACAGGGGCTCGACGCACCACTTCAAGGGGCAGATAATAAAAAGTCATCCCTCCACCTCACGGACCATTGAACGTATGGCGCAGTCGGTCCGGCACGTGCAGTCGTGTGTCTGAGGGTCACAGTGAAAGTTGGCGATACTTGTCAGGACATTGTCAATCTGCTTGCTGAATGTCACCCAATGTCTGGGACAGTGCACTAAAACAAAGCTTCTGTTAATACCAAAAGTTCTGTCTCTTTAGGTTGCTTTATCTTCCCTTTGAGTTGGGACATTCTAGATCAAAGCAAACTATTTTTATTATAGTTTTTATTTTTGTAAACCAAGACTTGGGGTGATAAACAACTGACACTTTAGAAAGTATGAGGTCAAGCTGTCTACTGATATACGGAATATTTCCTGCAAAATAATATAAAATAAAACATTTATTAGACCTAAATTCTTCGCAGTTAATGTTATTAAGATATTCGAGGCTATGTCAATTAAAAATGTAAATTTAACTAACTTTTTTTTTTTGTTTTTTTTTTTGGTAATTCAAGGCTACCGCTTTCAGGCTTCTGTGAGCATTTTGACAATAAAATATTGTTTTATGTAGAACTTGGTAAATGAGACCAACATTTTTTTTTACTTTAATATTTAATGTTTATTAGAAAGCTTATATCAACTCTCTCTGTCTGTGTGTCCGTATGTCTACCTGTCTGCCTGGTCAAAAGTTTGTACACTTTATTTCTCCCACACCCAATCTCTGATCAAGTTGAAATTTTGCACAATTATTTCATATACCTAAACCAATTTTATTTTAAAAAATTAGCCAATTAGTTAATTAACTATTGGTAATTAATTGCATGGTTCGAACAAGGAAGAAATTGTACTTGACAGATATAAGTTGAGGCTTTAGCCCTGAGTGAACACATTTTTTAGCGGCCCCCTTTAAAGAACAAGACGTTATTAGTTTTGTGTGAAATGTCAGTCCGTCCTGAAAGACAGACAAACTTGGACACTCACCAAAACAACTGAAAATTTACTCAATACTTGGGAACGGAAAATCCTCAGAAAAATCTATGGTGCCATACAGGATGAAACAGGGTGGAGGACACGCACTAACCATGAGATTTATCAACTGTATGAGGACCCACCAATAGTGGCCGAAATAAAAAAGAACAGACTACGTTGGGCAGGTCACCTTGAAAGAATGCCAGATAACAGGGAAGCAAAGATTGTATACCGACAAAAACCAAAAGGCAGGCAACCCAAAGGCAGGCCCCGAATGCGTTGGATTGATGATGTGGAAGCAGATCTGCAACAGCTTGGGGTTAGGGCGTGGAGACGAAAGGCCCAGGAGAGATCCGAATGGAAGAATGTGTGCAAGAAGGCCAGAGCCCTTCAAGGGCTGTAGCGCCACTGGGATGGATGGATGGATGTCAGTCCGTCCCGTTTAAATCTCGTAAACTAGAAAAGATAGTGAAAATCCGACATCATAATATTTAAGTCCATTCAAAGTTCTGATGCAAAGGCTACTAATTGCGTTTATACAAGCAAAAAATCTAATTTTTTAAATCACTTATGCAAGCAGAAAGTGAATGTGAAAAGTTTTAACACATGTATGCGAATGGTTTTAGACTTTTTGTTACATTTTTTTTTACATTTGTAAAATTTGTCCTACTTACTACTACATTTACTCAAAATAATGTTTACTTTTTTTAAGAGAAAAAAATCTATTTAGTATGCATATAAGTTGGACATAATTTAAAACAACAATTAATAAGTAGGTTTTCATATTATCGCATGAACTGCAGTGCTGTACCACAGTCATGGAACACTTAACTAAATGATTTTTTTTGAGGATTCGAATAAGAGATTGACCCTATACAAAACAATTAGATCAATTAGATATTCAATATCAGGTGGCCGAGCCTTGCTCGGTTAATTAAATGTCCTGCCCAGCCTGACTGTCGGACAATAAGAAGTTCATGCCGGCTTTTGCCATCCATCCATCCCAGTGGTGCTACAGCCCGTGGTCTGCTTTTAGTTTTACACATCCCTTCATTCGTATCTCTAAACGCGTTCTTGTTTGGAAAGAAATATTTTAGTGTTCTAGGGTAAGCCTAGTGACGTAAGCAGCGTTTTTTCCGTTTACGTCATGGAAAACTTTCATTCATAAATTATTCTAACCAAAATTAATGGTCTGCTTTTAGTTTTACACATACCTTCATTCATATCTCTAAATGTTTGCAAAGAAATATTTTAGTGTTCTAGGGTAAGCCTAGTGACGTAAGCAGAGTTTTTCCCGTTTACGTCACGGAAAACTTTCATTCATAAATTTTCCATTTCATTCATAAATTATTCTAAGATTGAGACATTTTCATATCGAAATAACGGTCGAACTCGAGTTTTCCCGATGTGCCCAATGAGCTGAAAATTTTTTTCTCAATAATATGCAGATACGTTGAAATTTTAAAGAAAATCGTTAGAGCCGTTTTCGAAATAGAAGAAATATATATACAAGAATTGCTCGCTTAAGAGTATAGGATTACAAGACATTTGACATTTGACTTCACATTCACTTTCACCTATCCTTTGGTCTGCTAAACGCTGGGGCACCACCCAAGATCTGTCAACCTTCTTTCTCCATTCTTCTCAGTCATTTGTCTTTGATAGAATTTCATACTGATGTTCTTTCTGAAAATATTCATCGTACTTTATTGAGTAGACTTAATCTTTTTTATAGGATGTCAAGCTGTAGACATTAGGATAATGCATTTGTGCAGCAAAGAATGCAAACTAATACACTCCTCATGTGTTTATCAGATGGGAATCTAATCATCTTATAAAATTCGGTTCCTGTTTGATTCATATAGATCTAACTTTGAGTTCGGCTCGGTTCGAAAACGAGTATAGTTGGTTCGGTTAAGTCACATTTAAGTTTGGGTTCAGGTACGGTTCTTTTTTTTTTTAATTTAACAATTGAAAAAAACAATTAATAAGTCTCAATGCAGTAGCAGTAAATGTGATGACTAATGACCTAACGTTGGGTACATGGAAATGAAGTACTGTCAGAATGACATGGTGTATTTGTAGAAAATATCAGCTTTTCTAATTTTTCTGTGTTTAGCCAAACCATTCCTATCCCTCATTGTCACTAAGAAACAAAATATCCTTTCACTGGCAGTACTTGTGGTAAAAATAATTAATACATTTTAAGAAAGCGATGTCATCAAAATCATTTTATTTCCTACATTGCAATGCATCCCAGTCACGGGCAGTGCTAAGTAGTTGTCAAGTTCATGTCTCATACCAGCATCAGTCTGACAGTCAATCTTACGATTCAATGTTAAATTTACTTCTTTTGGAAAAGAGGCTGTTGACCGAATGACTGCAGTCATCCAAACTGTAGGCTATCTATGTGCACTATCTAGTAGGCCTACTTTGATACCAAGTTCAAGTTAAAGAAGACCTAATTTTGTCTACCATATTACGCATCTCTAAATATACGAATTCGGTATCTTCTTCATTCATACAAATAATTGTAACACAAAATGTGTTAAAAATTGGTGTAAAGGAAGAAAAATATTTTTCCTCCGAGTTGGACAGAAAAGGTGGAAAGACAAGGTGGACAGACAAAATGTCGCATAGGCCTACTTTCACAGTCTGAAACATTGATCTTACGAATTGATCGAAGACAAATAGTATTGACTAAACATCTTATCTTATCTTATCTTTAGAATACAGACGTTACTTCAAAAAGATGATTACGTCCTAAGCGTCATGCATTTAGTCATGCTTAATTAAGCAATGACCTAAATTCAGCCAAGTCACTAGTTTTCCTGGCTATCTCAGGCAACTCATTCCATGCTCTAGGGAAGAAGGAGCTTTTGTACATCAGGGAATATCGATACAATGTCATCTGACTGTTGCACAGTACACTTGTGAAAGGATGCGAAAACACAACGACGCTGTACTAGCCAGGTTTTCAATCTTCCAATAACAAAAATGGATTTCACTTACAACTCGAATTGAAACTCGATATCATGATAATTAAAGCCCTCCACTTATTATGCGTTTTTTTTTTTTTTTTGGGGGGGGGGGTTTTGTGAATTCATGTAATGCATATTACTTTGCTTTTGTTTTAATTTTTATTTTATTAACAAATATAAAAAACTTTTAAATCAGTGAAAAAGACTTAGGCTATTTGAATTTTCAAAAATGCATAATTAGCTAAGAACGGGTCTATCGAAAACTGGAAAAAAAATGTCAAGAGATCAATGAAACAAAAAAAAAAGTTAACCACTGGCTTCAATAAATTTTCTTGTATAATTCCAATAATTCCCTGAATATTACTTTTAAAAAATCACAAACTTCCTTTTTTTTTCCTCTCACGCAATTGTTTAATGATTTTTTTGTTCTAGTGATTCCTGTGAAGTCATGCGTTGACCTTGGGAATTGAACTTTCTGGACTTAATCAACGTCCAGTATTAGCGCCATTGTGATACAGACACGGTGAAAAACAGGCTAAAAATTCTGGTGGCTGGAAGGAGCGCATAACCCCTTTGGCCCATTTCATTAAATCGGAGTCCAATTGAAACCGACAAGCCAGCCACCTCGACCTTCGAAACTGTATCCGGCTCTCTGTGACCTTACGTGACAGGGGCACGCGATGTTCTGTGCAGCGGAACAAGCCAGAGTAAAACCCACTGCACTTGAAAGGAATCGTGTATTCATACGCTCGTTTGGCTGTAAGGGAACACAGTACACGCTCACATTTTTATTTCACTCAATCAATGAATCTAAAAACCGATCCTCAGTTGGTTCATCACCCAGTTCAAGCCATCTGATGAAAAAAAAAAGTCACCTTAACATTGTTTTAGGGCCATTTACTTAGAGAGAGAGCACCGCCCCCCTTCCTTTTTTTTAGGGCATGGGAGTATACGAGGTTTCATTTTCTTAAAGAACGAGGAATGGGCTGAGGGCTAATCAGCCGACACTTCTGACCCGGCACACTAGGAACATGCCCTCGTGCTGAGAGGCCCATTAACTGGACGATCAGTTTTGGCCCTACAGACAGCGGGATGGGGCTTCAAAATGTGTCCAGAGATCGTCTATTGATCTTACACTCTCCTTCTTCTACATTATTTCCAATCAATTTTGGTGCAGAAAAGACATTGATTTTTCTTTTTTTTCTCAACATTTACAGTTTCAATTTGTGTCTTTTTTTATATTACAATTAAAAAGTTTGATACGTTTATATTTATTGAGAAAAAAAATAATCAAAGAATATATTGAATGAATTTCTTTTCTTCATTAACTGTTGACATTGTTATTAGGTCTAGTTCTAGGTCAAGGTCTAACTCTAAACCCTGACTTTTGTTTATGATGTACAAAACAATAGACTCTTTTAGAAGCTTAGTCTATTCATATTTTGTCATCCAAATAAAGTTGAAAGCAAATCTAACAATACAGACTACATCCAATGTTTCAATCATCAACTCTTCTGCGACTATTTTGTGTTAGAAATAAAAAAAAAAGGGAAGTTTCTCCCTTTCAGACCTTGCGATAGATGATATAAAGGTCATCTGATTCAATGGCCCACGGTTAACGAGGTCATGTGGCCAGCATAAAGACTGGCCGCCTTTACTTTTCTCCAACTAATGTCAGGCACCCATTACAGTTGCGGGATTAAGATCCCGAAATTAAAAATCTAAGTCTTGACCAGGATTCGAACCCGGGACCCTCCAATTCGGAAGTCAAGTGCTCTACCACTCGGCCACCGCGCCTCCATTTATTTTTTGTTACTGCATGCAAATGTTTATGTTGCTATTATGTTATAGCATAAGTAAAGTTAACTGTATGGTCATAGTGAGTTTAAATTAAAATTACGATTACAGTTTGTTTTCCATACCAACTCAGATGCGTCCATTTAACAGACAGGTTTCAATAATTTCATGACAAATATCAGAAGCTGTGAAGTACAAACTCTCCTCAACCCACAATCTTCCCTCGGTATAGTGTACTAGGCGAATGTGTTGATGGTTTTGGCCGCTGGGGTTCATTGTTAATGTTCATAAGTAGTCAACGAACTGAATGTAATGAAGTTATGTTTAGTGTGAGTCTAGTAAAAGGATTGGCTAATAGATAGTTCTTATATAGACAAGGGGGGTGGTGAATGGCGAATCTTTCTTTCATGACCTGAGGAATTGCCCTTTACATTTGGCCAAGTTTAAAGGTTTTATAGGCATTACGGTCTTTTTCAATTAGCACTGTATATATAGATATATATAACACTAAACACAGCCTTTTAAATCTTGTTTTAAAATATAAAAAATAAAAATAAGCACACATATAGTTACAGTATGCGCATTTTCTTTTCTATTTCTTACTATAAAAACAAACTTCTAAAATAATTAATTTAAAAAACAAAACGCTTTCAGAAAGCAAAGAGTAGTTGATTGCACCAGAATTTTACAAGTTGCAAAATATAAAATCGGACTTTTAAATAACTTTTCTAGTTTTTGAGATCTGAACGTGGCAGACGGACGAACATACAGACCACACAAAACGTTATTGCGGTTCGGCTAAAGATGGGTGATTCAGATGAGATTAGCTTTGAAAGTGTCTTTACATTAGATTCATAGTATTGGGTAAATAAAACAGAGTTTTAGTTTCAAGAAATGAAATGAAAAGGAAATAGATTTTTTTTAAACAACTTTTTTCTAGAAAAAAAAATCATGAACTCTGAATTGATACAGGTTTATCTATAAGTCAAGCAAGCATACATTATTTCCTATGAGATAGATACATGTTTATCTATATGTCAAGCAAGCATGCATTATTTCCTATGAGATTGATACA
>JADKLZ010000728.1:13427647-13439285 GCA_021533235.1 Biomphalaria straminea | reverse complement strand
CCCCCCCCCCCCCCCCCCCCCCCCCCCCC
The DNA here is from genome assembly GCA_021533235.1 of Biomphalaria straminea. Classification (NCBI taxonomy): domain Eukaryota; kingdom Metazoa; phylum Mollusca; class Gastropoda; family Planorbidae; genus Biomphalaria; species Biomphalaria straminea. The sequence continues at coordinate 13,439,256 of JADKLZ010000728.1, read as the reverse complement.
CCCCCCCCCCCGCAATAATATTCCATAACTTAAAAGTGACTATTCAAAGATTCAAATGATAATATATAAAGTAAATATAAATAAAAAGAACAAGATAAAAACATAAGACAAAAACAAAACTTAAAAAAAAAAAGATTAATCCTAAAATTAAAATGGTAAAAAACTAAGCTTTGGCGTGCATCTTTCAAAATAGTTTTCTGAAACAAATGACGAGCAGTATGTTAAACTCATATTGTTAACTGAGGTGTGCTGAATTTCAAGAGGGGTTTGTTGTTGCTTGTTTTGTTATTCTCTTTAAAACAAGTTTGGATTTATTTATTTTTTGAGATAAGGTAAGATAATTCAGTTGGCAATGCTTTATAGCAGCCTAAAAAAAAATTCTTTTACATGGTAGCAACGCAAATAAATGAAAACCAACCTCCGGTTGCAAGGAAAGCAACTGACTTTCATTGATTAAATAATTTTCTCTTTTAATGAGATATTAAATCTATTTTAAATGGTTTTACAATCTAATTTAACTTGTTTATTGATAAATGAATTACTGCCTAAAGACATCGATGTCAATGCAATACACTCTATACTCTATAGTGAAATGACGAGCTTCTATGGTGTAATAAATTTAACATAATAAATAAATAAATGACAATTTTTAAACTTCTATTTATATTATTCTATTACTGATGTTCAAATTGAGATGCAGGAAAAGAATAGATTTACAAAATTATATTTTCAGTAAAAAAAATGTAACATAGGAGGCACAACAGCACTTACATGTTCATGTAAATTCAAAAAAACTGTGGTCGAGAATGGAATTATTTTTAGCTATCAACATACATGGTGAAACAGAATTTAGTACGCAACAAGCTTAATGCGTAAACGTAATAAAAGAAATAGTAGCCACTAGAAGAGACATTCGAATTGCTTTGACTAATTCAAAGCTTGACATTTCTAATATTGTAATATTCTATATTGTTAAATTTTATTAGCCGTTTGAGACTTTTGTATCTAATGAAAAAAAAAAGCTAATGATTTTAATTAAAAATAACAAAATGACTTACCAAAAAAAAAAATTCCGTGTCGGCTTAACATTGAAATATATCCGAAATACTTAATTTATATCAGGATATCCTCAAAACAAGACCTCATGGCATGAATAATTCCAAAGATGCCAGGTCTAGTAATTATGAGCACTAGTCATTCACGGGAGTAAATCCAACAGAAGTGCAAGTCAATGCGACAGTAGTGCAGTGGTATGCTCCACAGTTACCTAGTGTACGAACTGGGAGAGACTAGCTCTAGTGTTATTGTAGTCAGGACAGCCAGAAGACTGAACTCAAATGGTCTCCCTCGCTAGTCCAACGTGAGAGAATGGGAGCGGTGACACCTTGTCATAGCCCGCAGCCCCCTAATGTTCGTAGTCCCCCCCCCCCCCCGCGCGTCGCACAAGTGTCTCGCGTCAAGGTACAACTATCGACGAGGAGGCGGGAGAGACGGCGGACCGAGGGAGGTTGGAACTAGCCTGGGTGACGTAAGAACTAAATGGTCATTTGAAATATGCCTCATAATAGTGAATAATGTTACAAATAAATATTCATTAAGAGATAGGTAGATTTTATAATTACATAGACTTTAAAAACTTAACATTTCTATGAATTAAACTATTTACATATTAATTGATACATTTAACAGCTTCGTTCCTACACAGACATCGTAAACATCCACTACACTATACGTTATACTGTTCGTTTATAGGGGCTCTCATTTAGTAAACGAACAACAACAAAAGAAGGCAAATGTAATACTACATAACACAGATGTTTTAAAAATGTTACTGAGAGTAAAATTATTTTGAAACCGGCCCACATCCAATAAGAAAGTCTAAATTTACAACGAGTGTCAGAGAGTTGCATTGTAACAATTTCCGAGGTTGACCACACGATCGACTGGAAGCCAATTACAAGTCATTATAAATGTTACTTCCCGTGACCTGTCGCTCGTCATAACTATTGGGTGTCATGACATCAGTACAAAGTAAAAGGTATCCCCACGAAGAGGCTGGTGAGGGCAGTAGTGAATGAATGTACTAATAGTTGACCACGCAGAACAATGTTTGGTTGATGAGCTTAAATGTCATCAGGTGTCCTTCAATGTCAGAGAAAAGTTAATACCATTTCTTTTCAGCTGCTTCAGTTACAAAAATATCATGCTGGGGGGGGGGGAAGGTAAATATCGTAAATAAAAAAAAATGTGGCTTCGACCTGTATTAATAAAATGTCATTCATCAGATGACTTCGAATGTGAAGCTGAATGCTTTAGCAAAAACAATTTGAAGACCTTTTTTTTCTTGAAAGTTTATGTTTTTAGTTTATGTCTTTTAAAACATTCGGACTGAATGAACACATAAATATATACATATACAATTCTACATTCTTTCCATCACTTAACGGTGAGATATGTTTATGAAATATATAACAGTGAGGATTAAAACCTCGCAAGACTACCAATAGATAGACTTCGATGATGGATTGGTGATGATAGCTTTAACTATAAGAATATTTAAAGTTACATATATAGGTAGGCCTACATACAAGTATTGGTGATGTATAATTCTTGGTTAGTTTCTGTATGGGTTTAGTTGTAAAACATATTTTCGTATTCCTGATCAGTTTGAAAACATTAACAAGTGTATTGGATACTCTTTAATGTCAGTGGACGTCAACAGGATGTCATGTGGCCAGTACAACGACCAAACCAAAACTTTCTCCGCTTGAGATAGATATCTTTCGACTAATATCGATGAAAATTTGCATGAACGTGCTAGAGAGAGTTACGGAGTCATAAAAATGTTCCTCCATAAACAAGTTAATTTTTTTTAAAAATTGCTTATATTGAGTAAAGTTACATTAATTATTTTGAATCAATCGTAATTAACTTTTATTAAATCTTGACTAAAGAAATATTTATTTTTTTTGCGATTGGAAATTTGTTAATTAATTGTTTTTGTTTAGCGTAATTTTCATGCTTCTAGCAAATACTTGTGTTAGTTTCAAATTTTTGGCGAACAAACCGATTCTCTACACAAAACCTATCTCCCCAAAGCTTTTTACATTTTCTATAAAAAATTTATTACTGCTAATTAATTAACTAAGACGTAGAGGAAGACCAAAAATAACATGGCGACGCAGCATACTGGAGGAAGCCGAGAGGACCGGAAAGAGCTGGGAAGTCATCAAAAAACTTGCAAGAGACAGTGGAGAGTGGCGTGTTTTTGTCGAGGCCCTATGTTCCACAAGGAACACAAAGGAGCGATGATGATGATGAATTAATTACCTAAATGATTAATTGTTACATTGATTCGTGTGTTATCATCGACTATGAACAGCTGTGCAATTTTTCAACTTAATCCGTGAATGGTAAATGGAAGAAATAACGTGTTAAAGTTTCCACCCAGACAGACGAACAGACAGGCACAATGAGCTGATTTTTTTTTTATCTGACTTTCGAATAACGTCAACTAGCTTTAAGTCATTAAATCTTTATATATTATAACCAATCTTAATTTGATGTGTTAAAAAGCTTTAGACTTACTTACACTGTAACACACATACAACTTTGTGTATCAATTAGAACAGAACCATCGCTTTTAAATCTAGACATCTAGATCAAGGTTAAACGTCATAAGACATGAAATGAATCATGTTTAGAAACATTTATATATAAAGTTTTATCCTTTTATGTAAGAATATAAAAGAATCCAATTGTACCTGTATACAGGGTGATTGAAAAAAAAATTAAACACACTTGTAACTGTCATAGACAATTTAGTTCCCGTTCTACAGTGCTAATTTCTGGACATGGAAAGCTTAATATCCAATTAGAAATATAAATGTGATTTATGTCAGTAATGTTTAAACTGGTGGCCTTCAGCATCAGTAATTGTAACATGGCGGACCTGCGTTTGATTTTTTAAGAGCGGAAGCAGATAATTAAGTGGTATTGGAAGTTTGAGAATGTAGATGCAGTTCGAAGACAGTGGAGACGTGAGTATGGTACAGAACCACCTTCAAGGTTAACAATTACACGTCTACGACACAAATTTGAAATTTATGGAACAATCCGAACAGTGTGTGATGTACATAAAGGTCTATCAAGGCGACCTCGTACAGCTAGGGTTGAGTCCACAACTGCGGTTTTGGAACTGTTTCAGCGTTTAACTCAAAAATCGTCATGGCAAGCGACACGTGTGAGTGATGTAAATGCTAGCAGTGGCGTAGCAAGGTACCCGTAGGCCCGGGTTCAAGAATATGTTGATGGGCCCCTCCCTCCCCCCCCCAATATGACAAATATTCTGTGTGACAAAGAAATCCAGTTGTTTGTTTGTATTGGTACATTTACTAAAAGACATTCCGACATTCCAATGCTAGTTCATGAGCACAGCTGACAGTATCATTGAAGATCCTTACACTGACTAGGTGAAAACATGAGTTAATGTTTTGAAGTTATTATAAAGTTTGATATGATGTTTAGGATATTTTAAGGAAACTTTTAACAATTTTTACAAAATTGCAAGTAGGGCAGGCCACAATTGGTCATTAGCCATTGGACCAGGAGATATGAAACCCCTACGCGCCGTACGATGTACGGAATCAGTGTTATCTGTTGACTCGTGCACGGCAATGTATTGGTGCTGAAGGCCACCAGTTTGGACATTTCTCACATTTAGTTTTCTAATTGGACATTAAGCTTACCATGTCCAGAAATTTAGCATTGTAGAACTAGAAATAAATTATCTATGACAGTTTAAAGTGTTTATAAATTTTGTTTAATCATTTTGTTCCCTCTGTACTATTAACACATATGCACATGCAGCGAACTCTAAAATTAACTTTTGTGTTACAACAATAAGCTTTCTAGAACTTTTTTTTCTGGTAGCTGTGTCATTTTTTTATCTCTTTGTTTAACATTGTATTATTTTGATATCTAAATACTTTTTTTTTTTTACTTTCGATTGATCTACAATTCAACCTATGTTGTACATAACGCGCTGTCCGATTGATTAAAACTAATTTAACACTGTTTGACACTCAGAAATTATTTTTTCACAAGTCTTTGTAATGGATCAAAACGAGACATTAAAATAAGAAAGAAAAAAAGCCATAGCAACGCCTACAGATAGCCTACAATTATTGCAAGTAAAAACATATTTCAATATGCAAGCCATTTAATTAATTATTTTTAGTTTGTCTAAGATAAGATAGTGTTACGGTCTTAGCGCAGCATGGTGTGAATGACAAATGGTGCGATATTGAGTATTGAATGTTAAAAATGAAGCTAGAAAGTATGGACATGAAGAAAATTGGCAATACGTTTACGTAATTTGTAATAATAATATCAGGTGGCCGAGCCTTGCTCGGTTAAATAAATGCCCTGCCCAGCCTGACAATAAGAAGTTCATACCGGCTTTTGCCATCCATCCATCCCAGTGGTGCTACAGCCCGTGGTCTGCTTTTAGTTTTACACATCCCTTCATTCATATCTCTAAACGCGTTCTTGTTTGCAAAGAAATATTTTAGTGTACTACGGTAAGCTTAGTGACGTAGCAGCGTTTTTCCAGTTTACGTCATGGAAAGAGAAGGGTAAGAGAACAAAGAAGAGAGAGCAGGGGCGTAGCCGTAGCTAGGAATTTTCCATGGTTCGGCCCAGGGGTTTGACCTCTTTGGGGACCCCTGCATTTAGAGTAATATTTAAAGTAAAAAACACTCATTTGTGTCCCCCCTCAAGTGGGGCCCGGCATGGATTTTCAAATTCTCCCCCTCCTCCCCCACCTAGCTACGCAAATGAGAGAGAGGGAGGGAGAGAAAGAGTCAGAGGGCGGTTAAAAGTGGGAAGAGAAGGTCTAGTCACTGCGTACTGTGCGTGTTCGTGTGTGTGCACAGGTAAGGCAGAGACTTATAGAGACATCAAAAGTATCACTTCATTAGATCCAAGGCTGCACCCAGTGGACATGGGACTGATGTCAGCTAAGTCACTATTTGGTTCAAACTGACTGACCTCGTCGTACTCATCCAGTCGGTCACACAATAAAATACTGGCCAAAAAAAAAAATAAACACTGAGTAATGTAGACTGTATAGAGTAATGAAGCAATGTTAAATGTACAGCTACTATATCAGTTTCCTGGCCGCGCTTATCCCTCGGCTCGGTCGTCAGGAGTTGGTTGACAACACATATATGTCACTGACAGAATGGTCATCCGTCTTTGTGTGACTCATTCACTAGTCAATACAATCCATAGAGTCATAGACTACCAGGAAATACAAATTTGTTTAAGTGACGTTTCAAACTATTCTTAGGATTGCGTCGCCACAAATATATCGCTCCCTTCCCCATTCCAACACCCCTGGTCACAGAGCGATGTGTCCAGAATCTAATGAATCAATGGCGGTGTCCATTTTATGGAGACCTATGTTTTAAATATACGTTTGATAAGAATATGAGTGTGTAGCAAGTTGTTTATTCAATATTGATGGAGAAAAAAAAAGAAATGGACATAGGGAATGAGAACACAAATATTGTTGCACCTCCCCAGTAGCTGTCAATGCACCACTCCCAGCCTATCCTGGCATCTAGTTTTCATCTACAGGTGTGAACCAATGTCAGTCACAAAGACAACATTCATTTCGACAACTTCAGACCAAGGAAGGCGGAGTGGGACTCGCGGGGGCCCTGCGTGTGGCGACATCAACATTTTCCCCTTTGACAGGTAACTATTGATCATTCGGGACTGATGGATTAGACTCGCTACACTGGTGTCACAGAGATCCCCCCTCTCTACGTAATCCCATATCTCTTTCCATTAGTAACTTTTTCTCATCTAATCTTGTCCCACAGAAGGCTCGTAGACCAACCAATATGTTTCCGTGTGGCCATCATTTGGATTCAACTCACTCGAGATTATTTGTTTAGAGCAGTTTGTGAACAGGATGAAAGCAAACTTTTGCACTGACGCAAACAAACGCAACAAGTGAATCAATAGTCTATGTCAGTGATACTGAAAATACGGCACGCGGGCCACATTCGGCCCGCAACGAGGTTTGATCCGGCCCGCTGAAATGTTTGCACAAAGTGTAGCAAATCGACTATCAAAAATAAATCAATCTTTACCCTATTTCTGATGAATTGGTACCATGACCTTAAACATTTGTGTATCAAATTTGAATGTAGAAACTACAAGGGAACGTGAACGGATCTTAACTTTTTTTTTGTGGAACATGATACTAAGCCTACATATTTTAATTGTATTTCATTTGTAAAGCTAGATACAATGTTGCTGGAAGTTTAAAAGGAGAAGTGAAGCCATTTTCGGGCGCTAAAAAATATAGGTCATTAATTAATGTAAGTGCTAGATCCTTATTGACTGCTTATAGGCCTAGTTTCAGGTTAATTTCATTATCATTAATTTGGCTAGCGACATGAGTGTCGGAAATTAAAATGGCCCGCATGTCGAATTAGGTTGGGTATCACTGGTCTATGTTAGCATATTTATGAGTAACGAATCTTTTTTTTTCTTTATCCCTTCAAACTTGAAACCACGCAGACGCCTGGACAACATTTTAATGTCTAATTCTTTATCCGAAACATGTAAACCATTTTACAAACAAAACAAAATTTTTTACAAACATTGAACACGTTACAGTAGTTTATAGAATTCACTACCACATAGAGAAGTATAAATTCTACTGTCAGACGCATTGATATTGAAATATGTCAACTAAAAACTAGTTCTACAAGTTATTCCGTAACAACTAAATTGAGATAAATTTCGGGACAGTTTTGCTAAGCAATTTGAAATTTCCAAACCAATAGATGAAGGAGTTGATCTTAGAGAAACACTAATCGGACTTTCCTGGAGCAAGGCCTCAAGATAACCGTAAGTAAAATATGTGGTAGTAGTCTTTTGAAGGTATTTTTTTTTTTTGGGGGGGGAGAGGGAAGTTTGAAAAGATTTTAGTTTATATACAGTAGTGGTTTTCAAACTTTTACAAGGCATATAATTATAACACAATTTTCCTTCTGGAGATTGTATTGAAGAGGCAGGAGTTCCCCTTTCCTTTGTAAGCCTCCATGCACTAAGGTTCCAATGCTGAGATTAATCTCTTATAGTACGGTCCAGGTATCTGGCAGTGTTTTGTAGAGTTTGCATGTCTCAGTACAAGACAAGAGTCCGAATGCACGAATTAACTAGACTATTCACTTCTGAGTGCAGCCGTTGAGGATGTGTTTTACTGACTCGTCTTCCGTGTAGCAGTGCCGAGCTCTGGGATCGTGGTTCTCTCAAATCCTAGAGAAATAGGTTTATATCGGACAGTGTCCAGTTCGAAAACGTGCAAATTGCTAGATTCTTTCTGTCTAGCAATCACCGCTCGTCCTTTCTGTTTGGGTGTGCTAGAAGCTTCCAGACTTGCCGTCCACTGCTACAATGATCCCAGCTGTCCTACTATTTGGACTAGATCCTTTCACAAATCCTAACTTTTGCACTCTCCTTTTGTGGCTTCTGGTTCCACTGCGGGGTCTATACGGGCTGTAATGCCCCACCCCCGGAAAGTAATTTGTACAGTATAGGCATATGGAGTTTGTACCTTCGTGGGCTCCGCCTCCTGTCTCACATAGAATGGGGGAACCGTGACCCATAAAAAAAGGGATGTGATTAGATGATCATCTTTTTGATGGGGGTCTCCAGACAGAGGGATCGATGAAAATCTAATCCCTCATGCTGACCACGGGTGAAAGGTTCATAAAAAGATGTATCTCGAACATTTTCGGACATCTGGACTGTCAAACTGTCAGCCCTTTCGTTTCATTTGATTACACAATTCGATGGTGCCCATACGTACCTTACTTGTTTCCTTCTAGACGCTCCACGCACGTCATAACCTGTTCAAGTGAGGTGGGCTCTCGAGCCATGAAAGTGAGTCTGTAAAGAGGATCACGCCGCGGATCCTTCCTCAATATGTTGCTATATGTATTATGTATTATAGAGCGATTCTGATTCCTTCCATTTCGGCAACATCAGATGCTTTCACCAGCACAACGCCTACCAATTCGTAGGTATTGGTTACACCGGGGAATCGCACCGCATCCTAGGCCGAAGTCATTTGGCCTTGGACTTCCCACGTGGTGCTGTCCGTGCCCCCCCTCCCTCTAGCCACTAAGGGAAGAGCGCTGTAAGCTCTCCCATCCGCTAAGCCTTTCCTGTATTCTAAGCTTGAGAAATGCATTCTCATGGATTCTACAATGTAATGTTGCTTATAGTAAGAAAACCATGTCAAATAAAAAAGTTAAATAAAAGGGGTTGGGACGGGACATTCGCATTAAGTGAGGGACATTCGCATTATGTAGAGCGAACGTACGTCTGTATTGAGCCTAAGAGCATCTTCGTATAAGCCTTCTAGTCGTAGATCTAATTTTTGTTTTCTACGCAAAAGACCACAACATGGCGGTGTTCGACAGTCTGGAAAGATTGGATTGTTTGAGGATAGCTACAAGTACATAGTTAATAGGGAATCCAACTTTTTTTTTTATTTGGAGAATATAATCAATACTATTGACAAGAAAGAACAAAAAAAAATAAATGAGTAAGAAAGAGAGAGAAATGGAGATAGAAGGAGAGCGGAGGGGAGAAAAAAGAAGCAAACAAAAGACAGAAAGAAGAGACAGAAAAAAAAAGAACAAGTTATAAGAAGTTTAGAAAAATTAAAGGCATTTTTTAAAGAGTCAATATTTTAGCGTAGAAGGCGAAAAATTGCTATCTCGGGTTGACGTAAGGACCAGTGCTAATTAAAAAAACACATCACTGCCCATGGATGTCCGATTCATTAGACAGAATTAGTTTCTTCATGCATTCCATCTGAACTGTTTTAAATTACGTCATTGAATCAGCTGTATAGGTTAATGCACTTATAACACAGAAGATTTACAATTTGACCTAATTTATTTGTAACTTGTCCTATCTCGGTAAATAAAATTTAAATGAGAACCACAGTTTCTATGAGTTCACTAAGTTTGTTATTGCTGTGACATATAGTGGATTTTACCTTTTCATTGAAAGATATTTAAATTAGAAATAGCTCAAAGTTTTGTAGTTATTTTTTAACCAGTAGAAACTATCCAAAAATTAGTTGCGATATCCGTCTGACGCGAGAACATTTAGTTGTGATATCTGTCTCACATGAGAACATTTAGTTGTGATATCTGTCTCACATGAGAACATTTAGTTGTGATATCTGTCTGACGCGAGAACATTTAGTTGTGATATCTGTCTCACATGAGAACATTTAGTTGTGATATCTGTCTGACGCGAGAACATTTAGTTGTGATATCTGTCTCACATGAGAACATTTAGTTGTGATATCTGTCTCACATGAGAACATTTAGTTGTGATATCTGTCTCACATGAGAACATTTAGTTGTGATATCTGTCTGACGCGAGAACATTTAGTTGTGATATCTGTCTCACGTGAGAACATTTAGTTGTGATATCTGTCTCACATGAGAACATTTAGTTGTGATATCTGTCTCACGAGAGAACATTTTTTCCTCCGAGTCTCTAATGTTTCTATCTTCATTTAACATTTTCTTGTCATGTATAAAAATTCTAATCTTTAGCCAAGCTCTTATATTTAACTTATTAATGTTTTATTTCACATCCCACCTGCAGATTATAGAACAATCTTCTTTCTACTTAGGTTTATTACAGGAAAACGTTTCTATCACGATCTCATGAACATATTGTGTACAGGTCAAGGAGAATAAATTAATAAATGACCACATTTCTGGCCGTTGCTCAGATTATCTGGCAAAGTTAAATCGAAGATGCAATATGTCTCTTAATTGTTATGAAAACGTTTAGAGCAAGAATTTTAAAACTCTGAAATTACAAATTCTCCCTATTAAATAACAAAGTGTGGATAACCAACAAGACAGTTGATTTCCGGGTTTTACACTTCTTGATATTTTAACATTGTACATAGCGTCATTTTTTTAGCGTCTCCTTAAAAAAAAAAGACGCTATTGTGTTTGTGCTATTAGTCTGTACTTTGAATGCCACATTTAGATCTTAAAAGTACTTTGAAAAACAAATTGCACAATCAATTGAAACCTAACATCAATTGCAACAATTAATTTTGAGAAATTCAAAATGCTCTTATTAAAGGCATACTTTTTTAAAACGGTTTAAAAAGATGTGATTCTCTTTTGAAAATAAGATTTTACTATTCATTGGGCTCCAAGTAGATGTAGCCGGTACACGTTGTGCTCCAAGTAGATGTAGCCGGAACACACTGTGTTCCAAGTAGATGTAGCCGGTACACACTGTGCTCCAAGTAGATGTAGCCAGTACACATTTTGTACCAGGAGCCTGAGCTTTTGTTCATAAAATTAATTAATAAAATTTGTCGCACTAAAGCGCACAATACAGAGAGAAGATATAGCACTAAGGCGCACAATATAGAGAGAAGATATAGCACTAAGGCGCACAATATAGAGAGAAGATATAGCACTTAAGCGCACAATATAGAGAGAAGATATAGCACTAAGGCGCACAATATAGAG
>JADKLZ010000728.1:13400701-13413186 GCA_021533235.1 Biomphalaria straminea | reverse complement strand
AGAAGTTCTATAATCTTCTTAGAGTTGAATTCGAGTTTTAGATCTAGATCTAGATCTAGGAATAGAGAGATGAGTTACCTTTCGTAATCATGTCTAATGAACGAATGTGCGTAATTAAAGTACTTTCTAAAGTGAAACCTGAGAGTATACTCTATCTATGTATTGTTGTTGTTCTAGTTTCAATAGTCTAACGACACAATAATGTGGAAATACTATGACAATAATCTGAGAAGAAGAGATAATTATATAAACACCACTTTCATTCACAAAATAGTGCGGATTGGGATGCACCAATTTACATTCACACCGCGTGCGTGCGCCATGGGATCTTCCCTATTTACTTGCCGCTGGCATGTTATGTGTTTGAACTTTTGTGTGTTTGAGCTCTTACTTAGAGGAATATATATGCACTAGTCGACCGGCGGCATAGCATACGCCGCTATTTTCCAGGGAAGGCCTTAGGTACTGCAACATATGCGACCGCAGTGGGTCCCGCACTTTCATTGGACCCGTGCTAATATTTTAGTTGTATACATTATTAAATCAAGTTACATGAAGTTAATTCCTTTTTCCAGTCTATATTTATTTATGTCTATGCTATTTTGTGAATGAAAATAGTGCGGATTTGGATACAACATTTTCATTCTCACCATGCTGCGCCATGGGATCTTCCCATTTACTTGTCATAAGTGAATTCATGAATGAAAAATACTATGAATGGAACTAAAAAATGGCTAATTGACCTTAATTTACGCGATATTAAGAATAGAGTTGCACTCATGTAACAATGCTTTAGAAAAACAAATTTGAATGTTTATTTGATTAAATGGACTATAATTAGTATGTTCATGTGCTAAAGCATAAAACTATCTCTGCGAAGAGTTGAATTCGAGTTTTAGATCTAGATCTAGATCTAGGAATAGAGAGATGATATACCTTTCGTATTAATGTCTAATGAACGAATGTGCGTAATTTGTGATATTAATTAGAGTACTTTCTTAAGTGAAACCTAGTCTTACGACACAATAATCTGGAAATACTTTTAATATTGTGACAAAAATTGAGAAGAAAAGAATTATATAAATACCACTTTCATTCACAAAATAGTGCGGATTGGGATGCACCAATTTCCATTCACACCGCGTGCTGCGCCATGGGATCTTCCCTATTTACTTGTTGCTTGTTGTTGTTGTTGTTTGAACTTTTGAACTCGGTCTTTTGAGAAATATATATATAGATATATATATATATATTTCTTCTTTTAATTTAAGTTGCAAACAACATATTTCTCTATACAGCTGGCCGAGTCAACTTGTCTGGTAATGATGTATTTTTTTAATTCATTTTTATGGCTCAAAAAATCTACGAAAACAGCTCTTTGTGAAACCTTTTACTAAAACAACTAATCTCTATATGAAAAATAATCTCCGTTGAAATGGAAGTCGAGCTTGCAAACCTTTAGAAACAAAAAGTTTCCAATGTGCTTAGTGATAATTAACGATACGTATTAACTGTTACATGATGGGTTTAAATTTCAATTTTGTTAATATATGTATTGTAATAAAATAAATTTAACCTCAAATGTAATTTTAAATTACTTGTTCACTTCTCATGTCATTGGTTGGAAATTATTTAAACAAAATGTGTAATTTGAAATTGATGAATTTTCAAAAACTCAATATAACTTAAGCAGGGCGTCCACGGAAAACCAGAAAACATGTCAAGGGGTCCACGAGACAAAAAAGTTTGGAAACCACTGAACTAAAGCAAACTACAAATACCGAATTCTATGAGCGTAGCCAAGGGATGTTTAGACACATTCCAGATGGTTTTGAGTTTAAAAACCCCAACAGGATAATGCGTTGTAGATACCTAAGAATATTTTTTAGCGGCCCCCGAAATGGGAAAAAAAACGCTAATAGATTTGTGTGGCCTCTCTGTCCGTCCGTCCCGTTTAGATCTCAGAAACTAGAAGAGAAAATGAAAATCGGACATCATGATATTTCAGATCATTCAAAGTTGTGATGCAACGGCTACTTTTTTGCTTTTCCGAAAGTGAACCACCTAATTTTTTAAATTATATATGCATGCAGATTTTTAAAAAAAATTACATCACTTTTCAATGAAAAACTTCAAGGGGGAGTAAGTCTTATTCATTAATAAATCAAGCTTCATTCATACGTTCCGGTATCGGTTTAAATAAAATGCATCTAAGGTCACAATTGAAAAGGTATAAATGGATCAATATAAAATAGATTTTCCATTTATTAACTAACTCATTGATTAGAATATTGACTCAAATGTTGTTTTTAAAAAGAATTTTAATACGGACTTCGTTTCAATTGTTTGTTTTTTTTAAATAAAAAAAAAAAAAAAAAACTACTTTTACCGAACAGTTTTCACACATCCTCATTAGACTATAGACAACAATCTAAATTACAATAAATAGAGGCCAGATCTACATAGATCTATATTTATTATACAAGTTCTAGTCTAGATGTAGATTCTATATCAAGATTCTAGATCTAGATCTAGACTTCGATAAAGACTTAGATCTAACTCTGTATTACTCTAGATCTAGACATAAAGACAGATCTCTTTCTAGATCTAGACTTAGACTTAGATCTAGTTAGCGGCCCCCGAAAGGGGAAAAGACGCTATTAGTTTTGTGTGGCCTGTCTGTCCATCTGTCTTTCTGTCTGTCTGTCCGTCCGTCCCGTTTAGTGCTCTTAAGGTAGAAGGGAAAATGAAAATCTGACATCACGATAATATAGATCATTCAAAGTTCTGATGCAACGGCTAATTTTGTTTTTCTAAAAGCTCAAAATCTAATTTTTAAAAATCATTTATGCAAGCAGTTTTTTATAGAGAAAAACCTAATTAGTATGCATTATCAATCAAACCTAATTTAAGACAATTAATAATGTTATAAATTTCATTTAACTTCACGTTAGTTTTTGTTCCTTTATAAAGAGTATTTGCTATCTAAGGAACCAAACCAAAAACAGGTAAAGTAAACAGGCCTAAGGATTGCTATGATGATAAGTTAAAATTTAATAGCGTAAATTGTGAGGTTTTCCGTTATGAAAACTTCTGTTGCTTGTAAAGGAGAGACAATCATTTACTATATATATATATAGGCATTATTTAACACATTATGCAAACGGTTGTAGGTGTTTTTACCAAAAATTTCTTTTTTTAGCGGCCCCCGAAAGGGGAAAAGACGCTATTAGTTTTGTGAGTAATTAACTCATTAAAGAGGTGTGGCAGTTGCCTTGAACATCAGCGTTACAAGGCAAACGTTGAGAGATCAAAGCACGGAAGATGTTTATTTTGACCACTGGGGCATTAAATAAGATCTGTTGTTTACCTTTGATATATTTTTTTTAAATGAACTTTTAGCAGCGACGTTCGTGTACTAGCGTAAAGCCCGGACATGACATGATTCTAAACTAATTTCTTAAACTTTTTTAAAAATCACATTTAAAAAATAATGTGTTTTATTGCCAACATTAGAATGAAAGAAGCATATTTTTGTGCGTTTTAACTGTTTGTTGGTCTGTCCGTCACGGCTAGATAAAAAAAACAACAACTAAAGGCTTTTGAAAATAATATTTAACCTTTACTTTTCATTCAGAAATATGCGGTAGTTTAAATATCTATAATAGATTATTCCGGATGTTTATGTCTAGATCTACATTGAAATGTTTTAATAAACTAAAACTAATCTTCTATTTTTAAAGTTAATATTGCATTCATTCTATTGATTATCTGGGCTTTTTATTTTAATTTTACCTAAATTTTATCTAAATTACATCCAAATAATTAATAATAATAATTAATAAGATATATTTTAAGAGTGCTAAATCAGAAGTTTAGTTTATGTACATCTACATCTCTACAGATCAATGCTGAAAGATTATTTAAAATCGCTCGTGTGACATATTGTATATATCAGGCTATTAGTTTGTAACCAGTTAGCCTGCTGAACTGATTATCTCGACGCTCCCGGGTTATGTGTCTGTTTGTTTTACATGTTTCGATTGTTTCTACAGTGTTAAAGATAGTTTACTTCCTATTTCAAACCTTCCACAGGAGGGGATGGGAGCATGCAGTAATTGAGCCAGGGACCAACGATAAATCCGAACTACAGCCTAGTGCGGAAACACCAAGATAAGGCAGGTTTATACCCTGCTCGCCATCCTTCGTCATTTAGCGAGAAGTTAATTATTTTCAACTTTGAAGGAACATCCGAAACATCTTGCGAATAGGCGGATCTGACAGGGATCCGACTCCGACGGGGGACGCCTCTGAGTTTGTGTATCACACAAACTCTCTTTGTAATCTTTTTTTTTACATATTTTAATTGTTAAGTTATGTAACTTATGTTATACAAAGTACTATATTTACACACAAACAATGTTTACTAGTTTTTAAAGAGTAGGAGGTATGCATTATACGTTGAGCCTAATTAAAGACAATTAATAATTTTATAAGGAGCATTTATCCTTCCCTTACTTTAATTCTCATAATAAAATTAGAAATGGCATCAGCGATTCAAGTATATTACATCATTCGGTTAAGAGTCACATCTAACTTCACTCTCACCTACAGTCCTACACATATCCTTTGATCTACTCGATACAAAGGGCACTACATACTATCGGTGAACCTTCTATCTCCATTCTTATATGTGTCTTTCATTTCATTCGGATGTTCTTTCTGAAAATATTGAAACCTGCCTGGGTGGATCACTTCGGAGGCCGATTTTAAGCTTGTGTTTCCACACAAACTGTCTTTGTAACCTTGTTTTTTAGCTTATTTTTTTTATGACAAATGACAATGGAGATATTATTTTTTTATTTGAGATGAGAATGTCTTGTCATCTGTACACCATTGTACCTTAAAGTGGGTCAAGAATTTTAGCGGCCCCCAAAAGGGGAAAAGACGCTATTAGTTTTTTGTGGCCTGTCTGTCCGTATGTCTGCCTGTCTGTCCGTCTGTCTGTCTGTCTGTCCGTCCGTCCCGTTTAGATCTCAGAAAGTAGAAGAGAAAATGAAAATCGGACATCACAATAATTTAGATCATTCAAAGTTCTGATGCAACGGCTACCTTTTCTTTTCTAAAAGCTCAAAATCTATTTTTTTAAAATCATTTATGCAAGCAGTTTTTAAAGAGAAAAACCTAATTAGTATGCATTATAAATTAGAATTAATTTAAGACAATTAATAATGTTATAAATTTCATTTTATTTCACGTTTACTATTGTTCCAACGTACGTGTATTTACTATCCTAGTAACCAACCCAAAAGAGGCAAAGAAAAGAGACCTAATGCGTAAGGATTACTGGGGCACTACATAAGATCTGTCAACCTTCTATCTACATTCTTATATGTCATTTGTCTTTGATATAATTTCATTCGGATGTTCTTTCTGAAAATATTGAAACCTGCCTGGGTGGACCACTTCGGGGGCCGATTTTAAGTTTGTGTTTCCACACAAACTGTCTTTTTAACCTTGTTTTTTTCGTGTTGCCAAATTATCTAATAATAAATCTTTTTTAGCTTTTCTTTACTACAATGTAACATGTTGTAAATTTAATTGTATGGATAAGGTTAAAAATTATTATTTAAAAAATCTAAGTGTACGCTAAATGAATATATGGAGATGCTGAGATTGAGGGGTAAAGCACTTGAAACTGAAAGTCCAAATATCGGAACTAAAGCTTGCGAGAGCTCACAGTGCTGTTCCAGACCACTCAGCTAGCAAGGGCAGCTATCTACTGTCTTTCTCCTAAATCAAGGAAGATACCAGGGTACTAATAACGTCCGAAGGAATGAAGGGTCTGAATGTAATGAAGTTTACGAACACACGCTAATGCTTTGAAATATATACCCCCCCCTTTTTCCCTTATAATCTATCCTTATAGTTTGTAGCAAAGTTAAAGTAATGGTTGTGATTTGTGATGTTAAAAGCCGAATCTAGTTTGCCTGTCTCTTTATGTTTTCATGATAGTAAATTGATCATCATTTCATTTTCTATATCAAAGATTTGGCTGTTTTTGTCTTCGCATATTATAGTCCTTTCAAGGCAGATAAGAATTCTCATGTTTTTAAATTGATAAATATTGCTATACATCAAGAGATTAAAGGATTTTTAGTCTCTTTTTACACATAGGCCCGTAACTTGATCCGAAGACTCGCATTTAAAAAAATGCGTTTAACAATCTATTATGTAAATCCCAAATTTGTCCGTGATTCTGTTTGTGGAAAGATGATTATAAAGAACAAATAATTACATCACTCCTTTAAGTTGATTATTGAAAGTAATATCTAGATCCAATAAACGATTGACGATGGGTAAAGACTAAACACTTACAGACACAATTTGCAAAAAATGTTCCGTTAAAAATCTTTTTCATAAATTATTAGATTCGTCAGTTCACCACTTAAATTCAAACTAAAATAACAGTAATTCTAACGTCTGAAGTGGTGCATTGATCCTTCACTATCGTTGGTTGACTATTTCATTTTATCGGGCGGATTATTCTCTATCTCCAATCCATCCTGATATGTTCTCTCTAGCTCTTCTTGTTATCTTCCAGTCTTCCGGTTTAAGATTTCAGTAATCCCCGGTCACTCACTGACCAGGACTTCAACCCCTGGATATCGTCACTCCGATTGGATCAAACTGCCAAGTTCAAGTATGTCAGACGCTGATCACAGCTGCCCAGTACGATAATGAGAAAAATGTTTCTTAATGTGGCCACTGGATCTACTCATTTCTTGCACTATAGGCTTATGATTACATTGTGTGAACAATATTTTTTTTGTAAGGTGACTATATCGTCAGTTAGGAGGGTAAGTGGTTGAGTGGGCTCTGAATGAATTATTTGTGCTTTTTTAAAGTACTAGAAATAGTTTGTATAAAGTACTGAAAAAAAGAGAAATTGGATGAAATTTAAGTTTTTTTGGCACACCACATCCCGAATAAGGAAAATCCGTTCATCACATTTATATCAGAATGAATTGCAAATAATATTAAAAGTGACTAATTTTAATACAGAAATTATAGGATACCGCTACAAAAAATCGCCTAACACCACCAATGTATGGAGTGGTGGTAGAGTGGAACTGCTAATGGTGGCAGGTCACTTGATGTCCAGAGCTAAATATTCCTTTGATTTACAGTACGTCTTCAAAACACGGTGTAATGAGATTTGAAGTCAGAAAGTGACAAATGTATAGCTGGAAGACTGTAGCATGGGCTGAAGTGACATGTGACAGTGTCAAGTTGTCATTACACACTCATAAAACGTCAATCTGAACACTTCTGACGCTTGCTACTATGTTTTGATTTTATATTGGCCTAAAAATAGTTTCCAAATGTTTAGCGTATACAATTAACAAATGTTAACCTTATACAGTCAACAAATGTTAGGCTTATCCAATTATCAAATGTTAACCTTATACAGTCAACAAATGTTAGCCTTATACAGTCAACAAATGTTAACCTTATACAGTCAACAAATGTTAGGCTTATACAGTCAACAAATGTTAACCTTATACAGTCAACAAATGTTAACCTTATACAGTCAACAAATGTTAACCTTATACAGTCAACAAATGTTAGGCTTATCCAATTATCGAAAGTTAAGCTCATCCAATCAATAAATTTTTAGCTTATACAGTCAACAAATGTTTATCTTATACTGTCAACTTAAAAAAAAAAGCGCGATCTGGCATTATAATTAGGTACTAGCATTACCCACCGGTTACGCCCGTTGATGTGTTCCCAGGAAATGTGTTTTTTTTTTGCCATGGATCCCAATACATTTTAGCGGCTCCCGTAAGAGAAAAAGCCACTATTAGTTTGTGTAAAATATCAGTTTGACTAGTCTGTCACACTCAGATCTCAAAAACTAGAAGAAAAATATAAAATATATATCTGTATAATGTAAAAGAACTGTTACAATACATATAAATATTTATAAACTGTGTTTTTTTCAGTTCTACTAGCTACCAAAGGTAAACGAAAACTTAATATTTGTTTATGAAGGCTAAATATGCACTTTATATGGAAATATCACGCATTTTAAAAAAATCGAATTTTTTATGCAGCGACTTTCGTGCAGGAGCGTATTGCACAGCCACATGGTACAAAATTAGTCCAATCAAAAAGTTTTAAATAGTAGATTTTTTGTTAGTGCCACCGTCAGGATAAAAGCCGTCCACTTTTGTGCATTTTGTCTGTTGGACTGTCGTCATATTTCAACCGCAAAATAAAGAATAAAAGGATATTGAAAACCTTTAATTCTCTTTCCAAAACATCACATTCTATCTATAATAGATTGTTCAGCATGTTTTGTGAAAAACAAATGAACATCAAAGTATGTTTGGTAATGTTATTACTCTTCTAATATATATTACATTTAATTTTATATGCATAAACGTCGCGAAAACGCACGATCAATAAAAAAATTGGTAATGCGGATAGTCACAAAATTCCCCCCTCTTCTGAAAGACTTGGATCCAAATAGAATGAGTAGTGAATTTATTTTCATTTAATAAAAATAATAATAGTTTTATAAAACTAAAATATAAATTTTAATTGCGACTTCTTGTATAACTTATTAACGAAGAATATGTAAAACATAGTAGAAAACATTGCATTAAGCCAGGGGCGTAGCTAGGGGTTCGGGGGCCCGGGGGGGACCGACCTGTTTTGGGGCCCCTTGCATTTTGACTTTCGATATATGACATGACATAATGTACGCAAAAAATATATTAGCCCAAGATCAAATTGGTTCAGTATATCAGTAAATTTAACCAAAAAAATCATTAAGACTCTTTTAATGAATAATACCGTTGGTTATTAGCTAAATAATGCACAATTGACAAATCTCGTTTCATATCGCTTCATGTGGTGCATTCTGTGCAGCAAAGACATCTATAACATCATCTACATCGATACTTTCTAGTATTTGTGACTTCACTGACATTAAAGCCATGATAAGCATTTCTTGCGTCATTGTGCTCCTGGGATAGTTTTTTTTTAGAATGACGCAATGCAAGTGGCCTGAGTTAGCGGTATTCAGAGGATGTTGCAAGGTTTGAGCCTATTGATGATTGTATTACTAGTTTGTTGATGAAAAATGCTCGTGCATCATTGACATCATTGAAGAAGCGATTTGCAATTTATTTCATCATGCAAACAGTAAAAAATAACACAGTTTGTCATAAGAGTGTCATCATCCAATAGGTGTCTTGGTCCAAGAAGAACCCAAAAGTATCCATTTTTTTTCCAGCCTTTGTAATATGTCCTTCATCCCCATATGAAATCTGTCCACCACTTCTGTCGCAACACGTTTGAATTGCAGTTCTATTGACAATCCTACTGAGTCCTACATTAGAACTCCAATTTCCCATCAAGTCTTTTCTTTCTTCTGGTAGTTTTGATTACAGAGAATCCATAGTATTCATTACCTTCTTTTGCTTTTTCGTTGTATTGGGTCATCAGTTTCGCCCGTTTCTCGCCATTTTGCAGAAAGCATGAATGAGTTTCAATTTATGTATTGTTTATGTTTTGTGCGATAGCACAAAGATTTGAAACATATTCCACAGAAGTGGGAAGGATCAATATCTTGCTATGCTCGAGCATAGAAATACTCCGATAAGACTCACAACTGCTGATGAGTAGAAGACTCAGGGACATCATTCCAACTGATCTCAAACTATTGAAACCAACGGTAACAGAAAATGCAATTACTCAACGAACGACAGATGAAAAGCAAAGTGAAATACGATGCAAAAGCAAGACTACCTAAAGGTTATTTTGTCGGAGAGAAAGTGAGAGTTCGTCTAGGACAAACATAGCAGAAAGCAGTTGTCATAAAAAAACATTCATCTCCCAGATCTTACATCATAAACAAACGATGGGGAAAAATACAGAAGAAATCAAAGCTTTTTGAACAAGAGTTTCGATGAAGTTTCTGGGTACCATGATACCGATGAAGACAACGAGCAGTAAACTGTAAGAATAAAAAAAATATACAGTTATAGACCAACGCCTAGCGAACTTGTTGTGCCAGTCAAGACTACCAGAAGTGGTTGAATTGTTAACGTTCCTAGTAGATATCAGGCTTAAGGAAGGATGTGATAATAACTTCAAAAGGAAGGATCTCTGGGGTTAATTTGGAAAAAAAAAGTTGAACAATTCATGTACAGTTACAAAAAAAAAGTGACAATTGTTGGATCTATCTCAGCAGAATGAAAAGCTGACTGGTTTAGAGATCACAGTTCAGAAATGTTGCTTTTGGGTTTATGCCTAACAGACGTATGCGCAGGCCAGACAGACGGCAACTCATTGTGGCTGCGTTGTCAAAGGTTTAGCTTTTGCGTCACGCTGTTTTGTAGCCCCACTCTGATCAACTCGGCATGGGGGAAGTTCCCATAGAAAGAATAACATTTTTTTTTCACAAATAAAAAAATATGCTATGATTGTGAAATTTCGTCTAACGAAAAGTCGTGCATTTGTTGTTTGCTTTTTATTCATTTCCCCATCTTTGCAATTCACTCTTTTATCAATCTATAAGAACGATTTTTTTAAATTTAGAAAAGCATTTTTCCAGTTAATTGCGGAAAGATGAATAGAGGGGTAATAACTCGAGTGTTAAGTTAATTCTGAAATTAAAGAAGCCAAACCCGAATAATGGACAATTCTAGCATTGTTAAGAATAACTTTTGGACCTGTTATACCCGATTCTGTAAATTCTGCTTTAAGGTTAATTAGCGTAACCTTAAAATACTCGCCATTTAAATCTATTATTAGTAAAGGTAACAAGATACCTGGAATTCTCTGTATACAGGGGCGACCTGAGCAGTGCAACGAGTGTCTTGTGCGGGGCCCTGAGCCCTAGAGTAGACTATATATATACCGTACCACATCACGCTAACGGGCTAATCCGTCTCTAACGCTGTCATGGGCCCCCAACAATAGCAATTCAGTATGTCCGCTTTTAACACTGTGGGTCTTATTTTTGTCACAAAACAGAATATTACTTAGATACTGTTTGTCTACTGCTGTATATACTTAATAATTATTGTTCTACATAAAAGATTTTCTTTGAAGTTTAAAAAGTTTAAAAGAAAAATACTCCCATGGCCTCACGATGTCTATGCACAGAAGCATATAAAACACTTAGGCGGAAGTAATCAATCCAAAGAGTTTATTTTGTATTCAAACATCTACGTCTAATCGGATTTTATTAGAAAAATGTGTAGTGATCAAGTTTGTTACAATAAAATCTCCGACCGTGGGGCCCCCACTTGCCTCTCCCGAAGGCCGCTACTGCTGTATATCATACAGTTTTATTCGTGGCAACAAAGAGAGTAATACTCTTGGTTTTTGCTGCAAGCACATGTTTGATCTCTTTAATCGACAACAAATCTATTAAAGATTTGTATTTTAAAATGTAAAACTAAATTAAAAAAACAACAACTTTGATCTCTGTGGGAAAAAATATTTTAAAAATAACAAAGTCAACGTACTGATAGACCTAGATCTAGATTTAGTCTTTGTTATAGGCCTAAATATAATCCATAAATGTTGAAAAAAAAGACACCCGTTGACACTATTTGTCAATCAAATAAATTAATTTATGTATTTACAAACACCTATTTGGGCCCCCCCCCCTAAGTGGGGGCCCGGGGGAATTTTCAAAACCTCCCCCCTCCTCCCCTCCCCTACGCTACGCCACTGCATTAAGCATCAACATGAAATAGAAAATTCAACTTTGTATTCAACCATTTTAAAGACGTTTATCAAATCTAATAAATAAATGAAGGCATTGTGCATTAGGTATGGGCATATTGAGGTAGATAGATGAAGGCTTTGAACATTAAGTAGATGAACTATGTAAGAACTTCAAAGTAGGAAAACAATGTTCTATTATTAATTTATATTTGTATTAGATTGAAATTCGCTGTTATTATTACATGCGTACGTAGTCTATTAGTCATGATATTTTGAGTTATATTATTATTACATCTGCATGGCTGCTTATATTTATTTTAAATATGTGTTCGTATATTTAATTATTTAAAATACTCAATTACTTACAGCTACTCAGTCATATAAAAAATAAAAAAACATACTTTCACCAATCTACTACTAAAAGCAGCCACGGAAATGACATTATACCATTTCCATGTGTGTGTGTGTTTTGTTTTGTCAGAACTATTGTTGTCTGACTTCTTAGATCTTTGTACATCTAAAAGACTGGATTTACCCATTTGTAAAATTAGTTTTGCACCATTCAGTTGATACAACAATTTGACAAACACACAAAGTATGAAGGTCTGAAAGGGAAATGTACTTCACTATTTTTTACACAAAGTATACAGCTTTAAAAAAAAAAAAAAGAACATCTGTTTTCCAATCCTTAAGAAAAAACTTCAACTGTCGAACATAATTATTTATGTTTG
>JADKLZ010000728.1:13372547-13391865 GCA_021533235.1 Biomphalaria straminea | reverse complement strand
AAGTTTAAAAATAAATTATATATATGTCTGTGTGTGTGTATTTCCGGTAATGAAAGCTAACGAAATACATATTTAGGGTATCTACATGTATTATCTCGCAAAAATATATAATTGTGTTTACACACACATACATAATTAATCTTTATTACATTCTGACCCATTCATTCTTTCGGAAGACGTTTATTGTATCCTACAATAGGTTCTTCCTGGAGTAAATGGAAAAATTGTAGACTCCCCACTCTTGACAGCAAGGGGGTCTGGGGGAGCGCTGAGAGCTACTCAAGTGCGGGGCGTAACCCTGCCACCATGCACTGTTTTCTGTATTAAAAGCCAACAAAATACATACTCTGAGGTATCTACATTCATTATCTTGCTATTAAAAAGTTGTTTTTCAAAAACCTAATGTGCTACTGGCGATTTTTGGAGGCATCTTCCTACCTGCTCTGAGGATCTTCACGAAAGTGTGGCGTAAAGCTGTACTAGGATGTCCCTTTTTGCGCTTTTATCGTAATGGCCTCCATGTCATCGCAACTATTTGTATGTGTTTTGCAAACCTCAATTCTACTCTCTGTCACAACCTTACTAAGGGGAGCCGCCCATGCTCTAAGCCAACACTACTCCAAACCCCACTTGCTCTTAAGGCCTTAAACTGATATTTTATTTCTATTGTCTGTACATACATTTTTAATAAAATAATTTGCAGGCGTTATGTCCTAGACCTGAGTCAGGGTATTGACAGCCCAGGGAATATCAGATGGCATCTTTTCATTTGTTTAGCAGTCTCATGGTTCTGTGTTTTTGTGTGCCTTTTTAAAGGAGTCAAGATACTTGGCAAGGTGAGTACACTTGCCTAGAGCTCTGAACAACTGAAGTGTCATTGTAGCTAAAATCTCTCTCCATTTTAATTTTAATTTAACTTTTTAATTAAAGCTAAAATTTCCATTGACACACACACATACTGAAAGGTTAACATAAATGTACTATTAGTGAACAAGTTTGTACATTTAAACACATGTAAATGAATGGCGTTACGTACGATTTATAATTGTCTATGTAATTTTAAACAACAGCTGAAAGAGCTTGTGAATATTGTTCTTGTAAACTAGTTTCACGTCTGTTTTACATGTTTTACATTTGTTTTAACATTCACCCAAAGGTGATGCACTTTGCAGCTCCTTTTCCTTACTTAGTTCTGACAATACTGCTAATACGAGGATGTACGTTGCCAGGTGCTACCAAAGGACTTCTGTTTTACATAGTACCTCGCTGGGAGAAGTTGACAGATTTTAATGTTAGTACTTTGATAAAGCATCTTTACCAATAAAAATATGCAGTTTTTGTGATATTAGGCATAGTGTATATTGACACAAAATATGCTAATGATTAGACATAAGTATATGTTAAAACTGGTTTTAAGTACCTGAAAATTTGTACTAAATAATTAAATACCTTATTGCTTGAAAACAAACCGGTAAAATCATGTTGTTCTCATCAGGTTTGGGGCGATGCTGCTTTGCAAATATTTTACTCTGTTGGAATGGCTTGGGGAGGCATCATCACCATGGCGTCTTATAACAAATTTAACCACAACGTGTATAGGTAATTAGATTTTAATTTGTGATATAGTTTAAAAAGAAAAAGAAACTGTTTATATTTTTTAAATTGTAAATACGAAATTTGATAAATGTTTGCTCGCTGGACTGTCGTTTGGATTTATCAAACCCTGCCCGCTTCCACCGCCCTTCGTCCTGCGGGAGGTTTGGACTAGGAAGTAAACTATCTTCTACTCTATATGAACATCCAAAACATGTAAAACATTTTACAAACAAATATTTTACAAACACTAAATAGCAGCGCCGGACTTAACCATTGTGACCAAGAAGTTATGGAAAGAGAACAAGTAATCTACAATGTATAATCACCAGTCACTAAATAGCAGGGCCGAACTTTAGCAATGTGGGTCCCTATGCGAAACGGATTTTGCGGAACAGGTTTGGGTAGAGAAGTGGACAATAAGTGAAATTTAAGAGTTTGTATTAGAAAATAAATTCGTCTCCACATTTTATTCATTCTTACTGCATACAGAATTACTTTACGAGCCATGCGTGTAGTGAAGTCATACAGTATATCATAATAATTATATTTCCTACATAGATTACGCTCAATAGGAGAATTACCAAATGTTTCAATCTATCTTTGAGAATTGTTGACATTAAGTAATTCTTTATTTGTTTTAGGCGCGAGAAGCTTCCCGTGTTTGTTACTATTAATAGTGAATAGCTGTAAAAGTGGTGTATTTTTATGAAGAAACTGCTTACATAAGTGATTTAAAAAATTAGAATTTTCGCTTCCAGAAAAGAAAAAAGAAACCGATGCATCAGAACTTGGAATGGTCTAAAATATTATGGTATCTTTTCTTGTTTATGAGATCTAAACGAGACAGTCAGTGTCGGTCAGACATCCCACACAAAACTAATAGCGTCTTTTCCCCTTTTGGTGGCAGCTAAAAAAGAAACGACCTGAATTCAAACTCATTCAATGTCCACATTCTAACCACTCTGCAGGTGAATAGCTCATGAATACAGATGATTCTATAGTTCTGGGGTCGGCAACCAGCGGCTCGCGAACCACATGCAGCTCTTTGGGTGAGAATCTGCGGCTCTTTAGTTCTAAATGCAAATATTATTAATTTTATCGAAACATTTTTTTAAAAATAGTTCTGAATAGTTTAAAGAGGGCTAGGCACAGATTCTATCTCTCAGTAATTTGTACTCGCTTTTCACCACACCCATCCCCAAATACACGCGTCGTTAATGTTACCATTCAGAAGGTCTCGAATGACGCCATCGTCGGATGTTTCTATGTAGGTTTTAATTCGCTTTCGACGCAAGACAAATTGGCGTCTTCACTGCGTGCTTTGGCTGTGACGTAAAGTTTGTTGTTTTAAGTAAATGAGTTAGAAGTGATTATTTTCTCAAATTTAGAAGCAGTCTACAAGTAAAGCTAATCGGGAAAGCTTTGTGGTGGAACTAGAAATTGCAAAAAAAAGGCAAACCATTTATAGATGGTGAGTATGTCAAAGACTGCTATCTACGTACATCTGAAGAACTGTTTCTTGATTTTAAAAACAAAAAAAAAATCTTGAAAAAAAATCAAAGACACGCACAAGTTGCCTATTTTGTTAGGGAATGATAAAATGCATGTCGTACAATAATACATTGAAAACAATAAGATCGATTTAAATAAAATCGTTTCAATAGCAACTGATGGAGCCAGAAATATGACTGGAAAAAATAAAGGGGCAACAAAGATTTTTCAAAGCAAAATAAACTATGAAATTCTTATGTTTCACTGAATAATCCACCCAAGAAGCACTTTGTACTCAAGACGATTCAAACCAAAATAGTAAGGTAATGAATTTGGTAATCAAGTTTGTTAACAGCATATTGTCCAAAGCACTATACTATCGTCAAATTAAAGAATTCTGAAACAAAATGGAGACTCTGGGTATTCTGAGCACCTTCTTCCTAATAATGTGCGATAAGGTATGGTGTTGAGACGTTTTGCTTTGTGCTTGAATGTAATAAATACATTCCTAAATGCTAATGGCATTAATTATTAGAAAACGACAAATATTTGCAAAGATTTTTTTTATGGTTGATACAACAGAGAAATTAAATGAGCTGAAACTAAAATTGAAAGAAAAGGAAAATTCATCATATGTTTTGGTGAAAGAATCGGTTTGTTTTGACGAACAAGTAATTCTTTTCTCATAAGATATTCAGAGTCAAGTTACTTCATTTTCAATGTCTAAAGCAGTATCGCAATAAAAACAGAGCTACTATTGACACGAATTACATAAGCACAGTTTAAAAAAATCAAAGATAAATTTTTTGACAGATTTGAACAGTTCAAAACCAACAAAACCTTTCTACCATTCCTATTCCTAATAAATCCTCTAAACACAAAATAATGAAATCCACGTTGTTCCATTTGGAATTGATACGGGATTTCTAGAAATTCAATTGGTCGATTTATAAAATAAAGCTTTATGGAATGGAAAATTTACAGAGTTAAAAAATCAAGTTGGAAAAGTTGGAGCTCCAGAAATGTATGAACATGACGCAACAAAAGTGGACAGTTTTCAAAGAAATGCCGCTAGTTGATTAGGCGCATGGAAGAATCTTCCAGATTGCTACAGTGAGGGCATTTGGAGTACAGACTATCTTCAGATTGACATATTCGTGCGAGAAATCGTTTTTAGCGGCCCCCGAAAGGGGAAAAGACGCTATTAGTTTTGTGTAGCCTGTCTGTCCATCTGTCTGTCTGTCTGTCAGGCTGTCTGTCTGTCTGTCTGTCCGTCCGTCCCGTTTAGTGCTCAGAAAGTAGAAGAGAAAATGAAAATCTGACAACACGATAATATAGATCATTCAAAGTTCTGATGCAGCGGCTACTTTTTTTTTTCTAAAAGCTCAAAATCTAATTTTTAAAAATATTTTATGCCAGTAGTATTTAAAGAGAAAAAAACCTAATTAGTATGCCATATAAATGAAACCTAATTAAAGACAATTAATAATGTTATACATTGCTTTGCGATTCACGTTTGTTTTGTTCCAACTTAAGAGTATTTACTATCTAAGTAATGAACTCATAAAAGAGGTGTGGCAGTTGCCTTGAACATTGGCTTTACAAGGCTAACGTGGAGAGATCAAAGCACGAAAGATGTATATTTTGACCGCTGGGGCACTAAATAGGATCTGTCGTTTATCTTTGATATAATTTTTTTTAAATGAACTTTTAGCAGCGACTTTCGTGTACTAGCGTAAAGCCCGGCCATGACATGATTCTAAACTAATTTCTTAAACTTTGTTAAAAATCAGATTTAAAAAAAAAAAGTTTTTTTATTGCCCCCATTAGAATGAAAGAAGTATATTTTTGTGCGTTTTAACTGTTGGTTGGTCTGTCCGTCACGGTTAGATAAAAAAACTAAAGGCTTTTGAAAATATGATTTAACCTTTACTGTTCATCCAGAATTATTGCGATAGTTTAAAATATCTATAATAGATTGTTCCGGATGTTTATGTCTAGATCTACATTGAAATGTTATAATAAACTAAAACTAATCTTCTATTTTTTAAATTTAATATTGCATTCATTCTATTGATTATCTGGGCTTTTTATTTTAATTTTATCTAAATTCTATCTAAATTACATCCAAATTATTAATAATAATAATTAATTAATAAATAATTAATTAATTAATAAAAAATATATTGAGAGTGTTAAATCGGAAGTTAAGTTTATGTCTACATCTCTACAGATCAATGCTGAAAGATTATTTAAAATCGCTCGTGTGACATATTGTATATATCAGGTTATTAGTTTGTAACCAGTTAGCGTTCTGAACTGATTATCTCGACGCTCCCGGGTTATGTGTCTGTTTGTTTTACATGTTTCGATTGTTTCTTCAGAGTTAAAGATAGTTTACTTCCTATTTCAAACTTTCCACAGACGGGAATGGGAGCATGCAGGAATTGAGCCAGGGACCAACGATAAATCCGAACTACAGTCTATTGCGCAAACATCAAGATAAGGCAGGTTTATACCCTGCTCGCCATCCTCCGTCGTCCAGCGAGAAGTTAATTATTTTCAACTTTGAAGGAACATCCGAAACATCTTGCGAATAGGCGGATCTGACAGGGATCCGACTCCGACGGGGGACGCCTTTGTAATCTTGTTTTTTCTTGAATATAATTAAAAGCACAGTAAGAAGCCAACTAACAATTGTAAAGTTAGAGTCGTGTTTGAAACTAAAAACAACAAGTTATTAGCCAAATGTATCTGAACAATCTAAGACCATGCAAAGCCAATGCTCTCATTGAATTCGTTTGTTCAATTTTTTGTTATACAAGTTCAACTTAGTGTTTAAGAAAATGTTTAACTGCTTTAGTTATTACCGAAATTAAAAAAATTATCTAATAACGCCATATATATATATACTAGACAGATATTACCCGCTGCCCGCGGGTCTTAACTTGCGTATTGCTGATGTAGTCAGTGATATAGTGCATTAGAAACAATTAAAGAAAATAATTATGTTGTAATTAAAGCGAATGCGTGAATTCACGTTAAAACAAGATTACAAAAAGAGTTTGTGTGATACACAAACTCAGAGGCGGCCCCCGTCGGAGTCGGATCCCTGTCAGATCCGCCTATTCGCAAGATGTTTCGGATGTTCCTTCTAAGTTGAAGAAATTAGTTTAGAATCATGTCATTTCCGGGCTTTACGCTAGTACACGAAAGCCGCTTCTAAAAGTTCATTTTAAAAAATGTGCGTGATATCTTAGTGTATAATGATTTTCTTATTGTAACATTCCTCCCTTACATTTACGTAATTGTTTTAGAATTGGTGTTTTGTTATTAAAAAACCGCTAATTAATTTTATAAATTAAACGGTTTGCTTTTAGAAAACTAAAAGTAGCCGTTGCACCTAAACTTTTCAAGCCGCATTTAATGGTGAAAAAATATTTTTCGTATCTCTTCTAGTTTTGGTGCCCTGAGTGTGACAGACGGACAGACGGACATTTTGCACAAACCTAATAGCGGCTTTTCCCCTTACTGGGGCCGCTAAAAAATAAAAACTTAAATTTCCTTTTCAGGATTTCAAATTTGAAAAATTATAAAAAACTTCAAACTCAATATATTTTGTGATTTTGTTTTCAATGGACAGATTGCTTGATTTAAAATTCGTTTTTTAAAAGCTATTAATAGTTGTTAATTAACTTTAGTTTTAAAAAAGCTTTCGCATGACGCCACGTAGATATGCATTTGGCAAGAGCAGTTAAAGGCTTAAATCTAAGGCTGGTAGAGGTTCGTTGACGTCCTTCAAAACTTTGCTGCCTGTAGATGTCTTCTAGTTCACATATCTTGTCGTCTGGCTGAGTATAGAAGAGATAGATGCACTCAGCATTAACCTCTTGTTCTTTACTTGAATAGTAAATCCGGCATCTTAAGATTACTATCCTGATATTTCCTTATCATTAAAACTTATTTTTCTGTTGCATTAACATGCTAGTTTGACTTCCATGTCAATTG
Organism: Biomphalaria straminea; assembly: GCA_021533235.1. NCBI lineage: Eukaryota > Metazoa > Mollusca > Gastropoda > Planorbidae > Biomphalaria > Biomphalaria straminea. The sequence goes on along the minus strand of JADKLZ010000728.1, from coordinate 13,384,770 downwards.
TTTTTGTAGCGTAAGTCCGACTGACTAATTGTTCCAAATTTGAAAATGTTCTTCGGTCTTCTCGCGAGTTTCTCATTGTGGACATGCCCATTATAAAACAAGAAAATCTTGCTATAGATGTTTCCTAATTAAAAGTTTATTCAACTATTCTTATGCTTTATGATCTAGCTTCTTTTTAAAGTTTGTATTTATTATTATTTTTTTTTTTTGGAAATATGCATTTTTTTCACTCGGATGTCACCTCCTATTAAGTGACGCCCGTTGCGGACCGCACCCCCTAGTGACGCCACAGGTTAATATTAATATAGAATTAAAATATGAGTTTATTGAAGCCTAAATATAGAGAATGAAATAAATTATAGTGTCCGGAATCAAATAATAAGGGTCAAATTAGTCTGAATTAAATGAAAACACATGGCCTCTTTGACCTTAAATATAATAACAAATATAGGTTAGGGGTAAAAATATAAGTAGCCATCATTATTCTCCTTAAAATAAAGAAGATTTTCATCCTTCATTTTCTTTTCTATGTCGCGTATCAGTGTCAAATAATGCGCTGTCAATGTCAAACTTTGAAGTTTTGGCATATAGGTGTCCGAATAGCATAAATTACTTTAATATATGTAGTCTCTGACTATTCATTATTTTGTGATTTTATTACATTAAATATTTAGCTTTTTTTCATTACCAATATCTCCATTGTTAATTTACCAGTTTGTCCTAAAACCATATAATTAGTTGCATTTTTTATGTAATCTTAATAGTATAACTTAGTCTTAACTTAATAGCACACTCTGAAGCATACCACATTGTTCCGTTCTCCATAAGTAAGAATCTGAAGTACAATATTGTAAAAAAAAACAAACTGTTACAAACAACATGTTAATATGGCTAACATTGGTAGAGATAATAGGCCTACATAACAATTCCTATGCAGACATCGAATTTGTACCTTTTAAGTTTGCATTAGTTCGTACTTTCTAAGACTGATGTAGTGGTAATTTTGATTATGATTTTTATTGGAATTCGGGGGGTAACTTTAAAACAGATTAAAACAGCAAATTCATGGAATTTGGTGACTGCAGTTTTACTTAAGAAATGTTTAAAAGATTTTGATGTTTATGAAATTAAAAATTGTGTATTTTAGAAAATATTTTAGTTTGTATTTCTTTTGTCTCCAGAGACTCTATGTTGGTGCCTGTAATTAATTGTGGAACAAGTCTGTTTGCCGGCTTTGTAATTTTCTCAGTGTTAGGCTATATGGCACATGAACTCAACACTAGCGTAGATGAAATTGTAACTCAAGGTAATTACTTGAAAAAACTTTCGAGCTAATACATGTATGCTAGGGTCCATAAGTGACTGGTTAGCGAAAATTACATAAAAGATGAATAACTTTCCAAGCACTCTGTATATATTTCCAATTCAAAATACAATCTTAATATAAATTTGATATTTACATCTTTAAATCATATTCTTAATTATGGTGGGCGACCAGCCCACTTTTACGGTATACAGATGTATGCAAACGCGACATGAAGCTATTAAAGATCGACACTAGCAACTGGGAAAAAGCAGCACTGGATAGATCCACATGGAGAGAGAGCATAAGAGAAGGGTCTCGGATTGCAGATGCCATACACAACAGAGGCAGAAAGAAGGCTAAAAATGCAGCTGCGCCTGGTGATTTTATATGCCCAACCTGCAACCGCAGCTGTGTATCAAGGATTGTCTTCTTTAGCCACACAAGAAGGTGCAAGGGGAAAATATCATGTCTCGAGACTTAAAATGCCACAGTATTAATTATGGTAATTATGATGCAGATACAGTAAACTTGTTACAAAAATCTTACTTGAACTTGATAGGGAACATGATAGGGAACATGATAGAAAACATGATAGGGAACAAGGTGAACAACATAGTATCAAAAAGAGTAAGGCCGAATAGACCATTGATAAAATGGTATTGCAAGGAATAGACTCGTTGGTAAAGGGGAAGGTTGCATGGTCAGGACTGTGACTGCACAAATAGTGGTGACAGAGGCGCTGGGGATTGGAGCGCTGTCTATGACTGTGTTGTGGTAATCCTTGCGGGTGTGACTAGAAACATGACAACTCTTGCTGTGATGATGTCAACGAGATGTATCGAATCAAAGGAAAATATACAAATGAAGAAACTATGTGCCTGAAGCTTTTGTTCCTGTTACGAGTACCTCATTAAGCCTGACAAATCAAGACAACCTTGGGTCTGCGTGGCTGTGGACCTTAAGACCTCTGCCTATCTTCCGGTGCTTTCGAGGGAAATTCGAAAATCGTTAACTACATCCAGAAGTTTAGCATGAACTGCACGTGCATTAAACTTTTGTCATCTGAGCTGGCAAAAGGAAGACATCTGCAACTTGAATTAGAAGAGACATATCTCCTGGACGTGAGATTGTTAGCTAATGATGACTTCGTCTGCAACGTGGCTAGATGTAAACCTACAGCTCCCTTGAGAGGCTTCTGTCGGGACGGTCTGCTGAAGCAGCGTGTCCGAACAACGACACTCTCTGTCAAATGATGACGTCATCGTCTCAAGAACTGGCTAGCCAGTTGGAGGAAGGAAAAGCGACGGTTGCAGAAAACTGTAGATGGCTTCGTGGAGAATTCGCCGTCGTCTGTCGTCCCCACTGATCGACCTCCACCTGAACTGACAAGCCTCCACCGCTTGAGATATTTTTCGAGGAAGAATACTCATAAAGGAGGGAGCAATATTGTATCTCTGTGAACAGAACACAAAAGCAAACTTCAGACTAGTGGTCTTTACCTGATCGTTCATTTTCGTAATTACACAAATATTTCCAAAATAATTTCGGGTGTATATCCTTCCTTAAGAAATTATTTAACCAAGGGGAACTCAGTCTCCTGGAACCATTAACATAAACAAGCTAAAGTTGCTAAAACTCACTATCCGTGATGTCACTAAATGTCGCATTTAAAGTCCTTCCACTATGATGCGTCTCTCTGCTAACTAAGTGTCTAACACCCGATTGACCATCGGAAAGGATTTTATCCGTCAGATAGGCATGGATCAAGGGCTTTTCACCCCCAGTCCTTTGTGAGCGATCCACCAATACCATCCGGTACAGGATGATACAACCAGGGCTACCATGTATCATTTCCTGTCGAGTCTGAGTTATAACATTTTATTCAACATCTGAAAACATAACATTCTATTCAACACCTGAAAACAAGTGACTCATACATGATACAAACTTTTGTTAACTCACATAAACTTAAATTAAAAATTGAAGAATGGCATTGTGAAAAATAAGTACGAATATTTGTTTCTGATAATTTGTGAAATTTTTAAGTTATGAAAATTTGTAATAAAGCTTGTCACTAATAAATATCTCATTAAAAAGATTATAAATATCAATACCATATTATTCTTTTATTACACAGGACCAGGTCTAACATTTGTAGCCTACCCTCAGGCTATCGCTACAATGCCTCTAGCGCCATTATGGTCAGTTTTGTTTTTCCTTATGCTATTTACTGTTGGATTAGATAGCCAGGTCAGTGCTTATATAGAAAACTTTGTATAATATTTTCATACGATATTTCGTAATATGACTGCTATTCCTAAGTGTAAAAACTCTATCAGTATTTGGTCCAATGAGCTATATCTGAGCTGTTTTGTTACCTTCTTTAGTGGTCAATAAAAGCCCCTCTACAAAGTTTATAATATATCTCCATCTACTCTACTTTAAAAAATATTATTTTATGCATTGATTACTTAACATTCTCATAATTTATTTCTTTTCTTCTGGAGGTTTCATTTTTTTAAAAATAATCCTCTATAACTAAATTACAATGCAATTTTCTTTCAGTTCGGAATGTTTGAAACTATCATAAGTAGCATAATTGATGAATTTCCAGACAAACTTAGACACAGAAAGACAGTAATCACAGCTTTAGCATGTTTCATTGAATTCCTCCTTGGTATATCTTGTATTACTCAGGTAAGCTATTGACAAGGTCTAGAGTACATCTATTTCTACTGGGCTATTGTGCCCATTATTCTAACTCTATTTCGAGGCAGAGAAAGAGAGAAAGTGTATACATACATTTGAAATTAATGAAAACAATATTTAATGATTTCTTATCTTCTTATCTTATCTAATACAGACGTTACTTAAAAAAAAGATGGTTACGTCTTATGTTCCATGCATCTCGTCACGCATGTTAACCAATGACTTAAATTATGGCAAGTCACTTGTGGCTGGCCCAGGAAACCCATTCCAGGCTCTAATAACACTAGGAAAGAAGGAGCATTTGTAACTATTTTTACCTTTGTTTTTGTTTAGAGCTATTTCAGGCTTTCAGCTTTCTCAATGCGATAGGATAACTTCCATCACTAGTTTGGACTAGTCGGGAACAAAAGTAGGTGGAGAAAGAATGAATTATCCTGTCATCGTTTTTTAAATGCATTTTATCTATAAAAAAAATCTCTCAACTTGAATTCGAATTTCGAACTCTACGGTTTAAGTCTCCTCAAGCCAATTAACTAACATATTCGCGAGCGAACTTTTTATAATTATGTATTGTTAAGTATTGTTTGAAACGACAACCTAATCCTCCACACAAAGTATAAAGGGTACTTATTTAAACTATACTACACACACTATGGAAATGTCTTTCCCTTGTTCGATATCAAACAAAATAATTAATTAAAAATAGTTGTTTAGTTAATTGTTTAATTTTGAAGTTAAATCTTGTCAAGTAGCGGTACAAGAAATAATTGTGCGAAACTTTAAATTCATTCAAATTGGGAGAAATAAGGTGCACCAACTTTTGACCAGAGTTGATATAGGCCTAAGCTTTGGGAAAAAGACCATTAATGTTTTAAAATGCTTTTCAGATCTTTAAACATTAAAGTGGCTTTAAAATTTCCAAAGAGAATGGTGTAATCAACGCTTTCTTTTCTCCATCTGACACCAATCCAAAGTAGTGTCTCCACCAGTATACGAGTCATTACATGTGATTGGAGAAAGCATACACTGTCTCCCGCGTTCCAGTTTCCATCTAAGAAAAAAAAATGATTTCTCGGTGTACACTAGTTTCTCTGTTTTGTTCATTATTTTTAGGGAGGCATCTATGTCCTTCAAATTATGGATTGGTATTGTGCAAGTTTTTCTCTCATGCTCATTTCACTGACGGAATGTCTTGCTCTTGCATGGGCTTATGGTAAGTACACTTGAATAGTTTGTAGTGAAGCTAGGCATTTATTTTAAAAGCTTACGCCTACAATTATTAAACGTACATGTGACATTTTAACATTTTTTAAAAACGTAGCTAGTGTTTTAATATTTATCATTATCTATAAAGTGGGTTTATTTGTTATATCTATGTCTATATCATACTATATATATAAATATGTTAACATATAACCTACAAGGTAAAATTTAAAATAATATATAGTTTTCATAAAACAATTATTTCTTAAAAATCTTAGTTATTAAATTCAATTCATTAGATCTAGATCTACATACACTAGGTATTATTATTATTGACTAATTTTTTTTATATCATGTAGGCGTTGATAACTTATATCGAGACATCATTCTGATGACTGGCAAGAAACCCCACTTTTGGTGGAGGTATATGTGGAAATTTGTCACACCAACTGTGATCATAGTGAGAGACATGTTATAATAAATAAATACTCAGTCTTAGGTTCATTGGTGAACAAATCATTAGTGATAGACTTTGTAGATCAATGGTAGCTATGTTGTTCTATTCATCTATTGGTAGGTTTTAAATGTAAAACTGTCAATCAACTGATTGTTTATAAATAGACTTGGTAGGCTCTTTCGTAGATATTCGTAAGAAATCTTGGTAGGCTCTTTTGGAAGATATTTATAGACTCAGGGGTGTAGCTAGGTATTTGGGGGCCCCGGGGGGATTGACTTCTATGGGGGCCCTTGCATTTTGACATTCGACATATGACATGACATAATGTACGCAAAAATATATATAAGCCCATGATCAAATTCGTTCAGTATATCAGTAAATGTAACAAAAAATAATCATTAAGACTCTTTTAATGAATAATACCGTCTTTTATTAGCTAAATAATGCACACGTGACAAATCTCAATTCATATCGGTTCACGTCGTGCTTTCTGTGCATCAAAGAAATCTATAACATGATCTACATCGATACTTTCTAGTATTTGTGACTTCACTGACATTAAAGCCATGATAAGTCTTTCTTTCGTTATTGTGCTCCTGGGATAGTTTTTGATGAACTTGAGCTTTGAGAATGACGCAAGTGGCCCGACTTAGCAGTATTTGAAGGAGGTTGCAAGGTTTGAGCACACGTAATTACCATATGAAGCCTGTTTTCGCAATATGTCTATTGTGGATTGTATTACTGGTTTGTTGATGAAAACTGCTCGTACATAAATGACATCATTGAACAAGCGATTTGCCATTTATTTCATCATACAAACAGGAAAAAGTAACACAGTTTGTCATAAGCGTGTCATCATCCTACAGGTGTCTTGGTTCATGAAGAAACCCAAAGGTATCCATTTTCTTTCCAGCCTTTGTAATCTGTCCTTCATCCCCATATGAAATCTGTGCAGCACTTCTGTCGCAACACGTTTGAATTGCAGTTCTATTAACATTATTCTACGTTAGAAGTCAACTTTCCATCAAGTCGATTCTTTCTTCTGGTTGTTTTGATTACCGGGAATCCATAGTATTCACTACCTTCTTTTGCTTTTTCTTGGGATTGGGTGATCAGTTTCGTCCGTTTCTCATCATTTCGCAGAAAGCATGGATACGTTTCAATTTATGTATTGTTTATGTTTTGTACGAAATCAAAAGGATTCAAGACATACAAAAGTGGAAAAGATCCATAACTCGCTATGCTCGAGTATAGAAATATTCCGATAAGCATCACAACTGCTGATGAGTAGAAGACTCAGGGACATCATTCCAATTAATCCAAAACTATTGAAACCATTGGTAGCTGAAAATGCAGAGACATTACTCAACGAACGACAGATGAAAAGCAAAGTGAAATACTATGCAAAAGCAAGACTACCCAAAGATTACTCTGTCCGAGAGAAAATGAGAGTTCGTCTAGGACAAACATGACAGGAAGCAGTTGTCAAAAAAAACATTCCTCACCCAGATCTTACATCATAAACAAACGACGGGAAAACATACAGAAGAAATCAAAGCTTTTTGAATAAGAGTTACGATCACGATATCTTTGGGTACTATGATACCGATGAAGACAACGAACAGTAAACTGTTAGAACAAACGAAACAGACAGTTATAGACCAAAGTCTAGAGAACTTGTTGTGCCAGTCAAGACAACCAGAATTGGTCGAATTGTTAAAGTTCCTAGCAGATATCAGTCTTAAGAACTTTAAAAAGAATGATGTGATAATAACTTCAAAAAGAAGATCTCTGGGGTTAATTTGGAAAAACAAAGTTGAACAATTCATGTACAGTTCCAAAAAAGGTGGCAATTGTTGGATCTATCTCAGCAGAATGAAAAGCTGCCAGACTGAGAGAGTGATTATCACAGTTCAGAAATGTTGCTTTTGGATTTATGCCTAGACGTATTCGCAGTCCAGACAGACCGCCACTCATTTATTTTTTGTATTCATTTTTCCACCTTTGCAATTCACTCTTTTTATCTCTCTATAAGAACGGATTGAGGAAAGATGAATAGAGGGTAATAACTCGAGTGTGAAGCTTAATTTTGAAATTATAGAAGCCAAACCCGAATAATGGACAATGCTAGCATTATTAAGAATAACTATTGGATCTGTTATACCAGATTCTGTAAATTTTGCTTCAAGATTAATTAGCGTAATTTGCTTCAAGATAAATTAGCGTAACCTTAAAATACTCGCCATTAAAATCTATTATTAGTAAAGGTAACTAGATACCTGGAATTTGCTGTATATCATACAGTTTTATTCGTGGCAACAAAGAGAGTAATACTGTTGTTTTTTACTGCAAGCACATGTTTGATCTCTTTAGTCGGCAACAACTCTTTTAAAGATTTGCATTTTAAAATGTAAAAATATTTTAAAAACAAAAACTTTGATCTCTGTGGGAAAACATATTTAAAAAATGTCAACAAAATAAACGTACTGATAAACCTAGATCTAGGTTTAGTCTTGGTTATAAATTTAATTTAATCCATAAATATTGAAAAAAAAAGACACCCGTTGACACTATTTGTCAATCAGATATATTAATTTATTTATTTACAAACAAATTTCGGACACCCATCTTTGTATCTACCCTAAGTGGGGGCCCGGGGATCTTCAAAATCTCCCCCTACCCACCCCCCCTTAGCTACGCCATTGCATAGACTTAGTTGGCTCATTTGTAGACTGAATAGGCCCTACTTCATTAATATTTAATATTATTTGATATTTTTCATTCTGTGTTTCAGTTTATTTGGACCTTCAGTGTTATAACACTTGGCCCTGTAACATATGGACCAAACTACAAATACCCTTACTGGGCTGTCGTTTTAGGCTGGCTGTTGGCTGTCATATCCGTTCTGCCTATTCCAGTTGTTGCGCTTTACAAAATCTCATCTATTAGAGGATCATTCAGAAATGTAAGTAGAAACAAAACAAACTACATTTGTGATTTCACGTAAATGATATTATTGCTATCACCAGATGTAGTCATGAACCTTTCAAAAATCAGGTATAGTAGCAGTATTTGTCATGTACATTGGACCTATTTCAAATGTTTCATTATCCTTCACTTTCATCTAGCTTTGTTCTATTTTACCATTGGGGCACCATACAGGCTCTGTCAACCGCCTTTCTCCATTCTTCTTTGTCCTTTGCCTTGGTTAGAATTCCATTTACTGACAGGCCTGTTCATTCTTTGTTCTTTCTCTGTCTTCCTCTTCTTCTCCTTGCACTATTTGTCTCTTGAAGGTAGCGCTTTGTTAGCCCTGCCCCCCCTGAGGACCTTGTCATGTGGCCATGGAGCTTTAATAGGTATCTTACCATCTGAGATTAGACACTATTATGACCCCTTAAAAATGAAATGGATTTATTTATTTACCCTTACTGAGCTATCATATTAGGCTGGATGTTGCAAATCTACCTACCGTTACGCAAAATGCGTATTCGTTACGCAAAATCTCCCAAAAATGACCGCGTACGCAAATACGAATTTAACCCGTCGCGTTACGCATTTCTTATCTTTTTTCCCCCTCTCTAAACTGGCTTACGATCGCTCACGGAGGTCACGCTAAGCGGCACTTCGATATAGATGTCACGCGCTAAGCCGTCCTATGGGGAAAAACAAACTGAAAAGGTGGGGTGGACACATTGCGCCCAGATCTTAATGTTGATTGGTAGCAATTAGATCTGATCTACAATGAAGAATGCGAGAGTGATGAGAGTGGCGGGTTGGTGCCATTCAGTCACTAACGTGACTTTGAGTGATGAGAGTGGCGGGTTGGTGCCATTCAGTTACTAACGTGATTTTATTTTCATTAGAAATCAATAAATTTGGAGCTTTAAAAAAGTCAAATACAAAAATAAAAGAAATTCCCGTATTAATTTTAATAAAAAAAAATATATAAGTGCTATTGATTCAAAACATCGTATTTTAGCTAGACGTCTAGATCTAGATTCTAGAATAATCTGGATCTATAAAGATCCTATAGATTTAGGAATCTATATTTAGATCTAGATCTATATGGAACTAGATTAACTAGATCTACTTATTATACAGTAAGTTCCCCTATCAGACCTTGTGGTCTATAGGCAGATGATGTAATTGTAAAGGCCATCTGATTTTGTGGCCTACGGTTAAAGAGGTTGTGCCAGCACAACGACCAACCGCCTTTACTTTTCCCCAACTAATGTCAGGTACCCATTAGACTGATTAGAGCTGGGTGGACTTAGAGGCGCCAAGGATCCCGAAATAAAAATCCCAGACTTCACCGGGATTCGAACCCGGGACCCCAGGTTCAGAAGACAAGCTCAGCCACTTCGCCTCCCCTATTATACTGTTATACAGTAGATCTAGAATAATATAGATTCTAGAGTATTCTAGACCTATATATCTACCGTCTACGCTAGATTATCTAGATCTGGATCTACAACATTCTAGATCTTGGTCTACGTTTGTACTGTCTATTGTAGCGCATCCATGAGACCGGTAACACTACTCACTTAGAGTCTAAATCTGATCTAGCTTATTGATCTTATTTTAGATTAAGGTTAAAGAAGTGCAATGAGTAGGTCTAGATCTCTATTAATATTTCTAGATTCTATAGGCATAGGCCCACAATATTATTATTATTATTAGAAATTAATATAAATTAATGTAGTAATAGTAGCATTAGTTAGATCTAGATCTATCTAGTAATCTAGTAGTTTAGAGGGATAAAAGCTCTGCAATTATTAGATCTGGTCAATCTAGATTCTAGATCAAGATTTTATCATTTCGGTTTATACGGTTAAAAAAAAGTCGTTCGCGTGTGTGTTACACATTGAGGTCCAGAAATACACATTTTGATCCTCAGAAATACACATTTGGACTTTTTTTAGGTATGCATGTATGCTGTTGGCTGTCATGTCTGTTCTGCCTACTCCAGTTGTTGCGTTTTACAAAATTTCATATATTAGAGGATCATTCAGAAATGTAAGTGTCTCTGAAGGATATCCTCAACGGGCACCTTTTTTGTTCTTTGCCACAGTCTGAATTAATGATCTTGTCAAGCTGGCAGATCATAAGAATCTTACTGGATTTTCGTTTATTGCATTGATGGTGGCTCCTCTTCAGGTTTTTTATTTCATAAAGCAGTTTTGACTTAACAATGGTGTTGAAGTTCCTGATCTTGGTGGTGGTGCATATTTTCTTGGATTGCCATATGCTCGAGCTTTACCAATGTTGTTAATAACAAATGCATATATTTCTTCATGGTTGATACTGCTAAGTTATGTGAAGCTTTCTATCTCTTGCAGCACCCTGCCTTGGACTCTGATGGATGTGTCATTGCACGCCTTTATATTGATCTTTATGCTCTATAATATCCAAGTTAACCCCAGAGTTTAGCCTAATAAAATCTTTGTTGTATTTTGGAATGCAAGGGAAATGATAAAATGATAATATTTTTTTTTTTTTTACATTTTCACAGCGTCTCAAAAAGTTGTTGAAACCAGATCCATCATGGGGACCATCTCGACCTGAAGATCATTTACGTTACATTCAGGAGTTAGAAAAGACCAAGAAAGTTTCAGTCAATGGAAGTATGGAAGGTAGAAGCTACTCAATAAGTATGGGAGACTCAGATGAGTCCTCAGTTGTGTTTATCCCAAAAAATTAGATATCTTTCTGTTTCAATCAGTGAACAAAGTAAATATTAGTACTACAAAAGAACTATCAGAAATTCTTTAAATATTGGTTATAGTTGTTTAATGTGTTCTATTATAAAACATCCAAATAGTAAGAAATGTATCTAAAGCTAAATGGACATCAAAACCCAATGACATTCCATCCTAAACTGTTGAATAAAAAGATCTGCAAATAATTTTGTTAAATGTTCGTTAATTTTGTCTTTCAAATATTTTTTTAAGCAAATGTATGAAACATTTTTGTACATTTTACACAATTTTAAATGAAGTAAAAATGGAAAGAAATTTTCAAAAAAAGAATTGTATGAAATAAATATTTAATTGTATACTTTATATGATTTTGTAAAAGCTGTCTAATGATGTGATTTTTGGAATATGTCACAGTGACTGTCTTATAATTTAGGCCTACCTAATGATAAAAGAAATTGAGCATGTAAATATAATTTAACTCTTTTTTCTTAAATTATCGATTATCATATATTTTTAAGTTTAATTGAAACAATTTTAATATAAAAAATATTTATTATGTAACTGAGAAAAAATATAGCTAAACATTGTCATTTTGCTAATATTTGTCCTCTAAATGCCACTCCCAGGGTTACATTATCATTATCATTGAAAGCTCACCATATTTTATTCTTACCAAGAGCTATAAATCTCAATTTCAAACTTGCTAGATATTTTCAACTTTTAAAGGAAATTCTACACTCATTTATATTTCATTTTAAAACCAGCAAATAGAACAAAATGTATTTTTAAAATATCTCTATCTATCTATCTATCTATCTATCTATCTATCTATCTATCTATCTATCT
>JADKLZ010000728.1:13353754-13372447 GCA_021533235.1 Biomphalaria straminea | reverse complement strand
TGGCGTAACAGAGGTGCCCCACGGAAACGTTTCTTTAGAAAGCTAATAAAATGATTTAAGTCTATTATGAAAAAGTGCGACATTTCAGTTTGTCAAAAAGTGCCTGTTTTACCCTATAACGTAGAGATTTGAGCATGGGCGCCCGCAGGATTTTTAGGGGGGTGCAAGCACTAGCGGATCCATGGGTGGGTAGGGGTGATCACCCCCCACTAGGCTGACCAATATCCAGTATCATGTTTTTCTGTCAGTAGTCTCTCCTTCCTCAAGATGACATGTCTGACGTGTTCCTCAGGATGGTCAAGATAGTTTTTCATTATGCCATTAATGTTACTGCTGATGTGGTGTTGAGCGGCTACTATGTTAAGTTGGAAAGACTAAAACACCATAGAAACTGGTGAACAGATGAATAATTGACAGCAATAAGAAGACAAACCAGAAACACAAGAGGCGGAGACATTTACTACACACGTAGTTCACTTGCAGTCGTAATTTTAAGATCCGCCAAACAGTAAAAGATCTCTAAGTGGAGACTTTAAGCTTGAATAGATTTGTATTTTTCAGTTCATTGTGTCTCAGACAAAGAGGTAAATGTAGCACCAACGCTATTTCTAGGGACTGATTGGGAAGAAAATTTCTAGCCATCAAGGGGCAGCCTTGGCTGAGTAGTTTGTCCATGTCTAGACTGTACAATGCCGTTAAACACATGTAGCATGTCTCTCTGGCACACAGGAACTAAATACAGGTCGAATACAATCGCAATCTACAAACCGAACACGCAAAGACATCTGCTCAGTGCCTGAGATATCTGCAGTTTCATCACTAAAATACCCAACAAATGCAGTTAATACATGATGCTGCAGCTTGTAGTTTTTGGGCTCTTGCCGCTGCCAGTGCTCCGTTGATCCACATCAACGTTTTGACTCGAATGACGACATTGAAGAGCATTCTTGTATCTCTTCTATTGTAAACTGGTGCACGTGTTTAACCCGCTGTTTTATCGAGCGCTGACACCGACCGCAACTCGACCTTGTGGCATTTATAATAACTAAAGCTATGTGCAAATATAAACAAATCGTCACGACTAACATGCTATAGAATATTTGACACCCTTCATAGTGCAAAGAATAGCAAGCCTATAAAAAAAACTACATGGTCGAACATGAACTACAGATTTGCCTATTCTAGTTACAATAATAGCATATCTTTACAACTGTTTTTATGTGGAAGCACTACTTTTTAAATTACTACACTTTATAATATTCTAATGATAGGCTTTTAGATTTAGATTTAGAAGACCAAATTTTCCTGAATATTAAATTTATTAAACTCTTGAATCAATAATGAAACGGGCACCAGTAGGAGGTGTACATGATAGTGCACTTGCAACCCCCCCCCCCCCCCCTGGATTCTGACTGAATCTAAATCTACGTAATAAAAAAAAACAGATCTGGAAGATGTATTTCATTATTTTAAAAAATAGTTAAAATGTGGTTACTCGGAATTCAGAGGCGCGCACATACATGGTTGGCCATCCATTCCACACCTTATGTACTTATTTCTACTACTACATTAACCAGTGGAAGTACTACTTGTTTAGTTGCTTCTTAGAAATTAATTGATTTGATTGTGCGAAAAAATGGCTAGAATTTGGCTACTCAGAATCCAGGGGGGTGCAAGTGCACCTCTTTGCACCCCCTGCGGGCGCCGATGGATTTGAGTCACTTGATGTTTCGTACTAAAGCCATAATTAATACACTAATTTCATAATTAAATGTCTGAACGTAACCATCTGAGAAGTTACAGAGCAAAGAATTTCTTCCAAGCCAATAATAGTAGGCCTACAATTGTTTCACACAAAAAATGGATTGTAAAACTATACGACGAACGTGAGCTGTGATTTGTCTACGCTTAAGAGACTTGATATTTAATTGCATTGTAGAATTACATTTAGAGTTAAAATGACACTAAAGCAGCTTTTTAGAGTAGTAGTCTTTATACAATCGTTAATTTTCGTAATTATTAAAATATTCCCAAAATGACTTCGGGTATATAAACTTCGTTAAGAAATTATTTTACCGAGCAAGGCTCGGCCACCTGATATTTTTTAACAAAAAGAATGAAGACTATACAGCGTTAATTATTGAAATTGGGATTCAGTTGTCGAACAAGCGGCCGCCTAAGTGACTTTTTATGACGATATGAAACCAATTACGTCGAAGGATCATTCGAGACGATGCCACTCTGACATAATAGATAAAGATTGGAAACACTTTCAAACACTCAAAGATAAAGAATAGAACCACAAAATCTCTCTTCATCATATTGAGAAAATGATGTTGTGTGAGCGTCTTACAATATCTCTTTACTTATAGCAAAATACGGAAATCACTATAGGTAAAACATAGGCATTGTAGTTTTAAAAATTGTTTTACATCTGATATAAAACTAAGTTCTTTAAGCAACAATATAGTTCAAGGGCACATCGGTGGCATGAGTCATAAAATTAAAAGCTTATGTAATTCTTTGCAAACGACATAGATCTAGGCCTATATACAGTTTGGCATCAGCGTCGTCTCCGCCTCTGGTATGGTGTTGCGCTGTGTGCTGCAAACTCCCTAAGTTTCGCCGGCTCCTTATTTTTAACAAGGTTGACCCTGTTATGACATGATTAGAACGTAGATTTATTTCGGGAATAATAAAGGGACAAGTTTTACTTAGTTACGGAAATGACGAAAAATTAGATTAAAAAATAGAACGATCTAGTCGACACTAAAACAAGACGTGTTTTATTGAGCCTACATATGTTTTATTGAGGCTACAGACGGCAAGTAAAGAAGGACATTGACGGATCCCTTATTAAGTATTAAACGTCGGAACTTCCAACCAGAACCAGATGCTACGCCACCGAGGAACCGGAACCAGACGACAGATCACCGAACCAGAACCAGACGCCGTACCACCGAAGAACCGGAGCCGTTGCAGACCAGTACCGAAGGACCTTGAAGAGCTGAAACGTTCGCTGCCCTTACCAGAAGACAGCACCGTGAGCCTTGCCGCCGGGACAGACGTTAGCGTGGGAAGAGTAGACTCGCCGAGACTGACTGTGAAGTTATCGTCGCTTCTTAGACAGATAAGTGTATTTAACTACTTTCTCCGTAGAGTCTATAGGGAAGTGACGACCCGCTAGATTATCACTACCAGGTTAAATCGTGGTGGAGTGGGGTTCTTAAAATTAGGTGTAGTCTAGCAAGAGGTCCATATATACGTGTAGCTGTTAACTCGTCGTGTTTGTGATTGTGAATCATTTATTAATTATTTCCAGGGGCGTAGCTAAGGGTTCGGGGGCCCGGGGGGGATCGACCTCTTTGGGGGCCCCTTGCATTTTGGCATTCGACATATGACATGACATAATGTACGCAGAAATATATAAGCCCAAAATCAAATTGGTTCAGTATATCAGTAAACTTAACAAAAAAATATCATTAAGACTCTTTTAATAAATAATACCGTTGTTTATTAGTTAAATAATGCACACGTGACAAATCTCAATTCCTATCGCTTCACGTCGTGCATTCTGTGCAGCAAAGACATCTTTAACATCCTCTAGATCGATACATTTTTTTATTATTTGTGACTTCACTGACATTAAAGCCATGATAAGCCTTTCTTGCGTCATTGTGCTCCTGGGATAGTTTTTGATGAACTTGAGCTTTGAGAATGACGCAATGGAAGTGGCCTGAGTTAGCGGTATTCGGAGGAGGTTGCAAGGTTTGAGCACACGTTATTACCATATAAAGCCTGTTTTCGCAATATGTCTATTATGGATCGTATTACTGGTTTGTTGATCAAAACTGCTCGTACATCAATGGCATCATTGAACAAGCGATTTGCCATTTATTTCATCATACAAACAGGAAAAAGTAACACAGTTTGTCATAAGCGTGTCATCATCCAACAGGTGTCTTGGTTCAAGAAAAAACCCAAAGGTATCCATTTTTCCAGCCTTTGAAATCTGTCGTTCATCCCCATTTGAAATCTGTCCAGCACTTCTGTTGAAACACGTTTGAATTGCAGTTCTATTGACAGTCCTACATTAAAACTCAATTTCTCATAAAGTCTTTTCTTTCTTCTGGTCGTTTTGATTACAGTGAATCCATAGTATTCACTACCTTCTTTTGCTTTTTCGTTGGATTGGGTGATCAGTTTCTCGTCGTTTCGCAGAAAGCATGCTCGAGTATAGAAATACTCCGATAAGCATCACAACTGCTGATGAGTAGAAGACTCAGGGACATTAATCCACCTGATCCAAAACTATTGAAACCATCGGTATAAAATGCAGAGACATTACTCAACGAACGACAGATGAAAAGCAAAGTGAAATACGATGCAAAAGCAAGACTACCTAAAGTTTACTCTGTCGGAGAGAAAGTGAGAGTTCGTCTAGAACAAACATGGCAGAAAGTAGTTCTCATTAACATTCCTCACCCAGATCTTACATCATAAACAGACAATGGGAAAACATACAGAAGAAATCAACGCTTTTTGAACAAGGGTTTCGATCACGATATCTTTGGGTACTATGATACCGATGAAGCAAAGAACAGTAAACTGTTAGAACAAACGAAACAGACAGTTATAGACCAACGTCTAGAGAACCTGTTGTGCCAGTCAAGACAACCAGAAGTGGTCGGATTGTTATATTTCCTAGTAGATATCAGTTTAAGAACTTTAGTAGGAAGGATGTGATAATAACTTGAAAAGGAAGGATCTCTGGGGTTAATTTTGGAAAAAAAGTTAAATAATTCAATATTGCTTTTGGATTTATGCCTAACAGACGTATTCGCTAGCCAGACAGACGGCCACTCATTGTGGCTGCGTTATCATAGATTTAACCAATGCATTCACGCTGTTTTGTAGCCCCACCCTGGTCAACCCGAATAATGGACAATTCTAGCATTATTAAGAATAATAATTATTAAGAATACGCTGTATATCATACAATTTCATTCGTGGCCAGTAGCGGCAAGTGGGGCAGCCGTCCCAGGCCCCACGCTTGAGGGGGGCCCCTCGATCGGAGATTTTATTGTCACAAACTCGATCACCACATATTTTCCTAATACAATCCGATTGGATGTCGATGTTTTGTATACGAAATAAAATATTTGGTTTGGTTGCTTCCGTCTATTTGTAGTTTTCCCAAAAGGCTATGGCATGGGAGTAATTTTTAAACTTTTTTTAAAGTTGAAAGAATTTTCTTTATGCAGAACAATTACAATACAGTATATATAGCACTTAGCACGGCCAATAGTAAGCCAACAATGGCTACGCAATGTTCTATGTTTTGCATCAAAAAGGAAGGCCCACGGCGTTAAGGCAGACATACTGTCTTGTTATTGTTACAGCGTTAGAGACGGGTTAGCAGGTTAGCGTGATGTGGCACGGTATATATAGTTTATCTTTACGGGGCCCCGCACATGACACACGCACAGGGTCCCTGCTAAGGACGCCCCTGTTCGTAGTAACAAAGAGAGTAATATTCTTAGTTTTTGCTGCAAGCATGTTTGATCTCTTCTGAAAGTAAAATAAATCGGCAACAAATCTATTAAAGATTTGCATTTTAAAATGTAAAACTAACTTTGACTTTTCTCTTTCGGAAAAATATTTTAAAACGTACCAGTACTTGACACTATTTGTCAATCAAATATATTAATTTATGTATTTACAAACAAATTTCGGACACCCGTTTGGGGGCCCCCCCTAAGAGGGGGCCCGGGGGGATTTTGAAAAGCTCCCCCCTCCCTCCCCCTACGCTACACCACTGATTATTTTCTTTTAGTAACGTCGTGTATTAATTGTTTGCGATTCTCTCGTTTAAATCTCACTGTCAGACGAAAGTCTCACTCATTAGAACTAGACCTATAGTTTATTGTGTATTTTATTCAATTTATTTAGTTATAAGTTAGCTATATGCACTTCTGGCTGTGAAAGCAGGTAAGAGGTAACTAGGATCTAGCGTAATCTAGACTAGATTTGAGGGACGATCGAGGTGAAGCCTGATTGCCCATTTGTAATTTGTTGTTTGTAAATAGACAGGTTGATCTATTTACCAGCGGATTTATCTATTTACCAGCGACTCGTGTTGAGTAACACGTAGTCGGCTAAGTGTGCGTGTGTCGCACAGCGGATTCAGTCGGGTCAGACGATACATATAAGTGTACTAAGAATACTGTGGGTATTCTAGATAGTTAAACCTAAGTTGGTAAGCTAGACGCCAAGGGTCTAGAGTTACGAATTTAATTCAGGTGAATCGAGTTATAATAGGAAGCCTCGGAGCGAGGTTGAGTTTAAAGTTGTATTTATAGAACATATTGAGGCTACAGACGGAAAGTAAAGAAGGACATTGACGGATCCCTTATTAAGTATTAAATGTATTTTTATAGTTGAATCTATTGTCGACTTCCTCTATTGCTTGTTTGGCATTTCGTCTGTGGTTGAGGATTACCTCCTGTTTATTTCGTTTGATATTTGCCACGGCGAAAGAGCCATAACACCCACGAATCATTTCCCATGTTTGGGTATAGCTGTAGGCAGCAGAAGTTTGAATTTAGTTTTCCTTCGGCAATGTAAACTGCCAGCCACGGCTAATGAGCCCTTCCTGCTCGAAGTTACTGGTTTAAGTGACAGTTCCTTGCCTTCGAATCTTCTCCTTTTGCGTACCCACTATTTTAGCCACAAGTGAAAGATAAGAAATACACGAGAAACGTCTCTTTGCGAGAACTTTTACAATGATACATTAGGCAAATTAATTAGGTGATTAATTAATATGTTAAAGTTTGAAGACTAGTTCATAGAAAAACAAAGTCCTTTTTTGAGACATAATATCCGTAGCAACGGGATAATGGACGTGCGAAAAAAAAACAAAAAAAAAATTCAGTGTGTTTGGTGATTCCAGTAATAAATAACAATTGTTATTTTAATTGGTTTAAATCTGAATTTGATCAATAAAAAATAGATCTCTATAACTTAATGTGTAGCTTTAAATAACCTTTTCACTCTACAACGCATTACGTTACTGTTAGGAAATTGTAATAAAAGTTTATGAATTTGCAAAAATGCAATAGGTTAATTAAGGGATCTACATCTATGATGTTCGTCCATCGTGATTCGATGATGACCACTTTGTCATCCAGTGGGCTGAGGGCTTTGCACTGGGGCTTTGTGCCTCCTCATGTGGCTGGTGAGACCTATGCGAGCCCGGAATGTTCGGCCGCACTCTGGGCAGGTAATTCCAGCTGGAGCTAGTGTCGTTTGCCTTGCTTTCCTTCTCTGGCGTTTTTCTTTCGCAAGCGTTGTTCTTTTTTCCTCAGCAACCTGTGCGCCGGATCTCACAGCGCGGCGCCATGAAGCTCTGTCATGTGCCTCTGTCTCCCAGGTGCCTGGGTCAATGTTGAACTCCTTTAGAGAAGCTTTGAGGGTGTCTTTGTAGCGCTTTTTTTGACCACCTTGCGAGCGCTTGCCTTCTCTTAATTGGCCATACATGAGACGTTTTGGGATGCGGTGGTCCTCCATCCTGCACACGTGTCCTGCCCATCGCAGCTGGGACTGCATCAGGATTGTGTGGATGCTTTTCAAACCAGCTCTTTGAAGGACTTCAGTATCTGGCATTCTGTCTTGCCATTTGACATTTAGTATTTTTCTTAGACATGTCATGTGAAAGTGATTTAGTTTCTTGGCATGTCTTCTGTATACTGTCCATGTTTCTGAGGCATAGAGCAATGTAGGTAGGATGACGGCTCGGTAGACCCCTAGCTTAGTGTTTGTGGTGATACCACGTCTGTTCCAAACATTGTTTGATCTACATCTAACGTAAACCATAAAACATGGCAAGGGGTCTGCGAGACAAAAAAAGTTTGGGAACCACTGCGTAAAATAATTGACAACGCTTTTTCTCCCACATGCATTCTTTAAGCCATTATTTATTGGAAACAGGATTGAATAAAAAATTTACTAATAATTCAATTAATTATTGGTAATTAATTATTTTGTTTGATATCGAATAAGGGAAATAACTTCTACATTATTGATAGATATAGTTGTAGGGAAGGAGTTCTTCTTCTTAGCTATGCTTTGCTTCTTTTTTAAAAAGGATTTTAAAAATATTTTGCTTGTAACTAATTATTTTTGTTCAGCGCAATCTCATGCTTTTAGTTTTGTCAATTCGCTATGATCCCATCATTTATCTGGACCAGTTGGAGAGGCGTAGGGGGAGAAGAAGGGGGTATCTGGCCGATCGTTTTTAAAATGTATTAAAAAAAAATGAGCATCCTGAAAACTCGAGGGTCAAACCCTCCTAAAGTCTCCTCAAGCCACTGTTCAAGAGAACGGCTTATACTTTTAGTTATTTACATATTATCTTTGTAGAAACAATAAAAGGATTATTTCAACGTATACCTCATTATCAGTAAAATAACATTTTTTTTTTCCTTTTTCGAGATACCAAGCAAAATAATTAGTTACCAATAGTTAATAAACTAATTAGCTTTTTTATATTGATTCTTGTGTTAGCAGGTTTACAAAAAAATAAAAAAAATAAAAGGGAAAACTTATGGCTCATGCCTTGTAAAGCCGACACTCTGTTTGTGGTATTGTAATGGCTATAGAATATTGTATAATTATATATTGTTTATTTCAAACTAACTTTAAGGTGGTGACCTAAGGGGACGAATTCAGCTTATACCACAACTTCAGTCAAGTACAATATCTTTCCCTTGTTTGATATACCAAACAAAATAATTAATTACCAATAGTTAATAAACTCAATCGTTTTTTTTTAGCGGCCCCCTTAATGGTAAAAGCTGCTTTTATGTTTTTGCAAAATGTCCGTCTGCAAAAAGACTATCATTAATATGTTAATCCGTTTTTTATCAATAATATGTTAATACGTTTTTTATGTAAATAGCATATAAATGTTAACTCAAAATCTCAATACTGACAGTTAGGCCTATATTTCATTAACTGTAAAAATTATATTGTTTAAAAAAAAGAAATATGTCAAATGATTGTTTGAAATCGCATAATTGACTTAAAATTACACTAATATTCTTTGACAATACGTCACTATAGTATTGTAATAATTTAAGGACAAAGCAAACTCAACGAGACATATATGTTTATTCACAAGACATAGTTACCCAAGACATCTTCTCTTTAATACAGTGTCTTCATTTTCCACTCTCTAGCTTTGGGCGGAAATCGTTATCCTCTTCTGTAAACATCCTGTTATAGTCCGTTCACTTGAAGGGCGCATCTCTGCACTAGCCTGAATGGCGATGCGCATGGCAGAGTCATTAACATAATATTGATTATCGATATCAAATTTTAAACAAATTTTAAAAATATCGACAATAGGTTGTTTAGGTCATTTAAAAAAGAAAGTAATTTACAAGAAACGATTATTGAAATTCACTTTCTAGACTTATTTTACATTTAGTTTTCTTGCTGAAACATAGCAAATGTTTTTTAATCTACTAAGAATGTTCCGGATTTTGTTTTGAAAAAAAAATCGACCTACATTAGGCTACTTACATTTTCTTACAAATCGTCGCAGAAAATTTCCAAATTTTATTTTCAAATCTACTAATGTCAATTAACTGTTTGAAATCCCTCTTCTTATTAATAAATTAAATAGTCTTCTCATTAACGACAGAATGTTCCGGATTTTTTATGAAAAATATTTAAACTCTATTTTTATGTAAAATCTCACTTCTCTTTTATAATACATTTAATTTCCTAACTAAAAGTTACAAAAAATAATTATCGTTAATAATATATTCCGATATATAAGGAAAACAACTTCGAAATACCAAAGTATGATAAGAGAATCTCTCCTTAAAGCTGTGGTACAACTTATTTTTATACGAGACCATTCCAAAAATTTAATTAACGATATCACATTTATCTGGAATTCTCTTTTTCTCTTACAATTTATGCAAACATCCTGAACAATCTAGTGTATATACTTAAATCTATTGTGTTCATACTTAAAACTATTGCGATGTATCGAAACGAAAATTAAAGGTTAATCAAATTTTCATCAGCTTTTAGTTTATTTTTATATATTAACATGCCGAGAAGACAGACTGACAGACAAAACTCACAAAAAATGCGGCTTTAATCCTGTTTTAATAAATTTTATTAGAAATTAGTGCACCAATGTCTATGAACCCTCGTTAAATATCTCGTGTTTATTAAGAAATTTTTTGGTACTAGCCTATTGTGACGTAATGGATTTTTTTTTCCTTTGACGTCATATGAATGGATTCTTTAAATATAATGCTTAAAAAAAACTCGATACACCAATGTCTATGAACCCTCGTTAAATATCTCGTGTTAATTAAGACATTTTTTTTCGTACTAGCTTATTAAGACATAATGGAATTGTTGATATATGATGTAATGTTATGAAAGAGTAAGTTCCCTTAGCGGAATCGGAAGTATGTGTTGCTTAGTTCGTTATCTATTATGGCATATTAAAGCCTGTGTGTATTTTGTATATTGGCCTTCTCTGTTGATCTATTTTACTTGTATTTACAAGCTTATTAACATGGTGGCAGCTGAAAAACATTAAGTAAGAACTGTCGTAGCTATTATTTAAGAAAGCTGTATAGAACTAGTCTATTTTTATCGAAAAAAATGCCAGAAATTTCGTTAAATCCACCAGCAGAGTTGAATGTAGACGGTAATATTGCCGAAAATTACCGGATATGGCGAAAGCAGATGGAGATTTACCTCAAAGCGTCAGGAGCCGACAAGAAACGGAAAAGTCAGAGAAAGGCCATTATTCTTCATTGTGCTGGAGCACAAGTCCAGCAAGTATGTGAACATTTTTTTTTATGAAGACAGAAATGATCCAGACATATTATTACAAAAGCTACATGAATACGAATGAAGAAGAATGAAGTACTTGAAGCTTACTGGTTCTGGAATATGACTCGTGTTTATTCTTATGATTTATTTATTACTAGTTTGAGGACACAGGCTGAGAAGTGTAATTTTAAAGACAAAGACCGAATGATCAGAGATAAACTAGTCTTTACCGCAAATCAAAGTCTACAAGAGAAGCTACTAATTTGTTCAGATTTGACACTAGAAAAAGCTATAGAAATCTGCCAGGTCTACAAACAAACGTTGAACAGTAACAAGGAAATGAATAAAGAAGTCAAACTGATTATGTTCTGAGGCTTTAGAAAGAAGATAACCACAAAGCACCGCAAAGAAAGTTTACCAAAGATTGCAGATTTTGTGGAGGCCGACATGAACTTAACAGACAGTCGTGTCCAGCTTGGGGCAAAACTTGTTTCAACTGTCAGACGAGTAACCACTTTGCAGTGAAATGTAAGTCACAGAAGAGTAACCACAGGAAGAAGCTGTCTACGTCTAATCAAGACATTTGTATCAACTCTATAGCAAGTTGTAGATCGTCGTTCAAACGTTTCAGAGAACTAACTAAGGACAGTAAACGTCCAGAATGTAGATACTGTGGCAAGTATCACGCCCATAGAACCACTGTTTGCCCAGCCCGGGGTAAAGAATGCTACACATGCCACAGACTGAATCATTTTTCGTCCCAGTGTACGAGACGGTTTCACAAACAAACTGAACTTGTTGCTGTAAGGAATATGAAAAGATTCCGACAGAACTCTGGTACAGATGAAGACGTTTTAGAAACAGACCACAAGAAGATACCACCACCACACCGTCAGAATGAATTGAAAAGAGACGATACTGAAACCCAGGAGTCTGAGGGATGCTTTGATGATAAAGAAGAATTGCAGGAACACTGTGAACTACTATCTGACCATTCAGATGGATGGCTTTGCTGACTGTATTAGCACAGATACTATGACATTTATTTTGAAATATATTTTTCCTGTCATACTTATTTTTCTCTTTAAATCATGACTAATATATAATGTAATGTTATTGCTTGAAAAAGGTGAAGATATGTTGTATTATTTTATAGAATGTGATAAGATGTATTATGTTATTTTTGTAGAGAAAAAAGGATGTTGATATATGATGTAATGTTATGAAAGAGTAAGTTCCCTTAGCGTAATCGGAAGTATGTGTCGCTTAGTTCGTTATCTATTATGGCGTATTAAAGCCTGTGTGTATTTTGTATATTGGCCTTCTTGTTCATCTATTTATACTTGTATTTATTAGCTTATTAACAGGAATTTTTTTCCTTTGACGTCATATGAATGAATTCTTTAAATGTAATGCTAAAAAAAAAACTCGGTGCGCCAATTTATGTGAACCCTTGAACAATTGTTCGTATTGATGAAGGCATTTGTTAGTCTAACTAGACCGTGTGACGTAGTGGATTTTTTTCCTTTGACGTCATATGGAATTGATTCTTTAAATGAAATTCTAAAAAAAACTCACTCGGTGCACCAATGTCTATGAACACTCGATAACTGGCTCGTATTAATGAAGCCTTTTTTTTAGTCTAACTAGGCCGTGTGACGTAGTGTATTATTTTCCTTTGACGTCATACGGAATGAATTCTTTAAATAAAATGCTAAAAGAGCTCACTCGGTGCACCAATTTCTATGAACACTCGATAACTGGCTCGTATTGATGAAGGCTTTTTAGTCTAATCAGACCATGTGACGTCGTGGATTTTTTTTTACTTTGACGTCTTATGGAATTATTTCTTAAAATGAAATGCTAAATCAACTCGGTATAGTATTGCTTATTAAACCTCGTTATATGACTCATATTTAAAAAGACATAATATCTAGATTAAGATCTTATCTATATTTTTTGTAAACTAGATCTAGAGGTTTTTTAAAGTATATCTAGATTTTTTAAACTAAATCTAGAGAGTCATATTCTAATTAAAATCCTTATGGATTTTAGATCTAGAATTTCTAGGTCTAGTTTAGAATGATATAGAATAGATCAAGATATAGAATTTCAATTTTTAGACTTTAAGTGTAGATTTTGATTTCCAAACGTCTAAATCAATATTAGTTTGTAACCAGTTTGTTATTAACTTAACAGCAATGCCTGGTTGTGCTGGACTGATTATCTCGACGGTCCAGGGTTCATACCCATCTTGCTGCTATCCCCCGTCGTCCAGCGGGAGTTTTGGACAAGGAAGTTAATTATCTTTAATTCAAAAGATCCGAAAGATGTAATACAGAATTTTTTTTACAACAAATAATTATTTGAAACACTATTACTATTGACAATCAAAATAAAATCACGTCTTGAATATTACTTGCGAAAAGGCGAATCCGACAGGGAACCGACGGCGGCCGCCTCTGAGTTTGTGTGATAACATAAACTTTCTTTGTAATCTTGTTTTTAATGCTTCTTTTGTCCGGTAAGAGAAATAATTTTGCAAAATTTTAGATTGATCCGAGATTTGGTGTCGTAGAAATAACGTGTACAAACTTTTTACCAGACAGACAAAATGAGTAAATATAGGCTTTGTAAAAAAAAAAATAATTTTATAGCGAATGATGCGCATCCTTCATAATATTGTATACTCGTTGCGATATGGTCCAATCACTCCAGCCGAGATTTGAACTCTAGAGATTTGAATTCTAAAGAGTCTAGAAATTTCATTAAAAGAAAAAATAACTTATACTTTACATGTTGAAATTACAATACTTAATTGAAATTTTGTAATAAGAACCAAGCTGTAACAAAAAAAAATATAAGAAACCATGATCCATAAACCTTTTTTACCCCTCTGTAAGTATAAGGTTAGAATGAAGAGTGGAAAGTTACTGTCTCTTACTCGCAAGAAATATAACATTTCCCCGGCCCTGTGTGTCACGCTGACACGTGGGATAAAAATTTCCATTACATTAGAAAAAAAACAACTAATCCACTCAGCAATTTTTTTAATTGACAATATTTCGATTTAAAAAAAAAGAGTCGAAATGATCGAATGTAGAGATTTAAAATTGTAAATACAAAAATGACAACATGAATTTTTCTTTATGGATTAGTAGTACTATTTAGGGTAATCGATAATCAATGGCCATGCCTGACCTTGACTCATTGTGGCCCCAAAGTGAAGAAACAAAGCAATTGTTTTTCTCTGTAAAGCATTAACTTTATTTGTGCAAGGCCTTATCTTGTGCTAGAAATTACAGACGTTACTTTAAGAGAGAAGATAATTACGCCTTACGCATTTCATGTGACAATCTAGACATGCATATTGTTATAACCCTATTGCCCTATTGGCGGCGCGAAAGGGTTAACTGTGTGTTACCAGCTGACATATGTAAGACATATGTAACACAGGCCAGCAATACAGTTTAGTGTGCTATATCAATGGGCAAAAGAACAGTACTGCAGTACTGGTATGAACTTAGCACGTGAATATGACTTGTGTTATGGGTCATCTGATCATGGGCCTGCGCAGACCAGAGACAGAGTGTGTAAGGCAGGGCAGTTCAAGACCGGAGACCGGGACCGTTAGTCGATCATGAAATCGGTCCTGGTGGAGTCCTGGAGTGAATGTACAAGTCCAGGAAGAGACAGAGACAGTAGATTTGATTAGTTTAGTACGGTGATGTACAGTATAGGATTTTCAGTGTTGATGTATTGCCAATTGTGTCGTATTTGCTGCTATTTATCCATTTATTAAAGTACCAGATTAACCGGAGCTCTTGTTGTCAAGTTCCTGATGTGTGTTTAGCAGTGTTTGCAGAAGGCCTGATTGAGAAAGTCGTAACAATATTAATCAGTGAGTGAAATTCTGCCAAGTCGTTTGTTTTTCCTGGCTGATTCATGCTCTAACTGCTCTAGGGAAGAAGGAGCTATGTGTCTTAGCATATGGAAAAAGAAATGTACACTTATCTTAGTGCAGCGGTTCTCAACCTTTTTTGCTCCGCGACTCCCTTATACAATTTTCCACAAGGTGGCGACCCCCAAACATTAAAAAAAAACTATTTTCGTTTATAGTCTTGGTAAATGTGATTATGTTAATGTTATAAAATCAGAATTAAAATGTACCTTTCTGATATCAATGATGGTATATACATTGTTAGAAACTGAACTTATCAAAAGCTTTATTTAGTGTGAAATGTATCTTTTATGACTTTCATTTATTTACTTTTGAATTGCGTGTTTTTTTTTCATGTTGCGTACATAACTGTCAATTTAAAAAATATTGCTAAAATATTTCGTACAGGCTTCGATAAAGTAAACTACATTGCCACAAAATTTTTGTGACAGTATTATTAAACACGTCAAAGTTATTGCAATGGTTGAGCTTGTTTTTATTTCACTAGATTAGGAATACACATTTTCTGCATCAAGTTTATTTCTATATTTAGACCTGATAACTAAAAAGCAGAAAAACCATGTCTCGCAAAAATGTTGCTGGAAATGAAAGAAGAATTCATGAAAAAATCTTAAATAGAACTGAGTGACTGCAAACAATTGATCCAGAATTGTGTAACTTATATTGAAGAGAAGTCATATTTAGATTCATTGTTATTGATGTAATGCTTGTATCAGTATCTTCGTTGCTAATGTATGTCTATGAATCATATAGTGACATTGAAATCTTATAGTAATAGTGACTCATTCTGTACCAAACATTGAAATCCAGACCGACATACAAGTATACATAGAGCACGATCTGTGCAGATACCACAAGTATTTTTACTAAGTGGTCTTTTACTTTTCCAAAAATTAACCTTTATCAATTAGCCTACATTACGTCATTACAGGTCGTTTAAAGAGGTATGAATAGAAACAATGCCGCGAAATTTTTTTTTTATTTTCTTAACGTTCTTTAGTTCAAAGTCTGTGTTGACGGGTTGTACCATAATGAATTTATTTCTTGAATAACATGGGCAATAAAACGATAGAATATTTTCAACTAATTTTCTTTACGACGGGATTAGATCTTCTTATAAAATATACAAGAAATGTTCGCAATAAATAGAAATATTAGTTACGGTTGTTTTTTTCTAGTCAACTAGCTGTATAATTAAAAGAAATCTTTTATGTTTGTTTATAAAGGCTAAGAATGCACTTTATATATAAATATCAGGCACATTTTTTAAAATAGACTTTTTATGCAGCGACTTTTGTGCAGTTGCGTGACAAGCACGGCAACAATTGGTACTAATCAGTTCCTAAAAATTAAAAAAATAATCAGATTTTTTGTTTAGCGCCCCCATCAGAATAAAAGACGCTTATTATTTTTTTGGCGTTTTGTTTGTCGGTCATGTTTAGATTAAAAAAAACAACAACAACTCTAAAAGCGATTGAAAGTATGATTTAACTTTTAATGTTCCTTCCTAAACATCTCAATAGTTTTAAGCATCTATAATATATTGTTCCAGAGGTTTTTAATGCCAATGAATGTGTTGCAAAAACACATGATCACTAATGTGTTGCTCCGGTTTTTTAATGTAAATAGCCTATAAATTCTAAATGAAAATCTCTATTAATTAT
Source organism: Biomphalaria straminea (assembly GCA_021533235.1). NCBI lineage: Eukaryota > Metazoa > Mollusca > Gastropoda > Planorbidae > Biomphalaria > Biomphalaria straminea. The sequence goes on along the minus strand of JADKLZ010000728.1, from coordinate 13,355,956 downwards.
ATACTATAAAGTTGTTCCGGATTTTGTTTTATACAAAATAAATTATATAGAATGATTTTTTAACATCGAATAATCGACTAATATTAAAATTATATTCTTTGACAATACGTCGCTATAATTTAATTATCGATATCAAATAGTTCCGTATTTTCATCTTGAAACAAATTTATGTCGAATGTCGAATTTATGTCGAATTTAATTTTTCGTTTTTTGCTGAAACATTAAAAAAAAGTATTTTTATTGGTAAAGAATGTTCCAGCTTTTGTTTTGAAAAGAAATCGACCTGAATTACTTCAATTTTCTTACAAATCTTCGCCAAACATTTCCGAATTTTATATGAAAAATCTATTAACGCCAACTAACTATTTGAAATCCCTCTTCTACTAAATAAAACAAATAGTCTTTTTGTCATTTACGAAAATAGATTGCTCCGGCTTTTTAATGAAAAATCCCACGAATTTAATTAACGGTATTAGATTTATCTGGAATTCTCTTTTTCTGTTACTATATATACAAACACCCGGAACAATTTATTATACATACTTAAAACTATTTCGATGTTTCGGAGAGAAAATTAATGGTTAATCACATTTTCAATAGCTTTTAGTTGTAGTTTTTTTTTGTATTAAAGAAATCATTCATATAAATTCAAATGAAAAAAATTTCATTATGTCACCAAAAAAATGTCTTTATAAACACGGGAAATTTAACGAGAGTTCATAGACATTGGTGCACTGAGTTCTATTAGAACTCATTTAAAGAGGATTATTAAAGCCTCTTTTTTTGTGCCTTTTGTCTGTCAGTCTGCTTGTCCGTCATGTTAACCCTGGAAGACCTAAATGAAATCCTAAATAAAAAATAAATCAGTGCACAATGTCTATGAACCCTCGACTACTTGCTCGTTTTGTTGAAGAAGTTTTTTTTAGTCTAAGTAGGCAATTTGACGTAGTGGATTTTTTTCCTTTGATATCATATGGAATGAATTCTTCAAATGAAATACTAAAACAATGTAATGTTTATTAAACCTCGTTATCTGACTCGTATTTAAAAAAGACATAATTACTAGAAAATTTATCTACATTTTTTAAACTAGATATAGATTTTTTACAGTATATAGAGATTTTTAAAACTAGATCTATTTTTATATTATAATTAATATCCAAATTAAAATCATTATGAATTCTAGATCTAGAATTTATTTTTAGGTCTAGTTGAGAATGATAGGCCTATATACTAGGCCTATATACTAGATCAAGAAATAGAATTTCAATTTCTAGACCTAAAGTGTAGATTTTGATTTCCAAACGTCTAGAATCTAGATGAATATTGCAATGTTATAATATACTAAAACTAATTTACTACCGGTATTTTAAAATTTAAATGTTGCATTCAGACGTTCAGTCTATTGATAGATTGCCTTTTTATTTTTTGCATATCTCTAATCTAAATTACATCTAAATTGTTCCAAATTTATATTTTAGATTTAGATCTAGTAGATATAAATCTTTAGAGTGCTAAATCAGAATTTTAGGTTAGGTAGATCTACATCCTCATTCTAGTTCCATTTAAATGAAAATGCCAATAGCTCTGTTATTCACTGCGCAGAGACATCGAAGTACAAGCTCGATATCTGTTCATTTACTTTCAATTACAAATCAATGGTAAAAGATTTTCTACAATCGCTCGTCTGATATATTATGTAATAATATCAGGTGGCCGAGCCTTGCTCGGTTAAATAATTTATACTAAAAAGGTTATATAATACTGCTACTCGTGCTACAGCCTATGGAAGGAAATGGCCTGCTTTTACACATCTCTCCATTCAGATATCTCCTGGGCCTTTCTTTACCACACCCTAACGGTTACCCTTAGTTTTTTTTTACTGAGGTTTATAGTTAAATCAAAAGTGGCTGCAGAATAGCAAACTCGTTGACCGCTAGCTAGATATCTTGTTCAGTGGATATATTTTGCCACATCCAGGGCAAGCATAACCATTGTCCTCCGGTGGTCGATTAAGATTTTCTTTTCGCGTCTGTGTCTGTCCTCGGCAGCCAATTTTCTGTTGGGCTCAAATATGTATCCTTGGCCTTTGTATAGAGGGAATTGTTTAAGTCCGACATTTACTCTTGACAGAGCAGTATCCTGTATGAGAGAAGAATCTCAGACAAACGCATGCCAAAGGCGGTCTTTTTTTTTTTTTGG
>JADKLZ010000728.1:13322192-13344918 GCA_021533235.1 Biomphalaria straminea | reverse complement strand
TATATATATATATAATTCCCTAAATGTCTATAACGATTTTCTTTAAAATTTCAAGGTCTGGGTGTGTGTATATAAATAAGAAAAAAGATGTCAACGTATTGTCCACATGGGGTAAACTCCATGTCGACCGTTTTATTGGTTTGAAAATGTTTTATTGTTATTATTATTGTTAACGTATTTCTGCTATCTTCTGTCTACATGTACTAGTAGGCTGTAACAACATGTGTTGTTATGCCGGGGATTGATTCAATCTTGAATTAAAATAGTTGAATTAAATGATGATCTAGGATTCACAATAAAAGATTCTTTGTAGAAAGCAAAACTCTGGAACATTTATTCAAATATAAAACGTAAGTACAACTTATGTACAAGTTACAGATCAACAAGATGAAAATAACATAAAGGCTTCTTTTCTATACAAAACTAGAGCTCCTAGAAAACACGACTATCTATTACAAAATTCTTTCATCGACTGCCGGCGTCCTTCTAGTCTCGCCAATTCTCTGGCGCTCTTTTAAAAAATGTCTTTATTTATTTTCAAATTAACCAATAGATTTGAATTCTAGAAGCACAAAGAAAAGCTATAAATAACTCCCGGGTAATTCCAGTCTAGAGATGAACCCAGATTCTAGGTTTTTCTAAGTGGCCTTAATAAATAAAAAAATATAAATAAACCTAGAATGGCATATGTGACATATTACCCCCCCCCTCCATTTAAGCATTTTGTATGGTAATAGAAATGCTTACATAGTAGTGAAAAAAATGTTTTGAATCAATATAAAATTGTACACAGAAAATACCATACATGAAAAACTTAGAGGATGGTTAAGGCAATACATTTCAATGCTCTGAAAGACTTGATATAAAAATGTGACAACTTGGTGACAATAAAATTCAAATATAGTGTCATGTACAAGATTATTGAAGACTTGATAACAAATGTTACAGCTAAGGAAATGCCTATTAAATACTCAAGATTGAATGCATGAATAGGAAAATTACAATAATAAGAGACAACGTTTGTCATGAACAACCTGAAAATTCAACAAAGCATTAAATCTTGAATTGAATGAGATACTTCTCTTCATGGTGCTTGATAATAAAATATATCAATACAAAAATTAAATCTAGAATGAGTTACTTCTCTTTATGGTGCTTGATGCTGAAATAAAACATATACTAACAAAACTGATATGGTACCTGTGGAGAAAATAATGTAAAGACAAAAATTATAAATTGATTAGACACAACTTCTTCCTTGACGAGTATGAATAATATTGAATTAAGTAACACACAATAGACTATAGTACATGTTAATGATGGACATATACTGTTCAGATATCTTCTGAGTTGCCATCATGGTTGTGTGTGTATTGTCTGAACTTGAAGAATATGTCCTTCAGTTTGCGAAGTTGTTGCTTCCATCTTGTGTTGAGCACACAAATAATGTCTGACTGTACCGCGTTTGAGTTTGGCAAAAATATGAACTGTCCGATACCAAAACTCAATTTTCTATTTGATGCGCGTTGATGCTGTACAATAATGTTAGTGAAATGCTTTGTGTATGAATGTCCGATAGAGCAATGACTGAACAAGTCGGAGTTCAATCTGTCAATACAACGATGTTTGAAAAGTTCATTGGTTCTTTTCAAGAGAAGATCTGTCCATTTAGTGAATGGAAGGTGATGATACAAGTTGTCAATGTTGCTGGCTTCTGAGTTGTTCTGAGTGCCCATGTTGCTGCATTCAGAGTTTTTTTCATGGTTCATGTTGCCGCTTTCTGATTCAATGTCAATGTTCATGTTGCTGCTTGCGGAGTTAACTTCACGGTTCATGCTGCTGCTTTCTGGATAACAGTCAATGTTCAAGACTGGTAATGTTTCAAGAATACTAGTAAAGAGTTCAGCCTGGTCTCTGGATATGACAATGTCTGTTAATGGTTGTGTAATGTCATCCAGTGTGATGACCTTTTGATTGTCAATTTGATGAGAAGCTGACAAAGAAACATATAATGATGTTTCTTCTTCTTCATCTTCTTCGGGAATGGTTTTTAGGCTTGAACCATTGTCAGGGTCTGTTGTGATGTCTTCATCTGCTTCATAAAAATGTACAAGCATGTCAACATGAAGTAGTCTGGTGTAATTGTTGATTTTGATTTCATAGAGTAAATTTGAAATCTTTCTGGTAATGTCAAATGGTCCTTGCCATTTGTAAAACAGCTTGTTATTCAAATCAGGTAACAATAATCTGACCTTGTCTCCTTGCATAAAATGTTTGAGTTTCATGTGTTCATATAGAATTCTTTGACTTTTGATGTTCATGGTTGAACTATCTTTAGTTGACTCACAATCTTTTAATTGAGCAATACTTGTATCAGTAACAGAGTCATGTTGTATTGTTTTCTTTTTTTCTGATGTATCTGAGTCATTGATATTTGTTACTGGTTCTATTTGATGAGACTTGTTTTGATTGTGAGATAAATTGTCTATACTTGAACTTGATTGAAAATGAGTTTCTTTGATAAGTTCTGGTACTGGTTGTTGAGACTCATCTTGATTGTAAGAAGTATTGTTTGTGCTTGACATAGCTTTGATAGACATTGATGTTGAAGTAAACTTGTTCAAGTCTTGAGGCATGGAGTCATCATTTGTGGTGGGGGATAAGCAAGTAATGGGTATGGGTGGGCATGTAGTCTCAGATAGGGATGGGCATGTACTGGTAGGTGGGGATAAACTTGTAGTGGTTTGGTCTGGGCATGTTGACTTGCTTGAGTCATAAGTCATAGGTTCTATGTTGTCAAATCTGGTCATGTGAACTGGTTCATTCTTGTTCTGAATTGTATCATTCTTTTGTTCATTTGATTCTTTATTATTTTCTTGTAGCTCTGTCTTATTCATATATTCTTCCATTTCTGCTTGTTTTATTTTACATTTATCTTTCACGAATTTCATGTCTTGTGAATTTGTATTTTGGTTTGTATCTTTTTCTTCTTCTTCTATATCACTTGCAAAGTCATTTAAGTCTTGTGATTTGATTAACTCTATTATTGCTTTGTGATTATTTTCCAAAATATTGCATAGTGTCTTGTGGCGTTTAAATGCTTCTATTCGATAATTATGTCCTTGTATTTCTTCTATTATTTTTCTTTGCTTTCTTCTTTCATATTCTCTTTGTTTTTCAGCTTTTTGTCTTTGTTTTTCTGCTTTTTGTCTTTGTTTTTCAGCGTCTTGTAATTTTTTCTCTTCAAACTCTTTCTCTTCTTGGCGATCGGCCCACTGCTCTGGTTTAGGAATTTGCTTCTCTTTCGCTAGTTCAATTAATTCGAAGAGTCGTTGAGTTCTAGAATTGGAAGCCATATTTAATTTTTTTGTTAGTTTCTTGTATTAGAGCAAAATGTTCAATATCTGGATTTTGGCTTTATCTCAGCTATAATTATGATATAGTCATAGAGTTCTTGATGCCTCAACTTGCTAGTAGATGCTTGACAGTAAATTTGTATTTACTGGAGTCGTTTTCTAATATGTAGATCTATTGAGCCGAGTACTTTTTTTTCTGGTTTAACAGTTGGTTAAATCTGGTCTTCTGTTTACTTTGTGCCAGACAAATGATTATTTACTGGTCTTCCTTATAATGCCAGTTATTTGCTTTACTGGTCTTTTTTTATTGCCAGTTATTTGCTTTACTGGTCTTTTATATTGCCAGTTATTTGCTTTACTGGTCTTTTAATATTGCCAGTTATTTGCTTTACTGGTCTTTTAATATTGCCAGTTATTATGTATATTGGTCTTTTGCCAATTGCATATAATAATAGATTTCGTGAGTTAGACGTAACTCTAACGAAAATCTTTGTAAAATTTTTTTTAGTTTTAGTTTTAGTTTTGGGCACATCGGCACAGTATAGGCCATGTCGTGCCCGTAGTCCCTTAAGGACTACTCTCCCTCTATATAAAGGTCAAAGTTTATACAATTAACTCGTTAAAATTAAGGTTCATTTACAGTTAAAAGAGCATATGTAAAAATTTTGATATTTGATAAGAATCTAGTGTAAATAATATGTGTATACAGACTCACGAATCAGATCCTCGAAGACAACCCCACCTCCCGGATAAAGCCCAGTACCTTCCCAGGGTCGACAGTGTCAAACAGTATTTTTAAGTCAGTGGATGTGAAAAACTTCTCCCTGACATCCTGGTATCTGGGGCAGTCGATGAGGATATGTTCCACTGTGAGGCGAGAATCACAACGCTCACAAAGTGGTGGCCCCTCTCTCTTCAGCACGAAAGAGTGTGTGATGTAGGTGTGGCCAATCCTAAGTCTAGACATGGTCGTGCTGCCACGCCTTGTCAGACCCTTAGATATGGGCCGCCACCGGACATCCGCCACGATCTGCCTGAGTTTGTTGTGATTCTCAGCCTCCCATCGGTCCTGCCACTCTTGATAGGTGGCAGTGGCAATACTTTGTCTCAGGTCCGAGTAGGGAATTTGGGTTCCTGACACTGCTTGGTTTAGGGCTTTCTTTGCTTCTCTGTCTGCGGCTTCGTTTCCCTCTATGCCTACATGGGAGGGGACCCAGATGAAGGTGACATCCCTATGGTTGGCTGCTATTTGGTCCAACAGCTTTAGGCACTTGTGTACCAATGGAATGTCAGTCTTCATCCGCCCCAAAGCTTGCAATGCAGATTTGGAGTCGGAGCAGATTATGAATTTTCTCCTTTCTGATGCTTTCACGGCCGTAAGTGCAAGCGACAGTGCATGCAATTCGGCCGTAAAGATGGAGCATCCATCAGGGAGTCTACGGGAGATTGTTTTGCTCCGAAAGGAGCAGGCACACGCGACCTTTCCATCCATTTTGGATCCGTCAGTGTAGATGGTGCCACAATCTCCGTAGCTCTCCTGCAGTTCCCTAAAGTGGACTTGTAATAGGGTTGGGTCTGTGTTTTGCTTTTTAAAATTAAGGAGGGATAAATTTAGTTTGGGTCTACTAGTTAACCAAGGAGGGTTTTGTGGGGTTTCTATTTTGAAAATTTGGTCGATGGGTGGGGTTAAATTTTGGATGGGTTCTCTCATTCGAAGGCCCAACGGCTGTATGACGTTAGGCCTTCGAATGTATATTTCAACATTTATGGGATTGAATACGGGATCAAAAGCAGGGTTCGTGGGGTTAGATTTTAGTTTTACTATGTACTGCATTGCAAGCTTTTTCATCCTTATGTCCATGGGGAGCTCTCCAGCCTCCACATGTAGACTCGGAATTGGTGACGTGCGGAACGCGCCGAGACAGAGACGCAGGGCAGCATTTTGGATTGGTTCTAGTATCTTTAGGTAAGACTTCCTTGCTGCTCCATATATCATAGATCCATAATCCAACTTGGATCGGATTAGACTTCGATACAGCAACAGCAAGGTGTCTCTGTCAGCCCCCCAGTCCGTATGGCTGAGTACTCTAAGTATGTTTAATGACTTTTGACATTTTTTCCTAAGTTCTTTAATGTGGGGGAGAAAATTAAATTTGGAATCAAGGGTAAGGCCTAAAAATTTTGTAGTTTTTACAACGGGGATTTTCTTTTTGTTTATAAATAATTCAGGATCTGGGTGGAGCCCTCTTAAATTACAAAAATGCATACTAACTGTTTTGGAGTCCGAAAATTTAAAACCATTATCATTTGCCCAATTTTGAATTTTGTTTAAATTTAACTGTAATTTTCTTTCTAAGGTGTTCATATTTTTCCCATAAGTAAAAATGACAAAGTCATCAACATACAGAGAGCACTCTATGCCAGGGGACAGAGCATTTATGATGCTGTTAATTTTGATGTTGAACAGGGTGACTGACAGAATGCTGCCCTGGGTACGCCCATTTCCTGTTCAAATGTGTCAGAAGTGGAGGTGCCCACTCGGACCTGAAATTTTCGGTCTTTATGGAATTCACCTACAAAACGGGGGAGGTGTCCCTTAAGTCCTATAAGCTCCAGGTCACGTAGAATGCCATGTTTCCAGGTCGTGTCATAGGCCTTTTCTATATCGAAGAATACAGCTACTAGATGTTCTCGCCTGAGTAGAGCATTTCTTATGAAAGCTTCAAGCCTTACCAGGTGGTCGGTTGTTGTCCGCCCCTGTCGGAATCCGCACTGGTATTTGGAGATCAAGTTGTTCCTCTCAAGATACCAGACCAGCCTACTGTTAATCATTCTTTCCATGGTTTTGCAGATGCAGCTTGTAAGTGCTATTGGTCGATAGTTAGCTGGGTCAGAGCCGTCTCTTCCCGGTTTAGGTATCGGTATAACTGTGGCTTTCCTCCAGCTGTTTGGGAAAGCGCCTGTTTGCCACACACAGTTATAGACCCCTAGCAGGACTGCCAATGAGGGTTCGGGAAGGTGCTTGAGGAACTGGTAATGGATTTCATCTTCTCCAGGTGCTGTGTCATGTGACTTGTCCAGCGAATCCCTCAGTTCCTCGAGCGAGAACGGTTTGTTGTAGGCTTCATTATTCTCTGACCTGAAGTCAATGGGATGTCTTTCCTCCCTGGTTTTGACTTTTTGGAACTCTGGCGTGTAGTGTGCAGTGGATGATTTTTCTGCTATTGAGGATGCAAGGCAGTCAGCTATTTCTCTGGGGGACGTGACAGTTCGTCCTTGGTTTTTCAAATGCCCTATTGCATTTGATTCTTTCCCTTTGATTCGCCTTACTGCCTTCCAAACCGCTCTAGCAGAAGTTTTGGCATCCAGACTGCCGACAAAGCTTCTCCAGGAATTCCTTTTGGCTGACCGTATGATTTGTCGAGCCTTTGCTCTAGCTATCCTAAATAGCTTGAGGTTTTCCTGGGAAGGATTCTTTATGAATGCAGCCAGTCGTTTTTTCCTATCGCCAATAGCACTTTTACAAGCTGCATCAAACCATGGTTTGCTGGGCCGTTTTGGATTTGCGGAGGTTAGGGGGACAACTTTCCTGGCAATGTCGAGTAGCTTGGAAGCGAAGATATCAGCTGGGTTCTGCTCATCGAGGATACTTTCTGTGATATCCTCTGAGCATCTTTTTTGGAATTGCTCCCAATCGGCCTTGTTCAATTTCCACCGTTGAGGTCGTCCCATTGAGGGGAGATTGTTAGTAATGATGATTGGGAAGTGGTCACTTCCCCGTAGGTCATTACTAACTGACCATTTGAAGTCGTCCAGAAGTCCGGGGACGCATACGGTGAGGTCAATGCACGTGAGGGATCCAGTTCCTGGGTGCAAGTAGGTCGGTGATGCATCATTGAGTATGCATAAATCATGTTGGAGGAAGATATCCTCCAGCATACGACCTCTTGTGTCAGTACTGTTGGATCCCCACATTGTGTTATGAGCATTGAAATCCCCAAGGATAATATAAGGCCGAGGGAGCTGCCTCAACAGGTCCTCCATACTTGCTGGGTCCAATGGAGCGCCTGGTGGTAGATACAGGCTGCAGCAAGTGATAACCTTGTGTAAAGTTATCCTAGCTGCTACGGCCTGTAGTGTGGTCTGTAGTTCTACCCTCTCATGGGGGATGTTGTCCTTCACAAGGATACAGACTCCACCTGATGCTCTTTCTGCATCCTCAACATTCCTGCTGTAAGCAATGTAGCTTCGGAAACTGATGTTATCTTTCAGAAATGTTTCCTGTAAGCAGACAGCTACAGGAGCCTCAGAGTCCATCAGTAGCTGCATTTCTTCGTAATTGGCCTTGAGGCCTCTACAGTTCCACTGTACAATTCTGGAATCCATGGCTTATTCTAGATGACCTACTTGGAGCTATTAGGCTTCGGGAGGCCCCCGGAGGGGGTTCCCTTTATTCCTGTGACTTTTTTGGACTTCTGCTTGGTTGGAGAGGAGGACACCCCTCTCCTGGGGGGAGTCCTTCTCTCTGGAGAGGAGAGATCCCTCTGGTTAGAGCGGAGGCTACATCCTCCTCCCTCACCTCGGGCATCCTCTCCATTTTGAGTTCTCCCCTTAGGGAGTTTGTCAACCTCTGATTCAGTAGAGGTTGGGGTGTCTGACTGGGTTCTCTGAGGAGAACCTCTATCAGACATGGTGACTCCGGGTTCTCCCGGAGTGTTGGTTTGGACATGCTGTTCGGTCTCCATGCTCTCATCAGTGAGCACAGAGAACCTGTTTTGTAGCATGACCACGGGGCTTTCTGGTTTCTTTTGAGTGAAGTTCTTGGGCGGAGTTTTCTTCTGAGTTGGAGGAGGAGGAGGAGGGGGTGGGGTCAATGTGTCCGTCTGTGTGGCTATGGATCTTCCTGTCTTTGCCGCAGCCTGGGCGTACGTCTTTGTCAAGCCGAATTGGCCCTTGGGTAGGGCCAATACGGCTGATTTCGCCTGGCTGAAGGTGCATCCATTTCTTGCCTTGTACTCCTGCACGGCAACCTCCTGTTTCCACACAGGGCAGTCCTTGGAGTAGGCTGAGTGGCCAGCGTGACAGTTTGGGCATTTGAACTGGGCTGTGCAGCCCTTGTCCTCATGACCCTCTCCGGCACATCTAGCACACACAGTGTTCCTCTTGCAGACTGCCGCGCCGTGTCCATAACCCTGGCACTTAAAGCACCTCATAGGGTTAGGAATGTAGGGCCTCACTGGAACTCGTAGGTATCCTGCCTTCACGTACTCTGGCGGTGTCCTAGTTCCGAATGTGAGGATAATAGTGGCGGTCTTGACCTCCTCACCATCCCTGCGCCTTGTAATGCGCCGGGCATGGGTGACTCCTTCAATACCCTCCACTATTTCCTTCTCGGAACATTCCAGCAGGTCCCTAGAGCTGATGACACCTCTGCTGGTGTTCAGACTCTTGTGTGGCATGACTTCCACTTGGAGATCACAGAGTCTTCTGCATTTCAAAAGCCCATCAGAGTGTATCTTGCTATCTACTTCTACGAGTAGTTCCATCGTTCTGTGTAGCTTTGATACACCCTTGGGCTCTCCCACTACCGACTTGAGTCCCTTGTATATGAAGAAAGGGCTCAGTTTTGTCAGGCTTTTCCCCTCCTCTGTGCACCTGACCACCAGAAATGATGGCCAGGTAGGACAGCTTTTTGTGGCCTCCTCCTTTCTCGTTTCAATACGACGTTTCTTGCCAAGACATGGGTCTGTGGCAAGTGATTTTTGTTTTCTTTGGGTATCCATAAGGAAAGGTAAATAGTTCGGCACCTGTGCTCCCCACCTGCCATCGAGTCCAACAGGGGGACGGGCCATTCGGATGTCCAGAATGAGCCCGCCAGGGCTACACAGGTGCTATACTCAGTCAGCTGCTGCATCGGACATGTGTCCGATACAGTAGCTGGCTGATTGACCCTCTAGCCACCGCCCTCCAGCATAGGTCGAGGACCTATGCTGGTAGCTCGGCATGACCAGCCGGTTGACCCAGAGCGGGCCATCTGGGCCTCAGGTCTAGGGGGATTCGGAGCCAAAGTATTGTGTTGCGGTGGTCCATCCTCAGATAGTCACCCACTCAAACACCAGGATCTCTTTATCCCCCCTTACCCGTCGCAGTCCACGGCAAACGGACTGGTCCTGGACAATGTGAGGTTTTAAAAGATAAGGAGACAGAGTGAAGGTTAATAAAGGCAGACTGAGAGTAAGAGGAGGCAGACAAAATGATAGAAAAGAAGTAGGGCACTTTTGAGCTCCAAAAGTGCTAAGGAAAGAGGAGCGCAGTTTAACGTCATGTCTCAGGGACGTTCTTTGTAAAATAATTATCGATAACCAACTGACCTTTTAAACACAGAAATTTTTGTCCTCCGTTAAATAAGAATGAAGTTCCTTTGAAGAGTTTAGAAATTGGTCCTAGATCTGGAATAAATTTCGTTGACGTTTTGATGAACTCTGGATCTATGTCGGATTATTTCGTTGAAGTCCAGATTATATCATACTCTTAATCGGAGAGTGCCATATGTAACAACATGTGTTGTTATGCCGGGGATTGATTCAATCTTGAATTAAAATAGTTGAATTAAATGATGATCTAGGATTCACAATAAAAGATTCTTTGTAGAAAGCAAATCTCTGGAACATTTATTCAAATATAAAACGTAAGTACAACTTATGTACAAGTTACAGATCAACAAGATGAAAATAACATAAAGGCTTCTTTTCTATACAAAACTAGAGCTCCTAGAAAACACGACTATCTATTACAAAATTCTTTCATCGACTGCCGGCGTCCTTCTAGTCTCGCCAATTCTCTGGCGCTCTTTTAAAAAATGTCTTTATTTATTTTCAAATTAACCAATAGATTTGAATTCTAGAAGCACAAAGAAAAGCTATAAATAACTCCCGGGTAATTCCAGTCTAGAGATGAACCCAGATTCTAGGTTTTTCTAAGTGGCCTTAATAAATAAAAAAACATAAATAAACCTAGAATGGCATATGTAACATAGGCAAATAAATCAAAACACTGCAAAGAACTTGACAACTAAACTTTCAGCCTCATATAACTTTATTGAATATAAACTGACTGTAACAAGTAGCTTAGAAGACTGTACAAATCTGGTTGTTTACAATTTTCACTGTACTTCGAACTGCACTTCAGTCTTTCTCAACTTTCATCTAGCCGTATTACGCTCCACTCAGCTGTTCCGAGTCGTCCTCACTACACAAGTCAGAGCCGCACACGTCTTACATCGACTGTATCGACTGTAACGGCTCAAGTCCACTGTAGTTCGCTTGTGTAGACTTTAACAACTCCGGTAAGCTCCCGTTAACTCTACCCTAGTTAACTGCTTCGAGTCGCACACATCTCTGGTCGTACTCCACTCTACCGAATCAGAGCCGTACACGTCTTACATCGACTGTATCGACTGTAACGGCTCAAGTCCACTATAGTTCGCTGTAGAGACTTTAGCGACGACCGCAGTCCACTCCAGTTAACTCTACTCTAGTTAACTGGCATCGAGTCGCACACATCTCTGGTCGTACTCCACTCTACCGACGACTCACTACAACACTAAACACGACTGAATACTACGACTTCTTACTACGACTAACTTTCACATTAACTCTCTGGCTTTTATAGAGTCCCTAATCAGTTCTCCGAAATTGACTAAACACTGCAGCTATCTTTTGGAACAACAATCACATCCTGTCTTTGCTTATACATGTATCCCCTAGAACAGGGGTGGGCAACCTACGGCCCGCGGGCCACATGCGGCCGGAAGAAGTGTTTTATGCGGCCCGCGAAAGCCTAAATAAATCATTATAAATATCTATAGAAATTATTGAAACTTTTGCTTCTTATCACTTGTAATGAAGAGGCTAAAGAAACATTGTCTCTAAATGTCTTTCCAAAGGGTTTTATTTAAGAAAAAACGAATATTATATTTAATAGCAATACTATTTAAATTCAGTAAACGACATAAGCCCTGTCCAGTATTTATTCAATGCTTTGGAGAACTGTGTTGAAAGAGTTGGGTGGGCTTGTACAAGGGTAACAACTGATGGATCTTTGACTGAGAGAAACAATCTTTTTAATAAAATAAAGAAAATATCCCAACCATAAACCATAAACTAGTAACTGGAAAGTTTATACAAAGCTACATTTAATACAATATCGTTTTACCGACAGCAATAATGCCACTATGTTAAGATGTCCCTTGGCGTAGTCAAATTATGCAGCTGCTAAGGTCCATAGTTGGCTACTGGAACCACAGCTTAAAATCACGGATAAGGAATAGTGAAGCTTGTATTCAATATTATTGTTCGAAGTACACTAAGTCTTTAATAAATTGCAAAATTTTAGTTTTTTTTTCCTTTATTTGGTATATTCTTATTTAATTCGGGGCCACAAAATTCACTTCGTCTATGGCCTCCAATTAGCCAAGGCCGGTCCCGACTGGCAGTTCCGAAAAGTATGTGAAGATTTGGAAATAAAACATTCTGATGTATGGTAACACAGTTGTATTCCCTGGCCGATCATTAGATCAATATGGAATCTAAAGGAAGAAATTGTTAGGTTACTTGATGGACATTGACTGTGACCCTTTCCTAAAATTTCTAATGAAGAGTTGAAGACAGACTTCATGTTAATCATCGGAAGCATTGAAATCTTTTCAAATATATATATATATATATATATATATATGCGGCCCTCCTAGTCCCCAAATTTCATTAATGCGGCCCTCGGTTGAAAAAGGTTGCCCACCCCTGCCCTAGAACAACACTGAGGACATGGCACTTCCTGCCTTTGTTTGCACGAATAGATAGGGGAGAGACTTAATACTGGGTTATCTTGATGGTGTCACATGCTGACCTCCCCTTGTCACTGTTCATTTGTAACATTATTATTGGCTAGAATATTTGTGAATGAAAATTTTTCGGAATGGCATCAAAAGAAAATAAAAAGTTTACGTCACACAGCCTACATCAAAAAAGGAAAAATAAAACCTTAACACTACTTACGTCACTGGCTAACAGGACTACACTAAAACATTTCTTTGCAAACATGAACAAGTTTTAATGAATCAGTAGGCCTAATTAACTATTTGCGCACTATCTTATTATAGGCTCTATTGACTTCACCAAAGTAAAAGCCACCCACACGGCTCTCCACAATTGAACTGTAAACCATTTATAAAACTCTCAAAACACAACCATAATAAGGCTTGTCTTCGAGTCCGAAGATTAGTGAGGAATGCAGTATTTCCCGTGGCTGCGCAGTCCCAGCTATGCCCTTCAATTTTGCCACATGCAGGGCAAGCATAAACATTGTCCGCTAGTGGTCGATTTTGATTTTCTTTCGCCGTCTGCGTTTGTCCTCGGCAGCAGATTTTCTTTTGGTTTCAAATGTGTATCCTGCGGCCTTCGTGAGTGACCTCCAGCTGTCTCGTTCCGACGCCGCATGCAGCCATGTGCTCTCTTCTATGTCAGCCAAGGGAAGTTGGCGCCTAAGCTGGTCTTTGAAGTGTTTCCGTGGGTCACCTCTGTTACGTCAATCCTTTTTAGCTTACCAAACAAGGACTGCCTTTCGCACACGTTCGTCCCCATTCGGGATGCGTGCCCTGCGTAACTGTCGTACCATAAGAAGTCCCTCTATACCCAGCAAATGTAATTTCTTTTTTTTCTACAATAATTTCATTATAAAAATAAGGGTTGTCTTCGAGACCAAAGATTAATGAAGAATGCAGTATTTCCCGTGACCTTCAGCTATTTCGTTCTGAAACTGCCTGCAACCAGGTTCTCTCTTCTATATTAGTTACAGCATGTTGATGCCTAATCTGGTCTTTAAAGCACATCGATGACGTAGAAACGGTAGTCCACATTCTGTATGAATGTCGCATTCAGCATGAAGGATGAACAGGACTAGGATTTGATAGAGAGAAAAAGAACTGGTACATGTGCGATGTTAGGGCTGTCCTTGTATTGGGAAAATGGAGACCTTAAAACTCACTGCTCGCTTCCTTTCAAGTGTTATAAGGGAGTAATTCTCAGCATGGTTCGCTACCAATGGGGTTTCTGATCCTTCGATCACTTTTGAGCTCTTACCTTCGTCCCCCATAAAGGATACCTTCCCAGCGTAACTGTCGAACTATAAGAAGTCCCCCTATGCCAGGGGTCTCAAACACGCGACCCTCGAAACTATTTTGTTTGACCTGCGGCCACGTCTGCGAATTCAAACAAATTAGATAAAATTAACAATGACCACATATAAGCCGTGAAATGATTTACAACTACACAACGTGCGCGACGTGTTTCAAGAACTGGAAGCTTGTATTGACAGGTGTGGGCTACTGTGGGAAACACGTGTTTCAGTGGCTACGAATGGTGCACCAGCAATGTGTTCAGAGAAGGTTGGTGTTATTAGATTAATGGTAGAGAAACGGAATCAGCTCAGCTTGGCGTGACCCTTTGCAGCCATACACTGGATTCTGCACCGAGAAGCACTCTGTGGCTAAAGTCTACAAATGAAGAACGTGATGGATGTTGTCTTGAAGACGGTGAACTTCATAAGTGCACGTGGTCTCAACCAAAGACAGTTTGTGTCATTACTAGCTGATTTAGAAACAGAATACGTAGAGTTTCTGTATCATATGTCAGATGGCTGAGTCGTTGAAAAGTGCTGCAGATATTTTTTAACTGAAACGGGACATGGCATTGTTCATGGCAATGAAAAAACAGAAAAACACTCCAGCTCAGTGACCCAATATTTTTGTCGGATCTTGCTTTTCTTACTGACATCAAGCAACATCTTCAATCTCAATGCACTCAATTCACAAATACAGGGCACAAAGCAGCTGATTATCGTGATGTTTGACCGCATCTTTTCTATATAGCGTAACGGACATCCTTTCCAGACTACTAGAAGATTTTGCACCGCTTTCAGCTGTACACTGCTCTCGAACCACAGTTTTTTCTTGATGCCACTCCATTCGCAGTTGACGTGAAAAACGTTCCAGAGGAAGTATAATAAACTGCCTATGCATGTAATAAACTACACTAAATGTAATTAATAATTATATAAAAAAATATTTTAGCATTTAACTGCAGTGACAGTAGTGTTCGTAACGAAAAAACATTCTCTATTCGTGGTGCGACCCGCTGACTGGTTGTTACTTTCCACTGCGGCCCACATTCTAATATGAGTTTGAGACCACTGCCCTATACTGTCTATGTCGATATTCGTAAAAACATTTTTTTGCAATCTTGCCACCGTATGTCCATGATGGAGTGCAAAACTCTTTGGTGAAAGCGTTCTAGACGTTGATCAAAGATGGGTCTGCTTTGCCACTTGAAATACCGCACTTCTTGTTAATTAATCTTCTGACTTGAAGACAAGCTTCTTATTATATCAATTTTAAAAGAAATTTGAATTTTATATTTAAACTTCACTGCTCCCATCTTTTTTATGTTTTGGTGAAACCTTCTTAAGAATACTAACGCTATATTTTAAGTCTCTTTGAAAAAAAAAACGTTATTTTACTATCAGTCAGTGTTTTACCCTGTATTCTAGATATTTTGCATAACTTGATTTTTTCCTACTAAAGCTATAATGAAAATACTAATTGCAATATTAAATGTCTAAGCTTAACAAGGCAATAATGAGCCAATAGCTTTAAGGAAAAGGTTCTATGTAAAGCGACTTGACTTTACCTTCGGTTTTGAGACTTTCTATTCTAATCCGCTATGTACATTGGCATTAGAAAAAAACAGAACATTTAAGCAACATAAAAGCAACCAACAGAACATAAAAGCAACTCTTTGGATTGGTAGTTGTTTTTCGATCGCTCATTACAAAATGAGTTCGGATATATTTCTTTCCCAAATCATTCACTCGAGCGAGGCTCGGTCACCTGGTACAAAATAAGATTACAGTTGACTGGAACGTTGGCTCATATATTTTTCTGTTGACATTATTTTAAGATTTTAAACAGACACATTTCTTGCATTGGAGTAGATTTCGTTAAGTTTAAGATACTTCATTTTAGTTAGGAACACACAGAGAAATTTATCCACAGACTCTGTTTACATTGTTGCTGTGCTTACTAAATATTTATCAGCGCGGTGGCTGAGCGGTAAAGCAATTGACTACTGAACCGGGGGAACTGGGTTCGAATCCTAGCAAAGACTGGGATTTATATTTCGGGATTGTTGGGCGCCTCTGAGTCCACCCAACTCTAATGGGTACCTGACTTTCGTTGGGGAAAAGTAAAGGCGGTTGGTCTTTGTGCTGGCCACATGACACCCTCGTTAACTGTAGGCCACATATTCTGCCCTATAGACCACAAGGTCTGAAAGGGGAACTTTACTTTTTTTTGCTTATTACCAGAAGAAAAAAAATACGATGGTATTATTCTAAATGCAACCTATATCAATACTTACAAAACTTTTTCAATTAGCTATAAAGATCTTATGTATCTTATCTATTTATTTCTTTTATTTTATTATGCTTAGCAGTAATTGCTGAAAATAATATTAAGCGTAAAGCTCTTCTAAACGTGTTTTTTGGAACATAATAGTTCAAAGCTACGAAACAGCAAACCATAATTCAAAGACTTCATAAAAAAATGCACTTTTGTGACATTGTTATTGGCTTTTTTTTTGCATGTTGTTTTTCCTTGACACAGTAGCGTGTTTTGTTTAAATTTGTCAGCTTGCCAATAATAACTGTGTCCCACTTTGGATGTTTAGTTATGACGACAGTGATCGTTTATTTATTTACACTCGTTATTTTTCTTTAGTGTATTTACGCGTAATAAGCCACAGATAAACATATATTGCTTCGTTTCTTTTTAACCACAAACCTTAAGCTCGTGCGTTAACATTCGTCTTTCATTTGCATGTATTTTTTCAACGGATGTTCACACAGCTCTAACATGTCATTAGCCCTAACTCTTGTCTTAAACAATAGAGTCTTCAACTAACCCTAAACTAAAGTAGATCTCCCAATACTAGCCGTAGAACTGAGTCAACTGACTATAACCTTAAGACGAACCCTAAGTTTGAGACTAAATCTAGCCGTAAAGAAAACAAATATAAACTCAACCTCATAGCAAATTTCGCCCGTCCTTGAATGCAATGATCAATCTGATTTAAAGTCGTGTCCTCCTTAATTACTTTTAGAACTAGACAAATTTGCTTGAAAGAAATAGATTAGTGTGACAAGTCAAAAGCTTGCTGACGTATTCGCTCTCAATTATCACAGCATTAATTATTATTTATTTTACTTTAATTATTTCCCCTGTCTATGCCCTATTTCTTCCCAAACTCCTTACTTTTTCCTCCTCTCGCTAGACTAAGCCCGCCACCTTGCCTAGGGTCACCCCCCTTTCTCTTATCTTCCCTTGACCGGGGAGAAGATCAAACAAGTGGCCGCCTTAAGTGCTGGATGTCCGACCTTCTCAGTTGATACCATGTGGGCAGGAATGTAATTCATTACTCCTCCCACCCCAACACGTGTCTCTCTCTTTGATCAAATAGATTACTTGTGTCCGCACGCCTCGTGACTTTCCCAATGTGTGAAATTCGTATCGAGTACATGCACGTGAGAGATAATCCCTAGCTTATCACACTTCCTGTTTCCGGTCTCACTTCCGTCATTTATAAGGTAGACTATTTCAAAAAGTCGGTGGCTCATTTCGCTCTTTCGCTGGCATACGAGTCTGGACTCTCTCATTCATTCTTGCTCTTAGATGAATAATTGGTGGTAAGTTAAGCCGACTGACTGACTGATCTCTTAAATCTCTGCTGGCGAACTTCAAAAGTCCATGAGGACTGGCAAAAAGGAGTCATTGTAAAGCTTCCAAAAAAAGGCAACTTGGCAGACTGCAACAACTGGAGGGGAATTACTCTCCTCTCTGTCCCGGGCTTAGTTTTCAGCACTGTTTTGTTGAGACGGCTTCAACAGTCTGTAGATGAGAGGCTCAGAGAAGAACAAGCAGGACTCCGAAGAGGCAGATCTTGTGCAGAGCAGATCTTCGTTCTACGAAATATCATAGAACAAAGTCTTGAGTACCAATAACGGCTACCGATCAGTTTCGTAGACTTTAAGAAAAAAATTGATAGTGTCCACCGAGAATCACTTTGGAAAATAGCTAGAGAATACGGCATCCCAGAAAAATTCGTCCAGATACTACGACACCTATACAGTCAGTCCAGTTGCTGCATTAAAACAGAAGGAGGAACAACAGAGTTTTTTAGCATCGAGACAGGTGTGAGACAGGGGTGCATCTTATCTCCTTTCCTTTTCCTCCTAGCCATCGACTACATAATGAGGAGAGCAATGAACCAGAGTGCCTTTGGTATTCCATGGTGTGAACAAAACCGAATGACGAACTTGGACTTCGCCGGTGACGTTGCAGTACTCGGGGATACAAACAAAAGTATACAAGAAATGACGGAGAGACTAGATAGATAGGCACCCAAAATTAGCCTCCGCATAAACTTGGATAAGACCAAATTTTTGCGAGTGGGATATAAGGCAAAGGGTGCCCCTGTCAGACTTGGCAAGTCAAGGCTTGAAGAGTTGGACAAGTTCACTTACCTTTGCAGCATCATAACAAATGATGGGGATGCATACCATGATGTAGTGTGCCGAATAGGAAAGGCAGGGATCATTTTCCAAAGGCTGCAGCCTAATTGGACAAGCCAAGCCATTGGACTTGAGACAACAATACACATTCTCAACACAATCGTCATTCCAACTGCAACATATGCATGTGAGACCTGTAAGTCATCTGTCAAAATTGAGAAGAGACTAAATTTGGCTCAACAAAAATGGCTGAGACGGATTCTGAGAGTCAGTTACACAGATCGGGTCTCAAACAAGGAAATCCTATGCCGAACTGGGAGTCGAACACTTAGTGAGGTTGTGACAGAACGTCGCATGAGGTTTGCGGGACATGTTCTACGACAAAATGAACTACGATGACATGGAGGCCATTACAAGGAAAACGCAAACAGGGACGTCCTCGTATAACTTGGCATCATACCTTCATGGAGGACCTCAGAACAGTGGGCACCAGGTGGGAGAAGACTTCAGACATTGCCAATGACAGATCTTTATGGAGACAGCTTGCCGCCCAATGCACCGAACGGCGCGGGAGGACCTAAGTCTAAGTAAAACCGAACTTAGTCACAAGTTCCATCTAACTAGCTTGTGTGTGTATTTCTCACTCGATATTATCATGTGTATTTTATTTAGTTCGTTTATATTTAAGTAGTGCATCGTGTATTTTTCACTGTCGTAAGTAGGAAACTTAACTATTGCATATGTATACATTCACCTATGTCGGCAATATTATTGCCACGTTGCTCAATTGATCATTGACGCAACATTGTATATGTATGTGCCTCTTATTTTATTTTCTTTATCTCGGCTGGCCGCCTTGATAATTTTACTGGCGCACTAATACTGATATATAAGAAAAGATATACGAATTATCTCCCCTTTTAATCATTTTGCTTTCGCAAGAGTTGCCCTCCCCCCTTTTTTTTTAACGGACAAAATCGCTCCATTGTTCATGTAAACAATAGCGTCATGGTCACGGACCATCGTCCGATTCTCTCCCTTCTCTCCCCATCCTCTCTATCTACTTGTATTTAATTGAGATTCTATTTCCCCTTTATATTGCTATTTCCCCCTTTTATGTACATTTTATATTGCTACTATCAGCCCTCCGTTTTTCCGATCCCATTTGTCATCATTTTCCCCAATGTGCACTAAAGCAATTTTACCAATCTGACGAATGCACCTCAGTCGAGGGCATCGATAAGATGCATGAGAGACATGTCCTAACTTGTTTTTATTTATCCGCAGCCTCCCTCAGGTGTCAGCCTATTTGCTACTTCGTGCTATCCTACTTGGTACTAAACAGTATCACCTGCTCGCTTGGATCTACTACGAGTATCACGTATCGATTAGTGCTCTTCAGCGCTATAGGTCACTACTCGTCAACCCACTTTGCGCTATCGGCTCAAGCCTGCCTATCTGACAGCCCACCTGTCAGCCTATTAGATACGACGTCCCTATAGACCCCGTTCTGTGCGAGACGTCATAGCTTCGTCAACTGGACTTATCCTGCCTACGACGCTGCCCACGGCAGATCAGCTCTGCCCGCAGTACACTTGTGCACACGGTACCCAGCCACCCGCCCTACTGTGCCCACTACAGATATTAGAACTTCGGATTGAAACTCCATAAGGACTGTATCATTGGCGTCCATTTATCAAATCAGAAACTCCGTTGATAAAAATACATGCTGGGAGCTACTCCCTTAGAGCACGTGAGTGGAAGCAAGCAGTGAATCTTAAGGTCGCCTTATCCCCGTACAAGGACAACCTTTGCGTCGTACATGCACCAGTATTTTCTCCAACGCTTTGTCCCAATCGTCCTTCGTGCAGAACCCGGCATTCGTGCAGAATGTGCTCTACAGTCTCGTCGTCTTCCATGCAATGGCGACACCTCGTATCGAAATTCTCCCTCCACCGTCCGAAATACGCGCCTATTGGACAGTGCTCTACACGAAACTGTGCAAGAACCGCTTCCTGTGCTCGACTCAAACGCCACCATGCATCCTTTCGTTCTGGTCTATTCATTGCTCTGTGAAGCTCACGTCCCTTGTCCGAAGTGTCCCAGCTATGATACTAACTTGCCAACAAGAGCTTGTCGGCTTGGGCCCGCGCACTTTCATAACTGCACGATTCATCACGCTCATGTGCATTCGCTAAAACCGCGGTTTTCGCGAGGTGGTCCGCCAAGTCGTGGCAGGCCAACCCGCAATGGGCGGGCACCCATTGCAGAGTGATGCTCACACCGAAGCGTCCATCTACCCGCTAGATAGAGCGACACCCCAAGCCAGGATACCAACAGCTACGACCCAAGCAGGACAAATAGCAGGACAAAGTACCAAGGACAAAGTGACATATTCTCTCATTAAGTGCAAGAGTGATGATCAAATATAGTATTGATTACAGTTAGATGCAAACCATCCCCCTTTTTATTTTTATTTGTAAATATTTATGTAATTAATTAAATATTCTTTAATTTTTAACGTTTGTATCTCTTTTTATTGCTTGTCTCGTTGAGTGTCTGCTCCCGATTTATCTACTGATGGGTCAGTGTGTGATAATCATCCCCTAAACAAAAATAAATTTTATACTATGATATTTATACAATAATATTGAAATAAATAATATGAATGATAAGTAATAAAAATAAAATACCATATGAAGAAAATAACTCATAATTGCGATTCATAATATATGATTAAGTTTTTAAATTAAATAATTAATTAAATATTATTAATATACGAAGGCGTCAACAGTGACTTCAACAACATTTACAATTTTTCACAAATTGTACAAAAGATTCGTCTCTGTATACAATGTCGATGAACATCAATCTTGGTAGTCTGTAATGAATTTGACCAACAAGACTGACAATGTCCAGACTATCAATGGAACCCACAGTATCAACTTAATAGTGTAAAAGGTAACACCAACACCGAAACCTTATAAAAAAAGAACAACAATACTCTAACATCTGATTTAGAACTATTAATATGAACACACCCGCATAAAAAATGTCATTAAAATATATATATAATAAAAAAGAAACCTAATTAGGGCTCAAAGAGTCCTACTAAGAATAGAGCCAAGGCGATATCAGCGAATATGCTTAGGCTATAAAAACCAAGAATTTTTATGGAGCACAAAAAGTATAGCTTGTCTATCAAGTGAATATAAACTACATACAGGTGGCAGTAGTCACATCAAATAATGACAACGCAACAAAGACAAAAATAAACTACACAAAATATAGTTGCCACCAATGACGTCGAAGAAAGCGGTGTGCTCAAATTGTGAACAGTTTTAATCATATACTATTATATACTATTAAGCGAGCTATTCTTGTATGAGTGTATGTATGTATGTATATTTCAAAAACGAATGAAACGATTTTCTTTACAATTTTAAAGTATGTGTATATTAATTCTCAGCTCATTGACTGCATTGCAAAAAAATCAAGGTCGACCGTTAAAGCGATTTGAGAATGTTTCATAATCGAAAAATTAATTTTGGCTAGAATGTTTTATGAATGAAGATTTTCCAAATGACGTCAAAGGGAAAAAACTTGGCACCGTTTACGTCACTAGGCTTACAGCAAGAAAGGAGGCGGGACTTGACACCACTTACGACACTGGCTTTCTGCATTACACTAAAACATTTCTTTGCAAACATGAACATGTTTTAATGAATCAATAGGGTTAGGGTTAAAAAATTAAACTTTTGCACACTATCTTTTTGTAGGCTCTATTAGACTTCAGCAAACTAAAAGCCACCTACACGGGTCTCCGCTATTTAAGTGTAAACAATTTAAAGAGCACTACAAATAAATGTAATTTTTGTTTCTTCCAAAGTTCCATAATAAATCAATCTACATAAGTGTTTGTAAGAGTCTCTGTGCATTATTTAAGAATAAAATAAAAACATTGAATATTTATGAAATGCATTGTAATGCTTGTAATACTTAAATGCATTAGCGGATCCAGAATTTTAGAGGGGGGGCATTTTTTCCTAACCCTATATAAACATATATATATATTTTTATAAACCCGGTGGTAGCAAAATTGGGGGTAGTGACATGTGTAGTTAGCCGACACAAATCGCCCCAGGCCAGACGAGCGGTCAAGCGTGAAGAGCTACTACGGTCAGCCGAGACGCATCTCGACAGGACGGTTCGTGAACTATCGCCGGCGTGAACAGAGCTCAGGAGCGTCACGAGAATCGAAGTCACCTGACCACCCAGAAACGTCGAGCGGCGTTCGGTCCGGTTCGAGAAGGCCAGCAGGGACCCTATATAAAGAGCGAAGGTGTCGCAGTCAAGACGGTCCGGAAAAGGGGCTCACGACAGAAAGTCCAGTGCACGGTCAGCTACAGCACAGTTCAGCGGTGTAGTTCTGTACGGAGCATTACGACGGTAGTGCGGAGTACTTTCAAGTACAGTTGAGACGGCTGGCGTCTTGATCTTGATCTATGATCGAGTCCGACACAACGAGCCTAGTGTGTGAAGTCATTCCTGAACTGTTGAACACAGTGCAAGCCCGGAACGAGACGGAGAGACCAGTGCAAGAAATGATACGGCGATACGGTGTTAACGAAGAACTATTCGTACAGTTTTGAGTTACATTAAACTATTACGTTATTTTGGAGCCCTGTGTTGTCAAGTTCTTTCAGTTGGTGGTGTATGGTGCAGTTTGCAGAGAGCCTGGATAGTGATAT
>JADKLZ010000728.1:13287984-13321584 GCA_021533235.1 Biomphalaria straminea | reverse complement strand
TATATATATATATACGTTATATATTGAAAAAAAGTATTTGATTAAATTGTGACATTTAGGCCAGTAGGGAGGCCATATCAATACAGTATTATTTGTACTATTTGAATTAATCATAATGGCAACAGCTCCACCATATGATTATATGGAGACTTTTCGCCAGCAAATTATTGCTGAGGCAAAGCAACTAGAACTTAAAGGGAAGGACCTAGCTAGCTATGTACAACAAATGGTGACATTAGAGAGAGATAGAATAGATAAGGAAAGAAGGGAAGAAACAGATAGAATAGCTAAAGAAAGAAAGGAAGAAAAAGATAGGGAAGCTCAACTAATAAAAGAAGAAGCTGATAGGAAACTAAAGTATGACATTGAGAAACTAAGAATTGAGGCAGAACAGAAGCAGACAAATTCTAGTAACACACAGGATAGTTCTAATGCTAGCACTTCAGACAATCATAGTGACACTAATAATAGTAATGGTAACACTAATAACATTACTAATGTTGCAAGTGATAATAACCATTGGTTAAGGAAAAAACTACAACCTTTCCAAGAAGCTAGGGACTGCATTTCAGACTATCTAAAAAGATATGAAATAAAAATGACAAACTGTAATATAAGGGAGGAGGAATGGTCTCAAATTCTGCTTGATTTTGTGCAAGGACAGGCTCTTACAATATGTCAAAATCATGATCACACTGTGCAAAATAGCTACCAAACTTTAAAAAAAGAACTGCTCAATGCATATGGCCACAATGCCAGCACATTTAGAAAAAAATACTTTGATAATACTCCATCTAATCAGACAGAACCCCAAACCACTATAAATATGGAAAAGGACTATTTTACTAAATGGCTAGGATTTGAGAAGATTGAAAATTCATTTGAGAGTTTAAAGAATTTTATACTAGTAGACAATTTCATTGCTAAATGTGACCCCCAGCTACAATCTTTTATTAAAGAGAGAAATCCTAAAATTTTAGATGATGTCACTGAAATCATAAGAACATATAAAAATGCCTATCCTAACAACCCCTTTTCATGTAAAGACAAAAAGAATATTGATCTAGTTGGATACACTCAAGAAAATACTGATAGGAGTAGAAATAGAAGTAGGGATAGCCAACATTCTAGATACAATAATAGTAGGAATAGATCAAGCAACAGGGATGTAGTATGTTACAGATGCAATAAAAGAGGACATTTAGCTATGAACTGCTGGGGAACACAAAATAGGTCAAACAGTAGAAATAATTACAATAGATCAGGTAGTGCAAACAATCACAGTAGATCAGGTAGTGCAAACAATTACAATAGAACAGATGATAGGAACAATTACAGATCAGACAGTAGTAATAGATACAACAACTACAACAACAATTACAGTAATAACACACACAGTGGAAACAAAAGCAGGGAATACAAAAGTAGAAATTCTGATAGAGTTTATTTTGTTAGGGAAAACAAAAACAATTTTGCTTTTTATCCAGCCTTTATAAACAATGTGCCTATTCAAGCGATTAGAGATAGTGGATCTAATACATTGGTCGTCAGGGCTGATCTGATTGAACCACAGTACTATAAGGGATATAGTAGAAAAGTTGAGTTAGCAGATGGCAGTATAAAGGAGTTTAAAGTATTTAAAGTGTTCATTGAGACACCATTCTATACTGGTCATTGTGAGGGAGTAGCTATGCCTAATATGAGACATGACATGCTAATAGGAAATTTGACAGGTTTGAAAGAATGCTCCAAACAAGAAATTGAAGCATGGGAAAAGAAATATGAAATGTTTAAACAAAACAAAAAGACAAAACCAGATAACTATATAAGCAATATGGTTATAACTAGATCTAAAGATAAGCCTAAAGTAGAAACACAGAAACCTAGTAATATAAGTAATGAAACAGTTAATGTTGAAGAAGATAAGGAGAAAGAAAAAGAATTAAAACAAGTTGAAACACAAGACCATGAGCATAATAATATAGACACAAAACAATTTGAAATACAAAGTCATGAGCATATAGACACAGAGCAACAAAAAGAGGCACCTAGAGAAATTAAAAATGAAGAATTAAAAGGAATAAACAAACTAGCTCAAGAACAAAAACAGGATAACGTAATTGGGAAAATCTATGATAGGATTAGTGATAAAAGGAACAATAATCCAATTGAAAAATTTGTCATAGAAGAAGGAATACTGTTTAGAAAAACAAAATTAAATGGTAGAGAAATAAAACAGTTAGTTTTACCTCAAAAGTATTGGAAGGACGTCATGATTTTATCACATGATAGTAATTTAAGTGCACACAGAGGTATTAAGAAATGTTTCAGAAACTTAGCAACCCAAGTGTTTTGGCCTAAAATGAAAGTAACCATATCAAACTACATAAGGTCATGTGACATGTGTCAAAGAAGAGGACTTAAGGGTAAATTAGGTAAAGCTCCATTACAGACAATGGATGAACCAAACAAACCATTTCAAAAGATAGCAATAGACATCATAGGACCTTTAACCAAAACTGAGCACAATAATAGATATATATTAACAATAGTGGACATGTTCAGTAGATATCCTGAAGCAGTAGCATTATCTAATATAGACACAGAGAATATTATTAATGCTTTAGATCAAAGGTTCATAGTGAGACATGGGATACCAAAAACATTGCTATCAGACAATGCATCTATGTTCACATCTGAGTTGTTTAAAAGATGGACATTAAAATATGGCATAGAACATATTAGATCTTCAGCATTCCACCCAGAGGGCAACGGTTGTTGCGAACGACTAAACGGAGTTATAAAGAGAGCCTTAGCTAAAATTGTAGAAAACAATCAGAAAAACTGGGATCAATATATTAACTTTGTTCTATTTTCTCTTAGAAATAATGTTCATGAGGCAACTCAATTTTCACCATATGAGTTGGTTCATGGAAGGAAACCCAGGGATGAGATACAAATTTTTAAAGAAAGCCTAATTATAGACAAAGAGGAAAATGAAAATATTAATGAAACAGTATTAGATTTAAAACAGATATGGAAAGAAGCTTATGAGAATAATATGAAATATAAAGAAACAGTGCATGAGAACTTAAATGAAAAAAGAAAATTAAGAAAGTTAGAAGTAGGAGATAAGGTATTACTTTTGGTAATTGACTTGAAAAAACAAATTAGGAAAACAATGGAAAGGACCATTTACTGTCACACACAAAACAAGTGAAGTAAACTACAAGATAAACATGAATGGGAAAATAAAAACTTACCATATAAATAATTTGAAACTATACACAGAAAGAAATGAAGAACAATTTCAAGGGATAGATACAGAGGTAGACAATGAAAATCAAACTAATCAAATTCAAAACTTAAATGCAGAAAATGAAGAAATTAATAATCAAATACATGAATGTTTCATGGTACTAATTAATGAGGAAACCAAAGAAAATGATATTAAAAATATACCTATATTAGAAACAAAAGATAATCAAACATGGGAAAAGTTAAATTTGGGAAATTTATCTCCAGAAAAGACAAGGGACATAATGAACATTGTTAGTGATTTCAAAGAAATTTTTTCAAGTTTGCCAGGGAAAACAGACATTATAAAACATGACATAAAACTAACAAGTGATAAACCCATTTTTATGAAGCCTTATAGGATTCCACTACACTTACAGGAAAAAGTTAAGAATGAAATTGATAACTTATTAAAACTAGGAATAATAGAACCATCTAATTCAGCTTATGTTTCACCAATAGTTATAGCAAAGAAAAAGAATGGGGACATAAGACTATGCATAGACTATAGGCAGTTAAATAAGATAACAGAATTTGATCCTTACCCTATGCCTAACATTGATGACATACTACACAAGTTATCTAATGCTAAGGTCTTTACAAAATTAGATCTGACAAAAGGGTATTGGCAAATTCCTTTAACTGATAGAGCTAAACCTTACACTGCATTTATCACTCCATATGGAACATTCCAATGGAATTTCATGAGCTTTGGGCTTGTAAATGCTCCAGCTACTTTCAATAGAATGATGATGGCAGTTATAGGACATAGGAAAAATGTAATATGCTATTTAGATGACATTTGTATTTTTCATCAGGATTGGGAGGAACATTTAAAAGGGATCAGAGAGATATTTAAAGTAATCAAAGATAATGGGTTAACAGTTCAATCAGAAAAAGTAGAGATAGGTTTAGAAGAAATCACATTTTTAGGACATAAAGTTAAGAATAATACCATCAGTCCCATTGAGGATAATGTTAAGAAAATACTAGATATAGAGGTACCAACAACACAGAAACAGATTAAATCAATATTAGGGATGATAAATTACTATAGGAAATATATACCTAACTTAGCAGAAATTGTGGACCCACTAAATCAACTATTAAAGAAAGGGCAGCCTAAAAAAGTGAATTGTACAAAAAGATGTATAGAAGCTATAGAGAAGATTAAGCATATTTTTTCCACAGATTTAATTTTAAGATTACCAGATGTTTCCAAAATATTCTATGTTACTACTGATGCTTCTGGTAGTGCTATAGGTGGTTGCTTGATGCAACAGTATGATAAGTTACATCCAATAATTTATGTTAGTAGAAAATTATCTGATGCTGAGAGAAGGTATAGTGTCATAGAGAGGGAAGCTTTGGCAGTTGTGTGGGTTGTGACTAAATTAGAAAGTTATTTACTAGGAAATAAATTTATATTACTATCTGACCACAAGCCATTAAAATTCATGCAGGAAAAAAGTATTAAAAATGGAAGACTGTATAGGTGGTTTCTGATTCTACAAGAATATAATTTTGAACTACAAGCAATAAAAGGGGAAATTAATATCGTGGCAGATATGTTATCAAGAGTTACTGTAGGATAGAACTAGTGTAAATAATGTTCATTGATTTTAATTTATTGATGCATGTATATTGTTATGTTTTGATTAGTGGGCATGAATAAGTTGTTTGTATGGATACTGTATTTTATTCATTTGAAAGGGAGATAACTCAATTAATTTTAATTGGGATTTTTTTTATTAATCAAGGGAGATAATTATAAAATGTCAGTAATGAGGACAAAAGTATAAACTAAAGTAAGTATGATCATCTGAAGTCATTATTTTATTTTTTTAAATCATTAACACTCATTGCTTAAAGATTAGGTCAATTGGAAATGGTAAGTGGAGAGAAGATACAACTTATTAGTGCCCAACAAAAAAGTTAGGTAAATTTATTGGAAAAGTTTTTCTGATACAAATATTGCATTTTGTCCGACAGGAAAGGTTTGGTGATGTTTCGAGTACCTATACATACGCTATGCTGATGACAGTAGCCTACACATACGCTATGCTGTTGACAGTAGCCATGTTAAACCTATATGCCTATGGAATCAGCAAAGGCATCGCCATATATAAACTATGAACTGTCATGTCACTTTAACTTTTTATGCCTATGGAGTCGGCAAAGGCATCGCCCATATGACTGTTTATGGACTATACTACTATACACATGGCTCGTTTTTGAGGGACTCTCTTGTATTATTCATAAAAGGAACTACGTTGTTTATTTATGGACTTTATGGACTTTGGGCATGGTTTAATTATTGATAGACTCTGTGTTCTTTATGGAAGAGACTACCTAAGGATTGTGTACATAGTGTGATCGTTTATGGACTTTTGCGTTGGTAGTGGAAAAGACTATGATAATGAACTGTGTTGTACTTTATCGTCATCAACGACAGTAGTGATGATTGGAACAGTATTTTACTTTCTACCATAAATTATAGTAGAACTGTACATATGCGGACTTGTATTCATGAATTCAAGGTGTCAAGGTGTTTGTCAAGACTCAAGAGCAAGATATATGTTTGTGGTCTTTTTCCCCAATAATGGCCATGTAAATTGTAAGACATATGACAGTAGGAGATAGAGTTTTGGACTTGTGGACTGAAAAAAATTGATTGACAATTTTTTTTTGATAAAGGGGGGAGGAAATATGTAATGACTTGACGCGTAGAAGTATTGGGAAAATCGGGTATCTATAGAATGACGTGACGTAGGGATTAAAAACTAGGATTACATAACAACGAAAGATAGAGACGGACGTGACGCCTAGAACTAGCAACACGATTTCTGACTGTGTCCTTATTTTACGTATTAAATTGTTTGAAGTTAAACAAGTGTTACCAAGTTATTGACTCTATCTGTTATTGGTTGTTCGAACTCGTAATTTCACCAGCACAACAAGAAACCTTCAAATACAAACACACCTTTAACAAGAGTATAACAAAATATCCATTAATAGCGTACTCGTAATATAAAAATCCAGTTACGGATTTACGGCAGTGCGTCAACCTTGGGCCTAAATTTCCGCAAACCTAAACATAAAAACAAACAAATACATATATTTTGTTTGCTTATTAAAATCTTCTTCTTCTTCGTTCTCATTGTTATGTTGGAGGGTTCAGATCACTACACCAATATCTGAGATGAACTGCGCAGTGGTTTCCAAGTCAGGGAGCTCTCCATATAGTTTTCTTTCTATTGGGGTGTTTTGGGCCCAGTGTCTTAGACGGGCCTCTTGGTAAAGAGCGCAGTCTTGGAGGACGTGGTCTGCATTATCTGATGACACTCCACATGGGCAGATATCACTGGTTCCAATTTTGAGCTTCCGGTACATGTGTTGTCGCATTCTGTTGTGTCCGGTCCTAAGTCGAAAGATTACACGTTGATCTTGTCGGGATAGCTTATAGTAAGCATCATCTTTCTTGTGATTTGGATGTGAGCTTGTCCATTTCTCATTTATTTTATTTATAATTAATTTCTTCATTTCTTCCGGGTAGAGTGCAGAGTTCATTTGTGAGCCACTTCTTCCATCCTTGGCGAGAGAGTCAGCCTTCTCGTTTCCCTCTAGTTGAATATGAGCTGGCACCCACTGAACAACAGTCTTTTTGCTGTTGTTGTTGAGTTTTTTCAGTGCTGCTCTGAGGTTTTCAACACAAGAGAATCCAGAGTTCTGCAAGCCTTGAAGGGTTGTCTTCGCATCAGTCAATCTGACTGTGTGGGGAACTTGGATGATTAGCTAGCATAGTAGCAGCTAGTGTTAGTGCTTCCCTTTCTGCTCTGTGGCTGTCAGAGAATTCTCCAGTTGCAATGGATTTTTCTAGCATTTTTCCATCTGGCCATTCGATGAGAATTCCAGCTCCTCCATTTGTGGTGGCTTTATGGGGATGATCCATCTGTATAAACTCGGATCCACTGATCGTTAGGGTAATTGGTTTGAAGAAAACAGTTCACTAATTCCTTGAGCTCTGTTGGTCTGTAGTCAGATTTTCTTTTTATGTTTTCAATATGGTCCCTTATAGTAGGAAGAGGGCTTTCGTCCCAGGGTGGAAATTCATTATGTTGTATCGAGGATTTTAGGGTTACTTTTTCGAGTTGGTGTTTCTTTTTTAGGTTAACAGATTCCTGTATGAAATTGGTCCTTTTGAGACGGTTTTTAGTGCCAGTTTTGTTGATTTTGGTTTTGAGTGGGTGCCTTTCTAAGGTTTCCAATTTGGTAAATTGGGAGAGGATTTTTATTTCTCTTCTTTCATCTAGAGAGATCAGGGCAGCAGTTTCCTCCATAGCTCTTATGGGTGTTGTTTTCATTGCTCCTGTCATTATCCTTAGCCCAATATTTTGAACCTTGTCTATTTTTCTTAGGTTGGTTTGAGCTGCTGAGCCCCATGCTGTGGCACCATATTCTAATACAGGTCTTACATAACTGGTATAGGTCTTTTTCAGGATGTTGTGGTTAGCTCCCCAATCTGTGCCAGCTAATTTTTTCAAGAGAGATAGTCTTTGGATGCCTTTCCTCTGTGTTTTGTCTATTTGGTTTTTCCAGGTTAGTCTTGGGTCATAAGTGACTCCAAGATATGTAGGGCTGTCATTTTTTTCTAAAACTTCCTTATCTAATGTTAATTTTATTGTTTGTTGTTTTGTTGACAGTGAGAATATGGTATATGTTGTCTTTTTTGTGTTGATGGACATGCCCCAGTCTTTGGACCATTTATTGAGTTTATCCAGAGCGTCTTGTAATCGAAATTTTGATGTTCCTACATATTCTTCTGTGCTAATTAAGGCAAGGTCGTCTGCATACATGCTGCTTTTAACTTTTCTTGGTAGGTTTTGATTTAGATCATTTATGAATATTAGGAAAAGTGTTGGGGATAGGACTCCTCCTTGGGGGACGCCATTTTTGATACCCACTGTGTGGCTTCTTTGTCCTTGCATGCAAACTAAGGCTTTTCTGTTATTTAGATATTCCTTTATCCAGTTGTACATTCTGTGGGATATGTGATGCTGGATTAGTTTGAGTAAGAGACCTTGTTCCCAGACTTTGTCAAATGCTTTTTCTAAGTCAACCCACACAATCGTTGTTGGTTTCTTTTCTTGAAAGCCGTCTTCTATTTCTTGTGTGATGAAGGCGATTTGATCTTCTGTTGATCTTCCTTTTCTAAAGCCAGCCTGGGCTTCAGTGAGTAGGTTATTTGACTCAAGGATCCAGGTGAGTCTGTTATTTACCACTCTTTCCATAAGTTTGCAAGTACAGCTAGTGAGGCTGATGGGGCGGTAGCTATCCACTTTATTTCTTGGTTTGCCATGCTTTAGAATAGGGATCATAATGGCTTTTTTCCATATGTATGGGATTCTGCCTGATTTCCAGCTAGCATTGAATATTTGTAGCAGTTTTTTCTTGGCTTGATAACCCAAGTGAAGAAGCATGTCATTTGATATTTTGTCTGGGCCCGGCGCTTGTTTTGGTTTGAGGACTTTTAGGGCTTCATCTAGTTCCTTCATTTTAAGATTTGTGGTCATTCCCAAGGAGTAAGCTGGATTGTTTTCTTTATTTTTTTCTTGGATTTCTGAGTTTACATCTTTGTTTCTGCTTTCATTGATTTGTATTTGTCCTACACTTTGGAAGAATTTTATGAATTCATTAGCTGCTTCTTGGCCTTTCAGGGGTTGGTTGTCCTTTTCTATTACTATGGGTGTTGTTCTGTTTTCTTCCTGGTTGAGACATTTGGCTATATGCCAGAGTTTGTGACCATCTCTATCTACGTTTAGTTGTTCTGTTTTTTCATGCCAACTTTTCCTCATAGCGGAAAGGTAATTTTTCCTGAAAACTGCGTTGGCTGCTTTTAAATTTATGTTATTTTCTATGCAAGGGTTATTTTCTACTGTGTTTCTGGCTTCAATAGTGGCATTGTGGAGTTCTTGTAGGTGATCAGACCAGTTGGGGATATAATCTTTTCTTGCTCCTCTAGGAATTGATTCCTTAGCTGCTAGGAGGATTGCTTTGGAGAAAGCTGAGAATGATTTGTTAACCTGATTTGATTTGCAGTTTATTGAAGTGGTATATAGGTCTGTGAGCTTTGAAAATAAGTTCCAGTTAGCCTTTTTGTAATTCCATCTGGGGATGGTGGAGTTTTCTGATATTTTGAAGGAGGTATCGATACTGATTAATATGGGCCTGTGGTCACTGGTGGCTAGCTGGTCTGCAACTTCTCTTGTGCATTTTTTGGATATGTTGTTAGTTGCAAAGGCTAGATCTGGCGTGGTTGATGTTAGCCAGGCTCTTGATAAAAAGGTTGGTTTATCCTCAGGTTTATTAAGCAGGATAAGTCTGTTCTCCACTTGCCATTCTTCGATTTCTTCTCCCCTGGCATTGAGGTCTGGGTATCCCCAGCTCTGAGAGTGACTATTCATATCCCCTAAGATTAGACATTCTTCTTGATCAGGTATTTGTATGTGGTCAATTTCTATTTATTTGTCTGGTGGAAAGTAGCAGTTAAATACATTAATATTTCCATCTGGGAGAATCAGCTTAGTACCCAATATTTCTGATTCTGCGAAGTTGGGCAGAGTTATGTCTGTGGTAGGGATGTCATTTTTAATGAGGGTGAGGATTCCTCCTTTGGGTCTGATTTCTCGATCTTGTCTGATGCAGGTGTAGCCTCTAATGGAGAAACGTAGATTACTGTTCAAATGAGTTTCTTGGATGCAGGCTACATCAATTTCTTTCTCATGCAGAAATATTTTTAGAGCTTCTTTTTCTTTTGCATGCCCTCTGCGTTCCATTGTAGGATTTTTAGACTCTTGATCTTGGAGTGTTGGCCAGTACCGTAGTTTTTACTTTCTTGTCCCTGCTCCTGGCTCCACAGGCAGAGATAGAAGAACCACCAGCTCGCTTGTGTGGGCTCCTTCGAGGCGGAAAGCCCGGCCCCCTACCTGCGCGGCGGGATTCCACAGGCAGGACGCCACATCTATTAGAATCGTTACTGAACTCCAACATAGTGTGTTGCGTGTCAATGTGTTATGCGCCAGGAGGCCCATTGACTCCGACTTCAGCCTGCTTTTCTTTCTGGGTGTGCTCCCATAGCCTTTGATCATCCAAGATCAACTGCAAGGCAGCAGGTGTTTATTTTTCGGAGTTTTCTCTCCTAGATGAACTGCTATCCCTAGCTAACGAGCTTCATCTACCCGGGTTTAGAGTTAGAGCGCCCTATACTCGCTTTTTGCAATCATTTCCCTGGATTTCTGAGATGTTTTTAGCAAATATTCTAACCACTGGAATACTCCACCTCATCCTCCATGACTGCAAACCAGTTGGTCCACGGCTGTTTATTTGGTATTCACAGCTAACCCTTATATCTAAGGGTCTTTCCCCTATCCGCCACCTGGGGACGCGCTTGGGAGAAGGTGGTAGCTCCCCCAAGGCTTATTAAATAATTATAATTATTTTTGAAGAAGAAAGATTACATCTGTCTTCTACAATTTGGCATTGTATCTTAATATATATATATTTTTAACTTACGCTTTGTTTATCATTATCTCGTATTTAACGTATTTAAAATAAACAAAAAAGTTAACACGCACTTAGATTTTTTTAGCAGAGACGTATAATTATTTATTAATAATATATTAATTAAATTTCCCAATCTAAACAATATTATGCAAAGAGTGATTTGTAGAGAAAAATCTAGATCTATATTACATAGATCTAAGATTTACTAAAAGAGGAGAGAGAGAGAGGCAGTGACCGGGCGCGCTCTGCTAGTAGAGTGCGCGCGCGCAGGTGAGGTCACGTCAGTACGTCATCATACGTGCGACAGTTGCCAAATAATTGACCTGAAAACCTAGGGGCCTTGAATGCATAGTTTCACCGACATGACCCCTTAGAAACAAAAAATACTTACAGATTTGTTACACATTGACATTTCATTAACGTAGGGATATAATTTTTTTTTTAAAATTCGAAATAAAAGAAGGTGAAAAAACAATACATCTCTAATGGTTAACATCTTATCGACCCATGTCTTACAAATTATACGATGTAGATTTTATAAAAATCATTTTTCTATAACGACTCATGTGTTGCTAAGGAGCATATTTGCACATTATAGCAGACTACGCACACAGGTGAAATCGCTATTTTATCCGTCTTGTTCGGTTTAAAATGGGGAGCATGTCAAAGCTTGTTTTTTAAATAAAATTTACACACTATTAAAGAAAAATAGATGGGCTTTTCAATGGTGACATTAACTAAACGATTACTGTCTTTATCGTAAAGAAATTCCATTTTGTTTTTTATTTTTTAAATTTCTTTATATAAAAACAATGTTAATCAATTAGTTATTGGTACCATTGTAAAACTCGTTCATTTTTCTATAAAATACATATGTTCAAAAAAAATATTCATTTGCTGACGTACCCCATTTTACGAAAAAACAAAAAAAGGTATAAAACGATCACAGCCGCTAGCACGATTATTCGGCACGGTGATGTTACGCGTAAAGGATTATCACCCTTATTTTTTAACCTACAGGAAAAACGTTATATATCCTATACTCTTAAGCGAGCAATTCTTGTATATATATATATCTTATATTTCGAAAACGGCTCTAACGATTTTCTTTAAAATTTCAACGTATCCAAATGTTAGTGAGAAAAAAATTCTCAACTCATTGGCCACATCGGGAAAACTCGAGTTTGACCGTTATATCGGTTTGAAAAATGTCTCATTATCGAACAATTTATTTTGGTTTGAAGGTTTTATGAATGACATGGAGAATTTATGAATGAAAGTTTTCCATGACATAAACGGGGAAAACGCTGCTTACGTCACTAGGCTTACCAGAGTACAATGCAAACAAGAACGAGTTTTAAAATATCAATGGACCTAATTAAACATTTGCGCACCATCTTATTGAAGATTGATTTATTATAGAACTATGGAAGGAAAGTCATGAAATTAAATGTACCGATGTATGATTAGTTATTGCGTTTTAAGTGCTTAATAATGTTTACACTTTAATTGCGTAGAGCGGTGTAGATTCCTCATTAATCTTCGGATTTGATGTCAAGCCTTATTATAATTATTATTTTGCTGGTAAAATTATGACCATGTGTTCATGCTTCAGTGTCTAAGTACAACACACAGCTTCTCCACGCCTTACTTGCTCACACTGAACAAGATATCTAGCTAGCGGTCAACGAGTTTGCGTACGCTGCAGCCACTTTTGATTTAGCTATAAACCTCAGTAAAAAACTTGGGGTTAGGGCGTGGTGACGAAAGGCCTAGGAGATATCTGAATGGAGGGATGTGTAAAAGCAGGCCATATCCTTCCATGGGCTGTAGCACCAGTAGCACCACTGGGATAGATGGATGGCAAAAGCCGGTATGAACTTCTTATAGTCTGACAGTCTGGCTGAGCAGGGCACATATCCCGTAAAATAATCTGAAGAGTTTCTTTAGTGTTCTGTTTGTTCTATATGTAATTGTACATGGCGATTAAATATCAAGTCTCTTAAGTCCTCCTACAGTCTAGACAGCGTAAAACTATCGTAGGCCTACTATTATTGGCTTGGAAGAAAGTCTTTGCAGTTTTACCCATTAACGTAGAAATTTGCGTCACTCGATGTTTCGTACTAAATCCATAATTGAATATACTAATTCCAAAATTAAATGTCTGAACGTACCAATTTACATTTAGAACAAACAGAACACTTAAGAAACTCTTCAGATTAGTCTTTATCCGATCGTTCATTTTCGTAATTATAAAAAAAATCCCAAAATGACTTCGGGTATATAACCTTTCTTGTGAAATTATTTAACCGAGCAAGGCTCGGCCACCTGATATTATTATTAAAGGACTTATGATAACCTTTCTAACGGTACCATTTTTACTATAATCGGATATTTATAATTTAAGATATGGTAGGGTGAAAAACGCCTAAAACACAAAAAAAATGTTACGCAATTTTTTGAAAAGTGCGATTTTTGCTTCAGTTTTGGGTCCCTAGTAACAGGTATTTTATCTTATAGGAATGTGTGTTTACACAATCACGTTCCGCGTCATTACATTATGACTTTATTATGTATGTACATTGTATTAATTTTAATGCCACTACGGTTGTCCACATTTGTAGCCGTAGTTATCTGCCCCTTATTATATTTGAATTATATTTCACCCATTCATTGTTATACATGTAAACAATAACCATTCGTGAATCTAAGTGGTGTCCAAGGACTTACATCACCGTGCTCTACACTTACTGAGCGAAAGTAACATTGTCTTACATTCTTATTATATCCCCCCAAACATATTATTATGCCTCACACCCTTATGTACTTATGGATCCTTGGATGAATATGATTTCGATTAATCATATCAAACCCTTGTTATTGTAGCTCTATTCCTAATATATTATTTTCATCTTATCCTAATTGTCTATCATATCCCCAGCTGGTTGCTGTTGCTGTAACGACCAGATCTCCACCAAAGCTGTAACCGAAGCCGACCATACCAAATACACCCCCCATTACATATATGTCACCAAAAAGGTATTGCCTACTGTCCTTGGCCATAGATTATTGCCTAGTGTCCACAGTGCCTAAGGTCCACTGCCAAATAGCTACTGCCCACCACTTAGAGCAAGCTTCGATACAGAGAATAAACTGGTGTGAGTTAGCCCGGCCATCTACGAGCTAGAGACAACAGCTGAGATATCATTCTACTACAAACTTAGTCTGCAGCACCAACCTTCTCAACTGCTAAACAGGCAGCGGCCTAACCCTAGCGCCAGCTTTCCTATAGAATAGAAGACATCCCGAGCCGACGCCCTAAGGCAGAGCCGGATGACTCATCATTATGAGTGCCAGTCCTACGACCACCAGGAGACGACCCACAGGGCTAGCAGCTAAGAACAGTGGCGTCACTAGGATGGGTGTCACCCGGTGCGGTAATATCAGGGTGTCACCCCCTCTCCAGCGTTCCACTTTTTCTTCCCAATAAAAACTATCGTCGTTTTTTTTTTCGCAATAATACAGTTCGTTGATTGCTGTTACACAACGTTAAAAGGAATTTCTATTCAGTTTTATTTTTTGTAGCCGACATTTTATAGTTTATTATTACACAGATTAACATCTATGATTTTAAAATTACAAACAAATTGAACATCAACTGAACATGCTTTCCTTAGTAAACTTAAAAGAGCTCATAACGAAACTTTTGAACATTATAGTGCTAGTTTCCTGAAGACAACTACTGAAAATAGAATCAACTTTATGATAATGAAAAGTAAGTCTATGCTGATCGGTACAAAAACTTAAAAAGACTTTTTCTTAAAATCTTAACATTTAAAAGTCTATGAGGTCTTTCTTGCAACATCCTGGATGTGTTCAAACATTTTTAAATTGCGATCTAAAATTACACCAAGGTACTTGGGTAGCTTTTCCATGCCGAGAGCCACTCCGTTGAGTAAGAGCCGGAAAGGTTGGCCAAGAGTGCCAGTACAGAGCGTGAACAGAGAATAGACCGTCTTGGAGGTGTTTATTTCTAGTCTCCATTTGTGTCATCGAGGTAGACAAGACATGTTTTCCAACTAAGTCCTCTCAGAACATGTTCCATTAACCGTTCAAACGTGGCTGGCGCATTGCAGAGGCCGAAGGGCATCACGGTAAATTGCCACAGACCGTTACCAGTTGAGAAAGCCGTTTTCTCTCTATCGTCGGGATGCACCCCAACTTGCCAGTATCCACTTTTCAAGTCAAGAGTAGAAAAAATCTGTGCCCCAGCCAGCGTGTCCAATGTGTCATCGATCCTAGGGAGTGGATAACTGTCTTTATGTGTGGCTTCGTTTAATAGCCTGTAATCCACACAAAAACGTAAAGAACCATCTTTCTTCTTTACCAAGACGACTGGGGAACACCAAGGACTATTGGAGGGCTCAATAACTCCCTGCTGTCTCATTCTTTCTTTAAGGTCTATAGCTTCTTGTTGTTTCGCTAGCGGCAAGCGACGTGGGGGCTGTCGAATAGGTCTAGTACTTCCTGTATATATGCGATGTTGGACCATATTTGTTCGCCCACAGTCCGTCTCATTGGATGGCAAGATGTCTGCAAACTCAATAATCAATTGTTCTGCTTGTACATACTGTTCTCGTGGTAAGATGGTTTCAATCTCTGCCAAGAGTTCGGTAATATGTGGATTTGATTGATCGATGGATTTTTCTGATTGATCACTGTTACAGTTTCTGATCAGATCAAGAGTATAGCTTACAGCGATCGTGCTATCTTTCTGAAGGTGTTTGTCCTGTGAGCCAAGGTTCATGACTCTGACCGGTACCTTTTGATCTTCTCCTAGCATGACCAGTGTCCTTCCTACGGCTACTCCGTTGTCGATAATGTCTATGCCTTCAATTAGCGCAGTTCTATTCGTTGTAAGGCCATATTCTACTTTCCCCCAAATAATCGATTCCGACTGGGCCGGCAAAGTTGTATCCTCTATCAACATTATTTTCCTGACTAGTCCATCCTCTTCATAGTCGTCCCCGAGTAAAGGTATTTCAATGTCTCCACATTTCAATGTGCCTCCGCCAATATTCAGGGAGAATCCAAATTTCAGCATAAAATCAAAAGAAATAAATTTCAAAATAAAATACAACAGGGGTAGGCACCCTTTTTCAACCGAGGGCAGCATTAATGAAATTTGGGGACTGGGTGGGCCGCACATATATATATATATATATATATATATATGCTTTGTTTGAACAGATTTAAGATGCACATACATTTCATGTACAAATAACAATGCTTCCGATGATAAACATGAAGTTTGTCTTCAACTCTGCAAGGGAGGGGTCCCAGTCAATGTTCATCAAGGAACCTAACCATTTCTTCCTTTAAATTCCATATTGATCTAATGAATGGCTAGTGAATACAACTGTGTTACCAAACATCAGAATGTTTTAATTCCAAATCTTCACATACTTTTCAGATCTGCCAGTCGGGACGGGCCTTTTTAGAATTGGAGGCTATAGAAGAAGTAAATTTGGTGGCCCCGAATAAAATAAGAATATACAAAATAAAGGGAAAAAAATTGCAATTTATTAAAGACCTAATGTACTTTGAACAATAAATAACATTGAATACAAGTTTCGCTATTCCTTTTCTGTAATATCAAGCTGCAGTCCCTGTGCGAGCCATTTATCAATCACGTACGTTAGCAGCAACATACTTTGACTATACTCTATACCTAGGGACGGTTTTGAGCTTCAAATATATGAATGTTATGTAGCCTCATAGTGATGTAAATTTAATGTAGCTTTGTGTAAACTTTCCAGTTACTAGTTTATGGTTGGGATATTTTCTTTATTTTATTAAAAAAGTTGTTTTTCTCAGTCAAAGCTCCATCAGTTGTTACCCTTGTCATCTTGTACAAGTCAACCCAACTCTTTCAACACAGTTCTCCATAGCATTGAATAAATACTGGCCTGGACTTGTCTTTTACTGAATTTATATAGTAATGCTATTGAATATAATCTTCGTTTTTCTCAAAACTCTATAGAAAGACGTTTGGAGACAATGTTTCTTTAGCGCACTTTAGCCTCTTCATTACAAATGTTAAGAATTGAGTTTCAATAATGTCTCTAAATATTTACAATGATTTATTTAGGTTTTCGCGGGCCGCATAAAACACTTCGGCGGGCCGCATGTGGCCCGCGGGACATAATTTGCCCACCCCTGCAATACAGACATTACTTCAAAAAAGAAGATGATTACGTCCTACGCGTCATGCATTCAGTCATGCATATTAACCTATGACTTAAATTCTGCCAAGTCACTGGTTTTCCTGGCTAGCTCAGGCAATGAATTCCATGCTCTAATAACGCTAGGGTAGAAGAAGCTTTTGTACAAATTTGTCCTAACATATGGGATGAGAGAGGGCGCGATGGCTGAGCGGTAAAGCGCTTGGCTTCCGTACTGGAGGTCCCGGGTTCAAATCCTGGTGAAGACTGGGATTTTT
This sequence comes from Biomphalaria straminea, assembly GCA_021533235.1. Classification (NCBI taxonomy): domain Eukaryota; kingdom Metazoa; phylum Mollusca; class Gastropoda; family Planorbidae; genus Biomphalaria; species Biomphalaria straminea. The sequence continues at coordinate 13,304,222 of JADKLZ010000728.1, read as the reverse complement.
ATTTCGGGATTTTCGGGCGCCCTTGAGTCCACCCAGCTCTAATGGGTACCTGACATTAGTTGGGGAAAAGTAAAGGCGGTTGGTCGTTGTGCTGGCCACATGACACCCTCGTTAACCGTAGGCCACAGAATCAGATGACCTTTACATCATCTGCCCTATAGACCACAAGGTCTGAAAGGGGAACTTTACTTTTACTTTTATATGGGATGAGGAATGTGCCTTTTTCTTTAGTCTTTCTGAGTATTTTATTAAATGTTATTTTTGAATTTGAAGATTATGGTTCAGACAACTATAGTTGTCTTACTCTAACATTATTTTTACATAACACTAGCACTATAAAAGATTATTCAGCCAATACAAATGTAATCTACTCATCTTGAATCTATTGATGCATAACTCTGATTGGAATAGCACACATGACACTGAAAAGGTCATATGTGCTCATTGTTTTTTGCATATGTATTCATTTTCTGGACTTCTTAATATTGGAGTACGCTCACACTACTTTATTGAAATGTATTTTTCATTTTTTTAAATGCACATAATCTCTGCAAATTGTACACATAGCCTATTATAAAGATGATGATCTACATTGATTATTTTTTTTCTCATATCAATTGTGAAGAATTTCGAGCATAATTCATGGCTTGAAACTATGTTTGACATTATATAATGCAAACACTAATTTTTTAAAAGAAGACTGTACCGGTATTTGATTTGTGAAAACTATTCGAGCGTTATTTATAGATTGAAGCAATATATTTGATGTTATTGATGTAAACACTTGATTTATTTTTTAAAAGAAGCTTGTATCCTTTACATGTGTCCAAGCAACTGGAGCTCACATGAAGACATATTTGAGCAAAATGACTATATAGGTTATGATTATGATGATTTACAAGTATGATGATTATGATTCTGATGATTTAAGAGAAATATACTTCTTTGACTTTCATGATCTAGAGTTCAAAGTAACATTGTTAAAACATTGTCATTATTTTTCCCTATGCAATTCATTGAGACAACGTTGATATTTATGATTGATTGATTTCATTTACATCGATTTATTTAAAATGACATTGTCAATATTTTTTTCATTAGACTATGTAACCTGATGGGATAAACTAAGACTAAGTACATTAGTATACGAGCATTTTTCATGGCTGCCCATTATGTTGAAAAATTTAGTGGATACTGTAAGCATTCTGATGATAAATTGAGTGCATATTAAAAGCATTCTATTGATAAATTGATTAACCCTTATAAACAAGCATTTTGCATACCGGTACAGACGAATACGAAAAACATTCATATATGTAATCCTGCCGGACCAAGTAAAACAAATGACGTTAGGACCACGAGGCCTTCATTAGCAACAAAACGAACAGAAAATAACTAACAATTAACCCAACATAGTAACATATATGCATGTTTTTCGTATTTTCTACACAGTCGTTTACCCCTTTGTTGTTTTTTTAGTCTCGGTACAGACGAAACACTTGCTTTTGTGAATAATGTTGACAACTATGCGTATTGCCTACAGTCTACACAGACATTTTTTTTTCAATTATTGTAAACTCAGATGAGACCATATATTTTTTTATAGCATGACAAGACAAGTACAAAATATAATTGCACACATTGAATATAAGTAAATTATTTTTCTCTCATTTGAATATGTACATGAACACTTGTATACAATTTTTATTGATGGGCGAATTTTGAAAGATTTTTGCAAAATCTTTTTTGAGGGAAAGGGCGTAATGTCACAGTCTCGGTTTACATTGCCTGTTAGATGTTCACCTCGGGTCATGAATGTGAAAGACACGTGAATCCTCTGAGTCAGAAAGAGGAAGCAAGAATGACTAAATTGACTTTTGGTCGGTAGTATCTTTTGGTCAGACGAAAACGGTAGTAACTTGAGAAGTACATTTATTTCCAATAGTTATTTTCTGTACTTAAAACTCTATACATATTATTGAAGATTATTGTTACACGCTGTGATGTGGACATACTCTAGTAGTGAAGTTGAATAATAATGGGAATAATACTGGAGTTGTATATTTGATATCGCTGTTATGCGGATGTAGTTATATTTCAAATCAGATAGTTTGGCGTAAAGACTAGAAGTGCAGTATATTATTATTATTATTGAATAAACGTTATATTTGGTTGTTGAAGATCGAGTCAATTCTTTGTATACTATTCATGTCTGTTACGTGGTACGTGTGACTCCAGGACACACGAACCCAGCATTCTTCAACATTACACACATTGACAACATCCTCGTTTACACCATTTAGATTCTACTCTAATTGTTTTGCATTTTTACGATTTAAATATACATCGGAGTTATAGTCCCTAATCTTTTCATATAATGGAAAAATATCAGTATGAGTAAAGGTTGGAAAAAAAGGAAAATAATATTTGGGTTTAGAAATCATCTCAATTGTTACTCTTATAATGAAAAATTTCGTATGAATTCTAAATTTTCCAAAACAAAGACTATCTTAAAATAGCTAAGATATATTAGTGTGCAATTACATAAACTCTGTCGCCATATTAGACTATTCTGTTTTGAAACATCATGTTTTCGTCTGGAAAAAGGAGAGGGCGATAAAGTGAAAACTTTAATCCTTGCTCCTTTTTATAATTTCTGCTAATGATTGCATTTGCATTAACGAATTCATCGATCTAAGAATTTAATTTATATAGCATATGTAAATTATATAAGTGACATGTTTTTTTTTTAATTTTGTACTTTCTTAACTAAAATACAAAAGAAAAAAGTATTTGTTTGTCTGATGGGCGGAAAGCGATAACTTGTATCGCCCCTCCCACCTGGTACAACCCTTTTTCATTTTATATTTACTAATTATACCATTTGAGATCAGTGTGTGTGTGCGACAAAATATACAAATGGGTTAAAACATCAATATGTAGCTTATAATATAAAGATATTAAACAAATTTTGTTCACAAACTATGATTTCTCCATAAAAATAGGACCGCTCCCAAGCCAGAGGGCTAGAATGTGGAGGGCAGTAGACGCAATCACCCCCCCCCCCAAATGACAATCTATATAAAACAGTAACAAGCAATACAAGTTTGGCTCTTAATACACAGGTTATTGAAAAAATGTCGGATTAGACAAAGCTATTTTCAATTAGTATAAACACTAAATACAAAAAGTTAATATGAGAACAATTTAAAAAATGACTTTTTCCCTTATTGGTAAGTAAAAACTTTTCAATAAGAAATATGTTTCCCTTCAACATGAATCATTAATAGTATGATGATTAATAGTGATTACATTGTAAATATGAGCATTTAATCATTTTGTACATGGCCAATCCAGCCCACCACAAGCAGCTGAGACAATAAAATAAATGATAACCTGGAGAGGAAAAAAAAACATTTTGTTACATTGATTTTTTTTCTCATTTTTTGTCAATACTTTAAAAGGTATGAGATTAACACAACATAAAATTAACATAAAATTAACTAAGTATTATACAATTTTGGGATTGATAACAAAATGATACCAAGACATGAACAATACAAAATAACTATGCCATGAATTACAAAATTTACAAATTTGCAAAATGCTATGCATCTTCATCTTTTTTATAATATGAACAGTACAAGTATTCTAGTTTTTAGAGGCATCTGAAAGGGAAAAACCTTCTATAGTTTTGCATGGTCCTGTCACTGACCAAAAGCTTGCTTTCAGTGTCACTGGATTTTATCACAACATTAATTATTATTTATTAATTTCATCCTTATTATTTTACCCCCAAACCCCACCTTTTTCTCTTCTCGTTAGATTTCTTCCACCACATTGGCGACCACGTTGCCATGCTCCTACGCTTGTCTTCCCATATCAAATGTCAACCACATTTGCCCCTCACCAGTTTGCCCATCTGGGCAAGCCTCCATTATTTTATTCTAGCATTACGTTATCACTAGCGCGAGACGATCTGTGCTCCTTTCAATTTGCGAGACATTCAGGCTGTCCACTCTTTCCTTTGTCTAGACCCTGAGAGCACGTTACGCTTGACCTTTAGCTAGGTGTTCTAAATACCTCATTGGCAAATGAGTGGGAAGCGCTAATCGTGACCGGATGTCACATTGTCTATCTTGAATCATCACATGATCTATCACATGCTGTCCTGCCCAATTCTATTTCCGGCCAAGCGGCATATAAGACTCTTTCAACCGCGAGCAAATACAACCAATTTATCCCTTGAAAAGATAAGATAGCCACATATTTAGATTAAGACATCGAGAATCGCCACCGAAAAGAAATGTTCCAACAATAATATTTTTTTTTAAAAGCTAATTTGTAAGAGTGACCGTTCACTTCATCCCCAATTAAATATTTTCTCTTATTCATTGTTTAATTGTGCTGAAAGGATTTGATTTTAAGCCCTTATTTTATCTAATACCTGGTATATAAATATGATTGAGCAGAATGCTTTTTGACATTTTGTTTAAAAGTTATTAATGTGTTTTATAGTGTTTCCCTTCCACTTTACACTCTTGATGACAAATATAATAATATATTGTACTTAGCTATAGCGCTTCTATTGAATGTGGGGGGGATGTATTATTATAATATTATCCTGAGATTGACGTAATAATCAAAGGCCAAGGTGTGGTGGAAGTAGTGGAAATCTTTTGAGAGATAAGAATGATTACAATAGTTATGACCATGCCGCTGATAGCTTATCATCAAAGGCAAAGGTGTTGTTAAAGTAGTGGAAATCATTTAAGAGATAGAACGATAAGAATACTAATAATCATGCCGCTGATAACTCCTGACGACCACCTTTCCCTTTATTTTATTTTTCTAACTCTCTTTCTTGAAAATGGGCGCGTCATTTGTAGTGTAGCCTTGAAATAAGGTTTTATTTTTTTTCTAATAAACGCTGACTACCCATCCGTATATATCGATCATGTCGCCTATACAAGTTTTACTTTAATTTCTTTTAAACATTAACGCTGTAAAATGTGTTATAGGCAAAACAGACGTAATTAAAAATATACCGAAGTCCGAGCACCTCTATATAAACGGAGACTTTAATGCTCGTGTTGGTGATGAAAATGATGCGGGGCCAAAATGCTTGGGACCTCATGGAGTTTGCAAAATCAACGACAATGGCCAAAGGCTGCTCGAATTCTGTTGCTCTCATGAACTATGTGTGACAAACACATACTTCCCTGGCGAGGAATGCCACAAAGTCTCGTGGCAGCACCCACGCTCAAAAAGGTGGCACCAGCTTGACCTCTGCATCACTCGAAGGGCGGATCTGAAAAGCGTTATCCACACCCGCTCATACCATAGTGCGGACTGCAACTCAAGATCAAACTAGCTCTCTGCATCACTCGAAGGGCGGATCTGAAAAGCGTTATCCACACCCGCTCATACCATAGTGCGGACTGCAACTCAAGATCAAACTAGCTCTCAAGAAGGCTTATACCTCCAGTCAACCTGGAACTAGGCGAATTAACGTCAACCATGTAGGAGACCCCTCATTATGTGACGAAGAAGACATCTTCACTAGATGGGAGAAATTAAGAGATGTGATCTACAGCTCAGCAATAACCGCCTTTGGACCTCAAAAGCACAAAAATGTAGACTGGTTTGAGGCGAATATAGCATAGATGGAACCTTGCATCGAGAAAAAGCGATTGGACACCTCGCTCACAAGACAATGCCTAGTCCAAAATCTCTGCAAGCCTTCAAAGCTGCTAATAAAGAGGCAAAACAAAAGGCTAGACAATGTGCTAACAACTTCTGGAGGGATACCTGCAACAGAATTCAAGAAAATCTACTTAGGAAATAGTAAATCTCTGTTTGTTGGCATTAAAGCGGCCCTGGGTCCAACAGTGTCTAAGCCTGCTCCCCTCCTATCAAAATCTGGATAAAAAATTACAGATCAAACAAAGCAGCTAGAACGATGGACAGAGCACTACCTCGATGTCTATGCCACACTGAATACAGTAGACGATGTCGCTCTGGCGTCCCTGCCAGATCTCCCAGTATTAGAATGCCTAGATACCATTCCTAGCCTTGATCTAAAAAAGCAATTAACTGCATGAAAAATAGACAATCCCCAGGGAGTGATGGCATCCCAGTGGAAGTAGTTAAGGTCAATGAATCAGTCCTGCTCTCTGAACTCTATAATCTCCTATATTCAGGAGTGGCAGATCCATCGTAGTCATGATATCCTCTCTTCGACTACTGCAGGAAAAATTCAGAGAGAGAGAGACAGACCCCTTTACATCGTTTTTGTTGATCTGACTAAAGCCTTTGACATGGTCAGCAGAAGTGGTCTTATCAAGCTGCGGAGGAAAACAGGTTGCCCTCCAAAACTACTGAAGTTCATTGAATGTTTTCACGAGGAAACAAAATGTACTGTCAAATATAATGGAGCCCAATCAGCACCTTTTTAGGTTAGAAGTGGTGTCAAGCAGGGATGTGTGCTCGCACCTACTCTGTTTGGCATATTCTTCTCTTGCTAACTACACTATGCTTTCAACGATAGCAACGAAGGTATATATCTCCACACAAGATCCTCTGGAAAACTATTCAATATATCAAGGCTGCGGGCAAAAACCAAGGTTAGGATGATACTTATTAGGGAACTCTTGTATGCTGATGATGCAGCTATTGTAGCTGACTCTGATATTCAGCTCCAGACTGCTTGCCAGACGTTTGGCTTAAATATATTTCAAAGCAAGACCAAGATATTGGTCCAAAACACTAATGCTGCACCTCAAGTAAACATTAATGGCCAACCACTAGAAATTGTTGGTCACTTTTGCTATCTTGGCTCCATCATATCCAACGATGCTCTACTGGATAAAGACATCAACAATAGGATAGCCAAAGCAATGGGCACCATATCAAGGTTGCAGAAAAGAGTGTGGGACAACATAATGCTGACTAACAATACTAAAGCCTTAGTTTGGTTTTAGTTTTAGTTTTTAGGCACATCGGCACAGTGTAGGCCATGTCGTGCCTGCAGTCCCTTAAGGACTACTCTCCCTCTATAAAAAGGTCAAAGTCCATACAATTAACTCATTAAAATCAGGGTCTATTTACAGTTAAAATAGTACAGGTAAAAATTTAAATATTTGATAAAAATCTAGTGTAAATAGTATGTGTCTACAGACTCACAAATCAGATTCTCGCAGACAACCCCACCTCCCGGACAAAGCCCAGTATCTTCCCAAGGTCTACAGTATTGAACAGTATTTGTAAGTCAGTGGCTATAAAAAACTTATCCCTGACATCCTGGTATCTGGGGCAGTTAATGAGGATATGTTCCACTGAGAGGCGAGAATCACAATACTCACAAAGTGGGGGCTCCTCTCTCTTCAGCACGAAAGAGTGTGTGATGTAGGTGTGGCCAATTTTGCTTCTCTGTCTGCGGCTTCGTTTCCCTCTACGCCTACATGGAAGGGGACCCAGATGAAGGTGACATCCCCATGGCTGGCTGTTATTTGGTCCAACAGCTTTAAGCATTTATGTACCAATGGAATGTCAGTCTTCATCCGCCCCAAAGCTTGCAATGCAGATTTGGAGTCAGAGCAGACAATAAATTTTCTCAATTCTGATGCTTTAACGGCCCTAAGTGCAAGCGACAGAGCATGGAATTCGGCCGTAAAGATGGAGCATCCATAAGGGAGTCTACGGGAGATTGTTTTGCTCCGAAAGGAGCAGGCACACGCGACCTTTCCATCCATTTTGGATCCGTCAGTGTAGATGGTGCCACAATCTCCGTAGCTCTTCTGCAGTTCCCTAAAGTGGACTTGTAATAGGGTTGGGTCTGTGTTTTGTTTTTTTTAAATTAAGGAGGGATAAATTTAATTTGGGTCTACTAGTTAGCCAAGGAGGGTTTTGTGGGGTTTCTATTTTAGAAATTTGGTTAATGGGTGGGGTTAAATTTTGGACGGATTCTCTCATTCGAAGGCCTAAAAGCAGGGTTTGTGGGGTTGGATTTTAGCTTTACTATGTACTGCATTGCAAGCTTTTTCATCCTTATGTCCATGGGGAGCTCTCCAGCCTCCACATGTAGACTTGGAATTGGTGTCGTGCGGAACGCGCCGAGACAAGAACGCAGGGCAGCATTTTGGATTGGTTCCAGTATCTTTAGATAAGACTTCCTTGCTGCTCCATATATTATGGATCCATAATCCACCTTGGATCGGATTAGACTTCGATACAGCAGCAGAAAGGTGTCTCTGTCAGCCCCCAAGTCCGTATGGCTGAGTACTCTAAGTATTTTTAACGACTTTTGACATTTCTTCTTAAGTTCCTTAATGTGGGGGAGAAAATTAAATTTGGAGTCAATGGTGAGGCCTAAAAATTTCGTAGTTTTTACAACGGGGATTCTCTTTTTGTTTATAAATAATTCAGGATCTGGGTGAAGCCTCCTTAAATTACAAAAATGCATACTAACTGTTTTGGAGTCCGAAAATTTAAAACCATTATCATTTGCCCAATTTTGAATTTTGTTTAAATTTAACTGTAATTTTCTTTCTAAGGTGTTCATATTTTTCCCATAAGTAAAAATGACAAAGTCATCAACATACAGAGAGCACTCTATGCCAGGGGATAGAGCATTAATTATGCTGTTAATTTTAATGTTGAACAGGGTGACTGACAGGATGCTGCCCTGGGGTACGCCCATTTCCTGTTCAAAAGTGTCAGAGGTGGAGGTGCCCACTCGGACCTGAAATTTTTGGTCCTTCAGGAATTTCCCTACAAAACGGGGGAGGTGTCCCTTAAGCCCCATAAGCTCCAGGTCACGTAGAATGCCATGTTTCCAGGTCGTGTCATAGTGCTTTTCTATATCGAAGAATACAGCTACAAGATGTTCTCGTCTGAGTAGAGCATTTCAGATGTATGCTTCCAGCCTTACCAGGTGGTCGGTTGTTGTCCGCCCTTGCCGAAATCCATACTGGTATTTGGAGATCAAGTTGTTCCTCTAAAGGTACCAGACCAGCCTACTGTTTATCATTCTTTCCATGGTTTTGCAGATGAAGCTTGTTAGTGCTATTGGTCGATAGTTAGCTGGGTCAGAGCCATCTCTTCCCGGTTTAGGTATCGGTATAACTGTGGCTTTCCTCCAGCTGTTTGGGAAAGCGCCTGTTTGCCACACACAGTTATAGACCCCTAGCAGGACTGCCAATGAGGGTTCAGGAAGGTGCTTGAGGAACTGGTAATGAATTTCATCTTCTCCAGGTGCTGTGTCATGTGACTTGTCCAGCGAATCCCTCAGTTCCTCGAGCGAGAACGGTTTGTTGTAGGCTTCATTATTCTCTGACCTGAAGTCAATGGGATGTCTTTCCTCCCTGGTTTTTTACTTTTTGGAACTCTGGCGTGTAGTGTGCAGTGGATGATTTTTCTGCTATTGAGGATGCAAGGCAGTCAGCTATTTCTCTGGGGGACGTGACAGTTCGTCCTTGGTTTTTCAAATGCCCTATTGCATTTGATTCTTTCCCTTTGATTCGCCTTACAGCCTTCCAAACCGCTCTAGCAGAAGTTTTGGCATCCAGACTGCCGACAAAGCTTCTCCAGGAATTCCTTTTGGCTGACCGTATCGTTTGTCTAGCCTTTGCTCTAGCTATCCTAAATAACTTTAGGTTTTCCTGGGAAGGATTTTTTATGAATGCAGCCAGTCGTTTTTTCCTATCGCCAATAGCACTTTTACAAGCTGTATCAAACCATGGTTTGCTGGGCCGTTTTGGATTTGCTAGGCTAGGGGGACAACTTTCCTGGCAATGTCGAGTAGCTTGATAGCAAAAATATCAGCTGGGTTCTGCTCATCGAGGATACTTTCTGTGATATCCTCTGAGCATCTTTTTTGGAATTGTTCCCAATCGGCCTTATTCAATTTCTACCGCTGAGGTCGTCCCATTGAGGGGAAATTGTTAGTAATGATGATTGGGAAGTGGTCACTTCCCCGTAGGTTATTACTAACTGACCATTTGAAGTCATCCAGAAGTCCGGGGACGCATACGGTGAGGTCAATGAACGTGATTGATCCACTTCCTGGGTGCAAGTAGGTCGGTGATGCATCATTGAGTATGCATAAATCATGTTGAAGGAAGATATCCTCCAGCATACGACCTCTTGTGTCAGTACTGTTGGATCCCCACATTGTGTTATGGGCATTGAAATCCCCAAGGATAATATAGGTCCTCCATGTCTGCTGGGTTCAATGGAGCGCCTGGTGGTAGATACAGGCTGCAGCAAGTGATAACCTTGTGTAAGGTTATCCTAGCTGCTACGGCCTGTAGTCTGGTCTGTAATTCTACCCTCTCATGGGGGATGTTGTCCTTCACAAGGATACATACTCCACCTGATGCTCTCTCTACATCCTCAACATTCCTGTTGTAAACACTGTAGCTTCGGAAATTGATGCTGTCTTTCAGAAATGTTTCCTGTAAGCAGACAGCTACAGGAGTCTCAGAGTCCATCGTAATTGGCCTTGAGGCCTCTACAGTTCCACTGTACAATTCTGGAATCCATGGCTTATTCTAAATGACCTACTTGGAGCTATTAGGCCTCGGGAGGGGTTTCCCTTTATTCCTGTCACCTTTTTTGACTTCTGCTTTGTTGGAGAGGAGGACACCCCTCTCCTGGGGGGAGTCCTTCTCTCTGGAGAGGAGTGATCCCTCTGGTTAGAGCGGAGGCTACTTCCTCCTTTCTCACCTCGGGAATCCTCTCCGTTTTGAGTTCTCCCCTTAGGGAGTTTGTTTCAGTAGAGGTTGGAGTGTCTGACTGGGTTCTCTGAGGAGAACCTGTATCAGTCATGGTGACTCCGGGTTCTCCCGGAGTGTTGGTTTGGACATGCTGTTCGGTCTCCATGCTCTCATCAGCGAGCACAGAGAATCTGTTCTTAGCATGACCACAGGGCTTTCTGTTTTTTTCGGTGGAAAGTTCTTGGGCGGAGTTGGCGTTTTCTTCTGAGTTGGAGGAGGAGGCGGGGATGGGGTCAGTGTGTCCGTCTGTGTGGCTATGGATCTTCCTATCTTAGTCGCAGCCTGGGCGTACGTCTTTGTCAAGCCGAATTGGCCCTTGGGTAGGGCCAATGCAGCTGATTTCGCCTGGCTGAAGGTGCATCCATTTCTTGCCTTGTACTCCTGCACGGCAACCTCCTGTTTCCACACAGGGCAGTCCTTGGAGTAGGCTGAGTGGCCAGCGTGACAGTTCGGGCATTTGAACTGGGCTGTGCAGCCCTTGTCCTCATGACCCCTCCGGCACATCTAGCACACACAGTGTTCCTCTTGCAGACTGCCGCGCCGTGTCCATAACCCTGGCACTTGAAGCACCTCATAGGGTTAGGATTGTAGGGCCTCACTGGAACTCGTAGGTATCCTGCCTTCACGTACTCTGGCGGTGTCCTAGTTCCGAATGTGAGGATAACAGTGGCGGTCTTGAACTCCTCACCATCCCTGCGCCTTGTAATGCGCCGGGCATGGGTGACTCCTTCAATACCCTCCACTATTTCCTTCTCGGAACATTCCAGTAGGTCCCTGGAGCTGATTACACCTCTGCTTGTATTCAGACTCTTGTGTGGTATGACTTCCACTTGGAGTTCACAGAGTCTTCTGCATTTTAAAAGCCCATCAGAGTGTACCTTGCTACCCACTTCTATGAGTAGTTCCTCTGTCTTGTGTAGTTTAGATACACCATTGGGCTCTCCCACTACCGACTTGAGTCCCTTGTAAATGTAAAAAGGGCTCAACTTTGTCAGGCTTTTTCCCTCCTCTGTGCACCTGACCACCAGAAATGATGGCCAGGTAGTACAGCTTTTTGTGGCCTCCTCCTTCTTTGTTTCTACACGGCGTCTCTTGCCCAGACATAGGTCTGGGGCAAGTGGTTTTTTTTTTGTGTCCATGAAAAAAGGTAAATAGTTCGGCACCTGTGCTCCCCACCCGCCATCGAGTCCAAGAAGGGGACGGGCCATTCGGATGTCCAGAATGAGTCCGCCAGGGCTACACAGGTGCTATACTCAGTCAGCTGCTGCATCGGACATGTTCCCGATACAGTAGCTGGCTTATTGACCCTCTAGCCACCGCCCTCCAGCATAGGTCGAGGACCTATGCTGGTAGCTCGGCATGACCAGCCGGTTGACCCAGAGCGGGCCTCTGGGCCTCAGGTCTAGGGGAACTCGGAGCCAAAGTATTGTGTTGCGGTGGTCCATCCTCAGATAGTCACCCACTCAAACACCAGGATCTCTTTATCCCCCCTTACCCGTCGCAGTCCACGTCAAACGGACTGGTCCAGGACATTGTGAGGTTTTAGAAGATAAGGAGACAGAGTGATGGTTAATGAAGGCAGACTGAGAGTAAGAGGAGGCAGACAAAATGATAGAAAAGAAGTAGGGCACTTTTGAGCTCCAAAAGTGCTAAGGAAAGAGGAGCGCAGTTTAACGTCATGTCTCAGGGACGCACTAAAGCCTTAGTCTACTGTACCTGCGTTATGAGCACTTTGCTATACGGAAGTGAAACATGGTCAACCTACTCATGGCAGGAAAAAAAGCTGAATGTCTTCCACTTCCGATGCCTAAGGCCTTCTAAGTGATACATTTTGTTAAATAGGTATGTTTGTAACTTGTTGCAGATCTATAATTCAAAGCGCTAAAGAAAAATAATTCGAATAGGGAGGAGAAAGAGAAAGAAGAAGTAAGATCTACTCTAATTTTTCTTTACATTTTAAGGATCCGGGTGTATATTGTGAGTTATAGTCCCAAATTTATTTATACAATAGAAAAATATCAGTATAAATAAAGACTAAAGGTAGGAAAAATGTGACTAGGAAAATAATATTAAAATAAAATTAAGGTTCAGAACTCATCTTAATTTTCCAAAATAAAGTCTTTCTTAAAATAATTATGTAAATCATGTGCAATTACATAAACTCTGTCGCCATATTTGACTATATATTGTGAGCAGGGCCGACGAAAGAGTTGTGACCGCCTGCGTGCGAAATTTAAAAATGCCGCCCCCCCCTCACTTAGAAAAAAAAATTCCATTAAAACTGAGCTGGACACTGTACCAAATGTGCCCTTTGATTCAAATCCATTTTTTGTAGGCCATTCCATTTTTTCCTTTCATATTCCCAACCGCTGTTGTGCCCCTAAGATACAGCTATAAATCATGTACTATGAACAATTTCGGATTTACGTGCATTAAAAAATCCGTGAATTTGGTTCTTGATGATAGATCTATAAAAACTGATCTCGTTCTGACTACTCGCTTATGCTCTTGTATTTGCGATGATTATAATTGATGAGCTGCAGCAGGTAGGCCTATATTACTATGAATAGTGTAAATGAACATGATTTATATATAGTTTCTCGATAACTTTGCTCAACAGTGATACATGGTTTGGATGTGGACATGTTAACTTGTTTGTTATTGTAAGTTAACGTATAATCCGAAAAAAAAAGAAGCTCGAAATACAAAAAAAAAACAACAAAAAAAAAAACACAAGGTTACAAAGACAGTTTGTGTGGAAACACAAACTTAAAATCGGGCCCCGAAGTGATCCACCCAGGCAGGTTTCAATATTTTCAGAAAGAACATCCGAATGAAATTATATCAAAGACAAATGACAGATAAGAATGCAGATAGAAGGTTGACAGATCTTATGTAGTGCCCTAGCAGATCAAAGGATAGGTGTAAGTGAAAGTTACGTTAGATGTGCATCTGGACCGACTAGTGTAATATAATTGATTTGCAAATTTGATTTCTTTTTGAAAATGATAGTAGTTATAGAAGGAGGAAGAAAAATGCTGCTTAAAACATTATTAATTGTCTTTAATTAGGTTCAACGTATAATGCATACTAAATATACTTTGTTCTCTTTAAAAATTAGTAAACATTTTTTTGTGTGTTAATATAGTACTTTGTCTAACATAAGTTACATAACTTAACAATTAAAATATAAAAAAAATAATTTCTTGGTAAAAACACTTACAACCGTTTGCATAATGTGTTAGATAATGCCTATATATATATGGTAAATGATTGTCTCTCCTTAAAAGCAACAGGAGTTTTAATAAAGAAAACCTCAGAATTTACGCTATTAAATTTTAGCTAATCATCATAGCAATCCTTAGGCATTAGACCTATTTACTTAATCTGTTTTTGGGCTGGTTCCTTAGATATCAGATACTCTTATCTTGGAACAAAAATAAACGTGAAATAAAATGAAATTTATAACAATATTAATGGTCTTAAATTAGGTTCGATTTATAATGCATACTAATTAGGTTTTTCTGTATAAAAAAATGCTTGCATAAATATAAGCTGACTTAAATTTCTTGACTTCATATCTTGGAACAAAAATAAACGTGAAATAAAATGAAATTTATAACAATATTAATTGTCTTAAATTAGGTTTGATTTATAATGCATACTAATCAGGTTTTTCTCTATAAAAACTGCTTGCATAAATGATTTTTAAAAATTAGATTTTGAGCTTTTAGAAAAAAAAAAGTAGCCGTTGCATCAGAACTTTGAATGATCTATATTATCGTGATGTCAGATTTTCATTTTCTCTTCTACTTTCGGAGCACTAAACGGGACGGACGGACAGACAGACGGACAGACAGACGGACAGACAGGCCACACAAAACTAATAGCGTCTTTTCCCCTTTCGGGAGCCGCTAAAACATTGATAGTGGAACTTTTTTAATGCTCCGTACACTTTCGTAATAATCACGATTGCATTTTGGAGAGCTGTATATTGTATCCACAATCATCTGACATGCACGGATTCAGAGTTGCCTACAAATCTATCTAACAAACGAAGCATGATAAGCCTTTCTTGCGTCATTGTGCTCCTGGGATAGTTTTTGATGAACCTGAGCTTTGAGAATGACGCAGTGGCCTGAGTTAGCTGTATTCAGAGAAGGTTTCAAGGTTTGAGCACACGTAATTACCATATGAAGCCTGTTTCCGCAATATGTCAATTATGAATTGTTTTTACTGGTTTGTTGATGAAAACTGCTCGTACACCAATAACATCATTGAGCAAGCGATTTGCCATTTATTTCATCATACAAACAGGAAAAAGTAACACACTATGTCATAAGCGTGTCAACAGCTGTCTTGGTTCAACAAAAACCCCAAAGGTATCCATTTTTTTCCCAGCCTTTGTAATCTGTCCTTCATCCCCATATGAAATCTGTCCAGCACTTCTGTTGCAACGCGTTTGAATTGCAGTTCTATTTACATGCCTAATATTAGAACTCAACTTCCCATAAAGTCATTTCTTTCTTCTGGTTGTTTTGATTACAGGGAATCCATAGTATTCACTACCTTCTTTTGCTTTTTCGAAGGATTGGGTGATCAGCTTCGTCAGTTTGTCATCATTTTCCAGAAAGCATGAATGGGTTTCAATTTATTTATTGTTTATGTTTTGTGCGAAAGAATTTAGGATATAGAAAGCAAAAAAGGATCCACATCTTGCTATGCTCGAGTATAGTAATACTCCGATAAGCATACCAACTGCTGATGACTAGAAGACTCAGGGACATCATTCCAACTGATCTCAAACTATTGAAACCATCGGTAACCGAAAATGCAGAGACATTACTCAACGAACGACAGATGAAATGCAAAGTGAAATACGATTCAAAAGCAAGACTACCTAAAGATTAGTCTGTCGGAGAGAAAGTGAGAGTTCGTCTAGGACAAACATGTCAGAAAGCAGTTGTCATAAAAAAAAACTTTCCACACCCAGATCTTACATCATAAACAAACGATGGTAAAACATACAGAAGAAATCAACGCTAGTTTCGATGAAGATATCTCTGGGTACTATGATACCGATGAAGGCAACGAACAGTAAACTGTTAGAACAAACGAAACAGACAATTATAGAACAAAGTCTAGAGAACCAGTTGTGCCAGTCAAGACAACAAGAAGTTGTCGAATTGTTAAAGTTCCTAGTAGATATTAGTCTTAAGAACTTTAAAAGGAAGGATGTGATAATAACTTCAAAAGGAAGGATCTCTGGGGTTAATTTGGAAACAAAAAGTTGAACAATTCATGTACAGTTCCAAAAAAAGGTGACAATTATTGGATCTATCTCAGCAGAATGAAAATCTGCCAAGTTGAGAGAGTGATTTTCACAGTTCAGAAATATCTCTTTTGGATTTATGCCTAACAGACGTATCCGCAGGCCAGACAGACGGCCACTCATTGTGG
>JADKLZ010000728.1:13276339-13287974 GCA_021533235.1 Biomphalaria straminea | reverse complement strand
TATTGGATCTGTTATACTGGAATTATCCTATCTTCTTCTTATATAATAATAATAATAATATAATAATAACAAACGGTAGATTTTAATCGCCCTGATCTGCTGCTTATAGATAAAAAAAGAAAAAGTCGCTATCATTATTGACATTGCCGTACCACTATCTCATAATTTAAGAAAAACTGCGTTGGAAAAACAACGAAAGTATGGGAACCTAGGCTTGGAGATGAAGCGTTTATGGAAATTATCTAAAATAACAATAATACCCCATTGTCATATCGACCGAAGGGATAATAACAACTGACCTCACCTCACATATACCTTCAAGGCTCTTGGTATTCCTAGGAACATTATCGTTGCCTGTCAGAGGGCGGTACTGCTGGAGACCTGCCACATCACCAGAAAATCTCTCAGTGGAAACTGATAAAGGGAATACGATGAATTTTGTCTCCCTTTAACGAAACTCGACCCTGGCTGCGCCAGAGAATGAATACTCGTTCTTTTCTAACATTATAATAATAATCTTTATTGTTCGTGAGGAAATTTCTTACAATTTGTGCATTACACCAAACAAAACATCAAACCTAAAAAAAAAAAATGGACATTCATACCTCACTTATTCAAAATTTACATGTGAAAAAAGTTTATGTTTATATCCAATTATTTCTATTCAATGATTTCACTGCCAGGGGAACAAAAGAGAGCTTGTGTCTGTTAGTCTTTGCTATCGGTGTCTTGTATCTCTTTTGTGATGGTAAAATCACAAAATCCTGACTCAAAGGGTGATTTTTTATTTCTAGAATCTTTTTAGCTTTTTTTATGGATGTTTGTCTCAACAGCTGCCCAAATGTGGTTTGGTTTTTGCCAATAACTTTACCAGCAGCATTTAGAATTCTATGGACGTTACAGACGTTATTTCAAAAAAGAAGATGATTACACCGTACGCTTTATGCATTCAGTCATGCATATTAACCAGTGACTTAAATTCTGCCAAGTCACTGGTTTTCCTGGCTAGCTCAGGCAACCCATTCTATGCTCTAATGGAACTAGGGAAGAAAGAGCATTTGTACTGATTTGTCCTATCATATGGGAAGAGGAAAATGCCTTTATCTTTGTATCTTTCTGAGCATTTTATTAAGTATTGTTTTTGTATTTGAAGATTATGTTTCAGTGTTTTGTGTATAATTGCTACTTTACTTTTGAGTCTTCTATCCTGAAGGCTTTCTAAATTTAGTGATTTTACTATAGGTTTTACTCTAGTCAAATGTGAATATTAGTTTGTTATGAATCTCACTGCTCTATTTTGTGTCTGTTCCAGTTTCTTAATGTTTTCTTGAGTTGAGGGGTCCTAACAGGATGCATATTCTATTATTGGCCTAACCAAGGTTAAATAGCATTTTAGTATTATGTTCTTATTTGATTTCTAGAAATTTCTTTTAATTCGCTGTATATCATACAGTTTTATTCGTAGCCAGTAGCGGTCTTAGGGGGTGGCAAGTGGGGCAGCCGCCCCAGGCCCGAGCTTGAGGGGGGGGGGGCCGCGATCGGAGACTTTATTGTCACAAACTTGATCACCACATATTTTCCTAATAAAATCCGATTGGATGTCGACGTTAATATACGAAATAAAATATTTGGTTGCTTCCGCCAATGTGTTTTTTTTCCAATAGGCGATGGCCATGGGAGTAATTTTTAAACTTTTTTAAGTTGAAAGAATTTTCTTATGCAGAACAATTACAATATAGTATATATAACAGTTAGCGCGGCCAATAGTAAGCCAACAATGACTACGTAATGTTCTAAGTTTTGTAACAAAAATAAGAAAGGCCCACAGCGTTAAGGCGGACATACTGTCTTGTTATTGTTACAGCGTTAGACACCGATTAGCCAGTTAGCGTGATGTGGTACGGTATATGTAGTTTATCCTCACGGCTCAGGGCCCCGCACATGACACTCACCCAGGGCCCCGCCCACTGCTAAGGACGCCCCTGTTAGTGGCAACAAACAGAGTAATATTCTTATTTTTTTTCTGCAAGCACATGCTTGATCTCTTTTGAAAGGAAAATAAATCTAAAACAAATCTATTAAAGATTTGCTTTTTAAAATGTGAAACTAACTTTACCTTTTCTCTGTCAGAAAAATATTTTTAAAATGTCAAAAACGTTAACGTACTGATAGACCTAGATCTAGATTTAGTCTTTGGTATAAATTTAATCCATAAATGTTGAAAAAAAGACACCTGTTGACACTATTTGTCATTCAAATATATAAATTTATGTATTTACAAACAAATTTCGGACACCCGTTTGGGGGCCCCCTAAAGTGGGGGCCCGGGGGATTTTCAAAAGCTTCCCCCTTCCCCTCCCTTAGCTACGCCACTGTGCTGTATAAAAGCAATAGTAATAATACAATGAAGCAGCTCATGAATTTATTTCTCATGAATTTAACACAAAGTAATACAAGTTATACAATGACAATTAAGCATTGTAGGGCAGTGTTTATCACATTCCCAGGTGGCGACTCCCTAGATAACAACATTTTTGTTTGAGCCTCCTTTAGAAAGCTTCCAAGGTCCGTAAGTTGTTTTTTTTTTAGGATTGTAATAAAAAGAAAAGAAACTTGTTCACAATTTTAAAAGTAAAGTGTCCCTTTCAGACCTTGCGATCTATGGGGCAGATGATGTTAAGGTCATCTGTTTCTTTGGCCAACGGTTAAGGAGCAGGATGTTATGCGGCCAGCACAACGACCAACAGCCTTTACTTTCCCCAACTAATGTCAGGTACCTATTAGAGTTGGGTGGACTCAGGGGCGCCCTAAAAATCCCGAAATTCAAAATCCCATTCTTCACCGGGATTCGAACCCAGGACCTTAGGTTTAAAAACCAAGCGATTAACCATTCGACCACCGCGTTTCGTGTTCACAATTTTACTAAAGAAATTTGAGATTACAGTGTGTGGGAAATAATAAACAAATGGGTTCAAATATCAATATGTAGCTTATATTATATAGATATTCAACTCATTTTGTTCACAAACTATGATTTCTCCATAAAAATAGGACCCCCCCCCACACACACACTCAGAGGGCTAGAGTGGGGAGGGCAGTAGAAGCTATCACCCCTCACCCCCTTTCAAACTCTGCGCATCGGCTAAGATACCAAAAGGGTGGCGACATAATCTATATATTATTTCTCAAAGAATTAGGTCAGACAACAACAACAACAACGAGTAATCTATTTTTAGCTCCATTAATATTTTTTTAACGCATTGGCTTTACTTATTTTATAATGCGAAAAATTAGAACCATATTTAAAACTCGAATTATTTATGTATTTAATAGTCAAAGAGAAAGTTTTCTAGAGCCCAAATACTCTATAATTCTTTAGATAAAAAAAATCCATTGACTTGCAAAAGACCTTTAATACGAGTATTTGTGAACAATTGTGGTGGAAAAAAAAAGCATTAGCAAGGTTAGAGAGACAAGTGGAGTTTTGTTCTTCGACTTTTTAAAAATTATATTTTATCTTTTCAGTCTGTAGTGTGCTATTGTGTTTGTAATTGAAGATTGTGTTCAACCATATGCCAAAGACTTATTTCCCTTACAGATTGATGGTTAACAGCGTAATAAATGACTATATTTTGTTAAAAATGTGTTTGATTTCTTTTAAAGCAATAGCTTAACAGACAAATAATTATAGGGATGTTAAATCGACAGGATGGCGCTTGGAATCTGTTGTAAGTACTAAAATGGCTTAATTTAATAATTTTTACACTTTAAATTAGAGCGGGTTCTATAAAATTGCGTGTCCTATGAAATGCGGGCCCCACTGCGGTCGTTATAAATGACTATATTTTGTTAAAATGTGTTTGATTTCTTTTAAAGCAATAGCTTAACAGACAAATAATTATAGGGATGTTAAATCGACAGGATGGCGCGGGGAATCTGTTGTAAGTAATAAAATGGCTTAATTTAATAATTTTTACACTTTAAATTAGAGCGGGTCCTATAAAATTGCGGGTCCTATGAAATGCTGGCCCCACTGCGGTCGCCGGCCCTGGTAAATAGCGGCATATGCTATGCCGCCGGTCAACTAGTATAAAAATAATCTAGTAATTCAACTAATTTTGTTCACAAACTATGATTTCTCCAAAAAAGTAGGACCGCCCCATCCCACTCAAAGGGTTTAGGTGGGGAGGGCAAATGTACACATCTACACTGTTTAATACATTTACATTTCATTTTTTACTCTCCTTCCCAATTGAGGAATTACAAGAGTCATTTCTGAAACTAATTTTACGGTTATTATTTTTTTAAATTTTGCTGTAGTCTTTTTACATCACAACATTTAACCACAAATGTAAAGACGTACTAAATATGAGGTATTTAAATGTTTACACTCTAACCCAGGCATGTCAAACTGGGTGTTCGGGGGCCGCACCACCTTGCATGCGGCCCGCTTGGCCAACTAAAAAAAAAATGTTAAACTATTACGCTGAAAAAACAAGAGATGACAAGCTACTGAATGGAATAATAGTATTTGTTTAACTGAACAACGGGGTTGAGTCTGCAGTGAAAGCAAGCTACATTTCTCAAACTTAATGGCAAGCCATTTCAAATCATTATCCTTTTATAAATGTGACTTTATGAAGGAGTGTTTCGTTAAAGCAGAAGACATTTATTCAGAAAAAAAAGGAGAAAGCTTTCAAAGAAATAGCGTTAACTAGGGACACTGTTGCAGATAGAATAAATGACATGTCAGTCAGCTCGCATGAACAATTAAAGAACGACAGAGCAGATTTTGAATTACTTTCATTGGGTCTCTATGAGTCGACTGACGTAACTGGTGTAGCACAGTTGGCTATATTCATAAGGGCCTTTAACAGGAATTTTGACATAAACCAGGAACTACTTGAGTTCTGTTCTATGCATAACAAGCGAGGAGGATTTTTGAGAAATGACAGGAGATGAAAATGCAGTACAATTTATCTTTGGTAAAGCAAGCTAGTCTAACAAAGGTACCATGAAATGCAATGGTTTTCATGCAAAGTTACTTGCAAAAATAAGAGAGACTGATGCTAATTTTAAATTTGCTCATTTTCAGTGCATCACTATTATTATAGCTTTTATATAGCCTACTTTCATGCTTATAGCATGCTCGGAGCGCTTTGGTCCAATCTCATTTGTGGACCAGTGGGGGGAGGGGGCATCTAGTAGTTTGGTTTTCCGTGCTTCCTTTAGGCGCTCTGCCCGAGTCGGGTGTCGAACCTTGAACCTCCATCTAGGTAGCGAAGCCAAGTTCAAGCGCACTTAGCCTCTCGATCACGCGATCTGATTTGATTCTGAAAATGCTGCTGGCAATGTGCAACTAGAGCTGATAGAATAGAAGTCAGCTTTTTAGTTGAAATTGAAGAATATTGAAATGGCTGTGCCAAAATTTTACAGTTATTTACCTTTAACGGTTCGTTAAATTGCAGAAATTTGCAGCTAGAATTCTAGCTATTTTTGCATGCACTGGTCTCTGTGAGCAGTTCTTTTCCACAATAAAAGCTAATAAAGCACCTCACCGTTCGAGATTATCTGATCTGGTCAGTGGCAAACAAGCTTAAACCTGACATTAATAAAATGGTACCCCAGAAAAGATGTCAAGCATCAGGACAAAGAAAATAATGCGTAATCAAAGTAATTTTTAATTAGGCAATAGTACTACAAATTTAGCTAAGGGACAGGTATGCCATTAATTATTGTATTATATTGTATTATTTCTGATTTACATAAAACTAGTGGGCTGTTTTAAAACTTTTTTTTGCTGCGCCCCCACAGGTCATAGTAAGTTGCTTATGCGGCCCATATACCTTAATGAGTTTGACATGCCTGTGTCTAACCTAATGTCCCGGAACTGTGGAACAAGCTTACTAATTATTCTCCTCGTAACTACTTTCAAATTATGGTGTTTCAGTATCGACCTGTTTTTACACTATTATTTTCAAACAAAAAATTCTGAAATAATGTGAAAGTTTAGCGGCAACGTTTTTGTGAAAATACAGCTTCTGGCACCCATAAAACTCCCGCGGAAGAGCTGACTGGGGCTTCTCATTCAGGTCGTTGCTTTGCTTGTATTCGCCACTCCCCACCCACCGGCTAACAGGGGAACGACATTGGTTAAAATATCAATAATAAGTTTTAATCATACAGATATTTCATTGAATCTGTTTAGAAGCTGTGATTTCTACAAATAAATTGGACCGCCCCACTTCGAAAGTTTATGCTGGTGGTGGGGGGGGCGTGATTAATGCCTTTGCCATCTCTCCACCCCACCAAATCGGCCAACATACAAGGGGGGGAGAGATCGCCCCTACCGCCCCCCAAACTGGATCCGCCAGTGTGCTTCATCTAGAACAAAGGTTCCCAAACTTTTTTTGTCTCGTAGACCCCTTGCCATGTTTTCTGGTTTTCGGTAGACCCCCTGCTCAACTTGCAAATTTGTGCAAATTCATCAACATTTTTAAAACGAATTTCTAACTGTAGTGAGTTGAAGAGTGAAAAAGAAATTTAAAACAACACAACTACGGATATTACATTTCATATACGATATTGCATGAATAAGTCTTTCAAACATTTAATATTTAATAATTAATTCATTAATTAATATGCCTTAAGTATTTGTAAAAGGTTTCGCTAAGAGAAGTTTCTCATGTATTTCTTGATCTTTCACGTGTGGCTCAAATATTGACTCTGCGGAACTGTTTTCATTAACAGGTGAAGGGGCGAAGGCGAGTAACTGGAGCCTAAACCAGTAAACTTCGAGCAGGAAGGGCTCATTATCCTTGGCTTGCTACCCACCTAGCAAAAAGAAAATCGAATTTAAAACTTTCCTGTCTGGGAACTATACTCAAACATGGAACTTGTCTCGTGGGTCAACCCTAATGAAATATAATGAGACGGTGACCATAAGCGCCATGTATTCCTTGGCCGTCCCCTAATTCTCTTTCCTTGGGGATTCCAGATTAGGGCTTGCTTTGTTATGTTGGATGCAGGCTTGCAAAGGGTCTGACCTATCCATCTCCAGCGTCTCTGAAGGATATCTACTTCAATGGGCTGCTGTTTTGTTCTTTATCATAGTTCTTCATTCGAGATCTTGTCTGGCCAGCGGATTATAAGAACCTTCCTCAGGAAGGTATTGATTAATGCTTGGATATTTTTATGGTGGTGATGGTAGTTCCCCAGGTTTCTTCTCCATAAAGTAGTATTGGCTTAACAATGGTTTTAAAGAGCGTTACACCTTGTCAGACCAAACTGTATTGATGTCTTTTGCAAAGATTTACAATAAGAAGCTTTTAATTTTATAACGCATGCCACCGAAGCGACCTTGAACTGTATTGCTGCTTAAAGAAATTCTTTTAATAATAACAGATGTAGGTTTGTGTAAAACGGCTGGTAAAATAAATGTTTGGCATTTGTTGTTTTCCGTATTTTGCTATAAGTAAAGAAATCTTGTAAGACGCTCACAAACCATAATCTTTTCTATATGAAAGTTTTTCACAGGGTGGCATTGTCTCAGATGATCATATACAGTAACTGGTCTCATATCGTCATAAAAAAGTCACTTAGGCAACTGCGTGTTTGACAAGGAAGGAATGAATCCCAAATGTTAAATAATTAATGCTGTACTGTCTGTGTTCTTTTTTTTTCTTCTAAATATTAGTTACATGTAGACAAAATTAAGCTATTTAAATAAGTATTGAAATTGGATACAACAATTTTTCGCTCTAATAGCAGGATAAATATTTAAAGGATTAACGAAAATATAAATGATATATTAGTGTACATGAAATAATTACATTAATGGAATGTGAAAATCAAGTAACGACCAGCTTAAATGAAATCTATTACCGTAGACCTCAGTGGACATCTCATAGACCCCAAATTTATTTTTTCACTTTCGTAGACACCTTGGAGATCTTTGTAGACCCCCGGGGGTCTATATAGACCACTTTGGGAATCACTGATCTAGAAGAACAAAATTGGCCCAGAAAAATGTGGTGTCACAACATTTACTAAAATTTTACCCGAGAATTCATATTCTAGTTAGGCGTTAATAAATGAAATTAAATATAATATTGTGATTCTAATCAATATATATAATTCTCTTCTTTCCAATGTTCAAAAGTTCAATCGAGCAACAAATAAAGGAAAGATCACTCACTTATTTCTGAGGATAGAGTTATCCCATAGCGCAGCATGGCGTGAATGGAAAATGGTGTGAATTTGTGTCGTGAATAGAAGGGAATGTACACAAGTGGAAGCCGAAAGAGATGAACAAGGAGAGAGATGAAATTATTATGTCTACGTAATTTGTCATAATATTAAAAAGATTTACAGATTATAACCTGAGAGTGTTTTATTATTTTGATTTGATTTTGATTGTAGGCACATCGGCACAGTTTAGGCCATGTCTTGCCTTTATTATTTTGAAGAGTACTGTGTTGTAAGACTCTTGAAACTAGAACGACAATACACACATACTCTCAGGTTTCACTTTAGAAGTACTTAAATTAATATCACTATCACTATTTCTCTGGCTTCCTGTTCATATCCTTCTAGCTTCCCCCTTTGAATCTCACTTCCATTCAATATCCAAATCCCCACCATTTTCATTCACAAAATAGCGTCGTATGCTATGCCGCCGGTCGACTAGTAAAGATTTATTCTTGTTGGATATATCAAATTAAAGTGTATTGAATTTCAATTTGTGGATTGATATTGTTAATTGTGATGTCGTGTTTGTTCAAGCGAAGGCAACGAATCAAAGATATATAGGCTATACACATTTCAGAATAACATAACGTGATAGCAATAATAAAGATCTAGCTTAAATTTGAAACTTACTATAATAACAATGCCAATAATAATAAGTAGCTTCACATTTTTCCACCATAGCGATCTGGCT
Organism: Biomphalaria straminea; assembly: GCA_021533235.1. Taxonomy (NCBI): domain Eukaryota; kingdom Metazoa; phylum Mollusca; class Gastropoda; family Planorbidae; genus Biomphalaria; species Biomphalaria straminea. The sequence continues at coordinate 13,279,033 of JADKLZ010000728.1, read as the reverse complement.
AAGTTTCGACTTGTCTTCTTGAAAGTCACAGCCTGTCAATAAAGTTATACACATTATTTTTCATTTAATTTAAGAGAAAATCAAGTGATTTTAAGTGTGTGGTATGAAAATAAAGTTTGAGTAATGTGTCTGAATTGCATATATCTGTTGTTCATACGAACCCAACCCTCTGGGGTCCGAGGTATTATTCAGGAGGATTAATGGAAAGTTTATAATTGATTTGGAGGGTTACATATATAACGACAAGGGTTCTCGGAGGGTTTAATATAAAACAATAAAATTGTGATCTGTTACGATGGTTTTAGTATTCATACAATTCTGTATTTCTAAACCATATGTTTAGTGTTTTTATAAATCTTTTTGAACCCGCCAGCCCGATTTATCGGTCCGCGAGTAAAATGTCATGCCCCTTCAGCACGATAAATCAGTCTTATGCACTTTACGGATTGGCAGTCCGTAATTAAAAATGCAAGGTAGAAAAAAAAAGCATCACGAAGAATTGTTACACTCATGGCAATTGAGTGTTGTATATTTTTAATTAGTTAATTGATTAACAAAATGAAAAGAAGCTAATCGCAATGCCTGTCCTCGGCAGCTGATTTTCCTTTGGTCTCAAATGTGTATCCCGCGGCCTTTGTGAGTGACCTCTATCTATGTAAGCTAAGGCAAGTTGGCACCTAAGTTGGTCTTTGAAACGTTTCCGTGGGGAGCCTCTGTTACATAGACCACCTTTAAACTCAACATAAAATACTGTCTTTGGCATACGTTCGTCTCCCATACGGGATACGTGCCCTGCCAAGCGCAACAGTCGGACTCTATACTGTCCATACCGGCGTTCGCAAGGACTCCGCTGTTTGAAGTGCAGTCTTGCCACCGTATGTCCATGATGGAGCGCAAGCATCTTTGGTAAAAGCGCTCAAGTAGTCTTAGTTTTTTCCTGTATAGTATCCATGTCTCTGATCCATATAGAAGGGGTGAGAGAACCACCGCCTGGTAGACATTGATTTTTGTAGGCAGGCGGAGCGATTTATTCCGCCAATCTTTCGCCTGAAGGAGTCCAAGAGCACTACTACCCCTGGCTAGACGGTTATCAACTTCCCTTGAAAGTGAGGCGTCATTTGATACTATACTTCCCAGATATGTGAAGTGGTCATCCGTTTTTGGTGATCCTTGGGCCTGAGTAAGTTTTATTGACTTCTGGAACAAAACCGAAAAGAGGCGGCAGAGTATACAAATTCGTTGATCGCGTTCTGGAGATCAATGTTCATTGTGAGCTAGCAGGGCGTATTCATCGGCATAAAGAAGCTCTATTTATGACCATCTCTTTGTTTTTGTATGGGATAGTAGACGTCGAAGATAAAACACATTGCCTACAGAACGAAACCTAAAATAGATGCCTTCGTGCAATCGCTGCCATTTGACTCAGCATTGCGCCAAAGAAGATTGCGAACAGAGTAGGAGCAAGTATACAGCACTGCTTCACGCCATTTTCTTTTGGAAAGTGATCAGAAAGGTCACCATTGTTTCCGATCTGGCCTTTTTGTCAAAGGCTTGATAATGGATAGGAACGTAGGTGGGCATCCCATCCTCCACAAACCATTGCGACCATTCGTGACTGACCCTGCCGAAAGCCTTGCTGAGGTCCACAAAGGCAACATATAGGTTTAGGTTCTGCTCTTTGCATTTTTCTAATGTCAGGTGTACCTCTGCCGGCTCTGAAGCCACATTGGCTCTCAGATAACACCTCATCCACTAAAGAGTGGGTTAGTCGGTCGAGCATTACTCGAGCAAAGATCTTTCCTGCTACTGATAGAAGTGTAATGCCTCGATAGTTGAAGCAGTTAGACTTGTCACCCCTTTTGTATAGGGATGTGATTATGGAATCTCGAAGTTCAGGTGGGACCACGCACTTCTCCCAGCATAGAGCGAACAAGTCTGTTAGCCTCTCGGTTAGGGAGACACCACCTAATTTAAATATTTCAGCCGGAGGTCCATCAGAGCCAGGTTGTTTTTTTTTTAGTTAATGAATTGCTGTTTCAACTTCCTCAAATGTCGGTGGGTCGTAGAGCTCCTCTCTCATAATTTTTTGAGGGATATTTGCAAGCGATTCCTCCGATACGTGCCTTTTGTCAGAGCAGGCTGTAGTGTTCTATCCAGGATTTAGTATGTCCATCTTGCTAGTTAATAGAGTAGAACCATCGGAGGATCTTAGCGGCGCTGTAGTCTGATAAGTCGAAGCGACTCATAGAAAGAGGGTGTCACCAGTGTTGGCATGAAAAAAATGTACTTTTCTTGTTTTTTTTTTATGTTTATTATTTATTAATTTATTAGTAGTTAAAAGTTAGGAAATCCATCACTGAGTACCGGCATCTATTTTTTTTTTTTTTTTTTTTACAAAAAAAAAAAAAAAAAAAAAACGCGTCTCGAGAGATGATTTTTTCTCTTAGCAACTTTTTGTGTGACTAAAGAGGTCTATCCTACTAAAAATATATATTACTAGACGATCGGTGGCGACACATACGCCGCTATTTTGCAGGGCCGGCCTTAGGCCACCGCAACCTATGCGACCGCAGTGGGCCCCGCACTTTCATAGGACCCGCTCTAATTCAATGTGTATAAATTATTAAATTAAACCATTTTATGACTTAAAAACAGATTTCCCGCGCCCTCCTGTCGATTTACCAGAAGCTCCTG
>JADKLZ010000728.1:13254182-13274931 GCA_021533235.1 Biomphalaria straminea | reverse complement strand
AAAGTCATCTGCAAATAGCAGGTCTCTGATGCAGTCGAAGTTTACCTTGGTCCTTGCCTTGAGTCTCTGGGCATTAAATAAGCTTGAATCGGTGCGAAACCGTATGTCAACTCCAAAGCTTTCTCTGCAAAAGGCATCTTTCAGCATGAAGGTGAACATTAAGCTGAAAAGTGTTGGAGCCAGCACACAGCCCTGCTTCACGCCATTTGAGACAGGAAAAGGCTTGGAGTAGTCTCCGTTGTCTTGAACTCTTGCCTGCATGTTATCATGGAATAGGCGCACCATTGTTATGAATTGGTCAGGGCAGCCGAATTTGGACATGATTTGCCTAAGGCCTTCACGACTGACATTGTCAAAAGCTTTAGTCAGGAAAGCAGTATAGAGATTTGAGTTTTGTTCTCTACATTTCTCTTGGAGTTGGCGGACTGCAAAGATCATATCAATCGTGCCTCTACCTTGCCTGAAGCCGCATTGACTTTCCGGAAGTAGGCCAGTTTCTAAGTGGTGTTGTAATCTGTTTAAAAGCACCCTAGCCAGAATCTTGCCAGCAATGCATAGGAGGGATGTGCCACGATGATTGTCGCATGACTGCCTATTACCCTTTCTCTTGTAGAGGTGAATGATGGAGGCGTCTTTGAACTCTTGTGGTAGAGTCTTTTGTTCCCACATTATCTGGTTGAATTCTGTTAGTTTAGCAGTAAGCTCTGAGCTGCCAAGTGAGTAAATTTCAGCAGGGATGGAGTCTGGCCCCGGTGCCTTACCCATTGAGAGATTTGATATTGCTGTCGTTACTTCATTTAGACGGGGAGGGTCAGCAAGTGAGTGGTTTTTTGGGATTTGTTCCAGGCGTGAGATTGCTTCGGCACTAATGCTTGACGGACAGTTAAGGACTGTGCTGAAGTGTTCAGCCCAGCGAACAAGTATGTCCTCCTTGTCTGTTAGGAGTTTGTTTCCATCAGCACTGAGTATGGGAGATGAGCCAGTTTGCTGAGGGCCATAGAGAGCTTTTATTGAATTGAAAACATTTTTGCATTTTTACTGTCAGCATAGGACTGGATTTCTTCTGCTTTTTTTGCTGTACCACGACTCCTTCATGTGTCTCAGGTTTCGCTGTACCTCTCTTTTGGCAATAGCATAGCGTTCTTTGATTTGCGGGCAATCTGGATTACACAGGAAGGCTTTAAAGCAATGTTGCTTGTGTGTTAGCATCTGTTCAATTTGCACATTATTTTCGTCAAACCAATCTTGGTGCTTGCGTTTTGGCTGACCGAGGGCGCTGCTAGCCAGAGAGTACACTGAATCCTTAATTTATTCCAGCTGTTTTCCACATCATTGGTCATGTGCAGGGTTTTAAATTCACTATCTATTTTGTTGATGAGCTCTTGTTTGATTTCTGGGTTTGTGAGCTTACCAATATTTAGGCGCTTTGCATGCTTGCATTCTTGGGGCCTCCTAGGTGGTTTTATGCATATTTTAAGCTTGGATAAGATTAAGCGATGATCAGTCCAACAATAAGCTCCGCATAATGCTTTGGTGACTTTAACCTCTTGCCTATCAGACTGTCTGACAATGATGAAGTCTATTTGATGCCAATGTTTAGACCTGGGATGCATCCATGATGTCTTTTTTCTGTGAGGTAGCTGGAAGAGCGTATTTGTTATTGTTAGCTTGTGGGCTGAGCACATTTCAAGTAGCAATGCACCATTGCTATTGCAGTGACCGATTCCGTGTCTGCCCAGAACATTACTCCAGGTTTTCCAATCAGAGCCTACTCTGGCATTGAAGTCGCCCAGTATTATGAGTTTGTCTGTTTTGGGCGTTTTGATTATTGCAGAGTTCAGATCCGAGTAGAAGTTCTCCTTAATGTTGTCCTGGTTGGACATAGTTGGGGCGTAGGCACTTATTAGAGTTGCATGACGCCTTGAGGTCAGGGGTAGGCGTAATGTCATTAAACGGTCATTTATGCCTTTTGGTAGTCCTGCTAACTTGTTGACTAACTTGGATTTCACCACGAAGCCAACACCAGCTTCACGTCTTTCCTCGCTATTTTTGCTGATCCAGAAGAACGTGTAGCCTGCGCCAACTTCTGTTAACTGTCCTTCTTCAGCAAAACGCGTTTCACTCAGGGCAGCAATATCTATATTGTATCTGGCTAGTTCTCTTGCCACAAGGGCAGTACGCCGTTCAGGACGATCTGTTTCAGCACGGTCAAGAAGAGTGCGGACATTCCATGCGCCGAATGTGAGTTCATGTGTTTTGAATTGTTTTTTCTTGAGGTTTGTGTTTGATTTTGATTTGTTTTTCCCGCATTTGTGGGATCCCCGCCAGTCGCAGGAGACTGGCCAGGGTCATGGGGGACAGGCAATGTTTAGGGCACCTTTTCTAGCCCCTTCCTCATGCTTAGGAGGTAAGCAGTGCATTCCTAAAAAGGGCTGCTTAGACGCTCAGACGGCTGCCGAGTTCCAGTGCTGTCCCAGTCACTGTCAAGCGACCACATGGTCTGGGCCGCCTACGTGTAGGTTTGTGGCTATGGCTGCCAGTGTATCCACACCTGCCACTTCGCCCCTTGCCTATCGCCGCAGGGCTTTTTGATTGATGAACATGGGAGATGAGAATGTGGCTTGCGCGATGAAACAATGCAATTAAGGAACAAATATCAGGTGGCCGAGCCTTGCTCGGTAAAATAATTTCATAAGAAAGGTTATTTACCTGAAGTCATTTTGGGATTTTTTTTATAATTACGAAAATGAACGATCGGATAAAGACTACTAACCCGAAGAATTTCTTTAGTGTTCTGTTTGTTCTATATGTAAATTGGTACGTTCAGACATTTAATTTTGGAATTAGTATATTCAATTATGGCTTTAGTACGAAACATCGAGTGACGCAAATTTCTACGTTATTGGGTAAAACTGCAAAGACTTTCTTCCAAGCCAATAATAGTAGGCCTACGATAGTTTAACGCTGTCTAGAATGTAGGAGGACTTAAGAGACTTGATATTTAATCGCAGTACAATTACATATAGAACAAACAGAACACTAAAGAAACTCTTCAGATTATTTTACGGGATATGTGCCCTGCTCAGCCAGACTGTCAGACTATTAGAAGTTCATACCGGCTTTTGCCATCCATCTATCCCAGTGGTGCTACTGGTGCTACAGCCCATGGAAGGATATGGCCTGCTTTTACACATCCCTCCATTCAGATATCTCCTAGGCCTTTCGTCACCACGCCCTAACCCCAAGTTTTTTACTGAGGTTTATAGCAAAATCAAAAGTGGCTGCAGCGTACGCAAACTCGTTGACCGCTAGCTAGATATCTTGTTCAGTGTGAGAAAGTAAGGCGTAGAGCAACTGTGTAATCAATATTTACTTTGTTTTGGTACGGGACATTTTACACTGAAGCATGAACACATGGTCATAATTTTACCAGCAAAATAATAATTATAATAAGGCTTGACATCAAATCCGAAGATTAATGAGGAATCTACACCGCTCTACGCAATTAAAGTGTAAACAATTTACTAAGCACTTAAAACGCAATAACTAATCATACATCGGTACATTTAATTTCATGACTTTCCTTCCATAGTTCTATAATAAATCAATCTTCAAAAAGATGGTGCGCAAATGTTTTTTAGGTCCATTGATACTTTAAAACTCGTTCTTGTTTGCACTGTAGTAAGGTAAGCCTAATGACGTAAGCAGCGTTTTTCCCGTTTACGTCATGGAAAACTTTCATTCATAAATTCTCCATTTCATTCATAAAACCTTCAAACCAAAATACATTTTTCGATAATGAGACATTTTTCAAACCGATATAATGGTCAAACTCGAGTTTTCCCAATGTGGCCAATGAGTTCAGAATTTTTTTCTCACTAATACGCACATACCTTGAAATTTTAAAGAAAATCTTTAGAGCCATTTTCGAAATAAAATTTATATATAAATAAATAAATAAATATATATATATACAAGAATTGCTCGCTTAAGAGTATAGGATATCCCGTCATGTACTGCGCTATTATTATTTGTTCCCACCTTTTTAGACTCTGCAGGCAAAAGGGAAAATACACAGTATCCAATGTAAATAATCCGAAAAAAAATAATTGAGATTGCCCCGGATGTTGAAATACAAAACCATCAAAGCGGGAGAACTCAGTTTACAGGACGTCACTTTAAAGTAGGTTTAAAACAAACAATAGAACTATGCAATATTCTATTTCATAGGGACCTCATTAGCTTAGTAGTTAGTAAGCCGGATTGAGCCATTAGTTCGAATTCAGGTTGTACACATTTTTAGCGGCCCCCGTAAGGGGAAAAGCCGCTATTAGGTTTGTGCAAAATGTCCGTCTGAAAAGTTTAGGTGCAACAGCTACTTTTAGTTTTCTAAAAGCAAACCGTTTAATTTATAAAATTAATTATGCAAGCGATTTTTTAATAACAAAACACCAATTCTAAAACAATTACGTAAATGTAAGGGAGGAAATGTTACTATAAGAAATACTTACAACAAACCCATATCACACACATTTTTTAAAATGAACTTTTAGCAGCGACTTTCGTGTACTAGCGTAAAGTCCGGCAATGACATGATTCTAAACTAATTTCTTAAACTTTTTAAAAAATCAGATTTTTTAAATAAAAAATTGTTTAATTGTTTAGTGCCCCCATTAGAATAAATGAAGAAGCATATTTTTGTGCGTTTTGTCTGTTGGATGATCTGTCCGTCACGGTTAGATAAAAAAAAAACCACTAAAGGCTTTTGAAAATATGATTTAACTTTTACTGTTCTTTCAGAAATGTTGCGATAGTTTACGGATGGGAGCATTCAGGAATTGAGCCAGGGACCAACGATAAATCCGAACTAAAGTCTAGTGCGCAAACATCATGATAAGGCAGGTTTATACCCTGCTTTCCATCCTCCGTCGTCCAGCGAGAAGTTAAATATTTTCAACTAAGAAGGAACATCCGAAACATCTTGCGAATAGGCGGATCTGACAGGGATCCGACTCTGACGGGGGCCGCCTCTGAGTTTGTGTTTTTTGTAATCTTGTTTCTTTTCTTTTTGTGTTAAAAAAACGACTACGGTAAAATTCACCCAAAGATCCCTTTCTTTCTCTCTCCCACCCCCTTTTTCATTATTCCAACACGCCCAGATAAGTGATAGCCCATTGAGAAAGTTAAAATCATGAAATAGCGCTAAACAAAAACAATTAGTAAATATATTTCTAATCACATAGATTTTTTTTTGGTCTATAGATCTATTACAAACTTAAGTACTGACTAATCCAAACTAATTGATACAATTACACTTTATATAAGCACTAGTCGACCGGCGGCATAGCATACGCCGCTACTTTGCAGGGCAGGCCTTAGGCACTGCAACATATGCGACCACAGTGGGTCCCTAACTTTCTTTGGACCCGTGCTAATTTTTTAGGTATATAAATGATTAAATTGAACCATTTTATAAAACATAACAGATTTCCCGCGGCCTCTTGATTTACCGGGAGCACCCTGGAAATCTCCTGAAATGTTATTAAATGCTATGCCGCCGGTCGAAAAAGTTCTGGAAATTTCCGGACATTATTAAAATCTTTTTAAATTAAAAAAAAAAATATGCTATGCTATTTTGTGAATGAAAATAGTGCGGCTTTGGATATATTATTTCCCATTCACACCGTGGTGCGTACGCCATGGGATCTTCCCATTTGCTTGTTATAAGTAAAATGCGTGAATTCATGAATGAAAAATACTATGAATGGAGATTTTAAAAAAATGGCTAATTGACCTTAATTTACGCGATATTAAGAATATAGCTGCACTCATGTAACAATGCTTTAGAAAAACAAATTTGAATGTTAATTTGATTAAATGGACTATATATAATTAGTATGTTCATGTGCTAAAGCATAAAACTATACTTGCGAAGAGAAGTTCCATAATCTTCTTAGAGTTGAATTCGAGTTTTTGATCTAGATCTAGATCTAGGAACAGATTTTAGATGTATAAATTATTAAATTAAACCATTTTATAACATATAACAGATTTCCCGCTGCCTCTTGATTTACCAGGAGCCCCTGCGATATCTCCTGAAATGTTATTAAATATAGACCTACGAAAAAGTCCTGGAAATCTCCGGAAATTATTGAAATCTTTTGTAATTCAATAGTAGATATATATATATATACATGTGTTTTCACGAAGTTACTTCCTTTTCCCAGTCTTTATGTCTATGCTATTTTGTGAATGAAATAGTGCGGTGCGGATTGGGTCCATGCACACCGTGGTGCGTGCGCCATGGGATCTTCCCTATTTACTTGTTGTTGCCCGTCTGACCTATTTACTTTGAGAAATATAATATAGATAGTTTTTAAAAAAAAAGTTTTTTTATATGTTTTTTTTTTTGGGCTTCTCAAACTCTTGCATAACAGTAAGTGTTAACTGTAATATTACTTACATTTGCACTCAAATCTTCCGTTTTATCAACCAGGAGTTCTAGCTTTTCTCCTCTTTCTGCTAAGTGGTCTATTTGAAAAAGAGAAAAATCACTTTTAAAAAAAAGCAACACCAACAATACCTTTTCATAAAAAAAAATTATGTAGCACAAACGCTAACTCACCGATATTTTTTACCATAATACTTTTTAATTCATCAACTTGAGTTTGAACTTTTGAAACTTGATCTGGTCTATCTTCTGATACACTCCTCTGTTGAATAAATAAAAAAAAAATAAGCCTACAATATCCTTCATAGAAGTGATGTGATTCGATTTCTTTTTTCTTTTAACAAAATATGCTTATTTCTCATAAGATACAGTCACATATGAATGTGTTCTAGAATTACACACCGACTACATCCGTCTGTTTATTACCAGGTTATAAATTGTTTATTTTGTCATGGATCCCTGCCTTTCTTAAAACTTATAATACGGTAATAAAAAGTCCCACAAGTAAACGCTCCCTCATAAATTCCTTTGGCCAGTGAACTGTAGTATTTATAACGCTTAATTGGACCACCCTGTTAATTCGAGTCTCCCCCCCCCAAGTCTCCACTTTAATAAATAGTTTTTTTTTTTTTAATACTCTGTATTTTTCTGATTCTCAGTTCTTAATGGAAATATTTGATAGGCTATGTAATATTTTCGGTCTTGAGCATTTGTTCTTATCACATTCTGCAAAATCGAAATGCTCACATAATAGGTAGTACGACTCTTTTTTTGTCCTTTCAATAAAACTGCCCGCATTTCAACTATTTGCCATTTTGCCCATGTAATCTTTTATATGTTAACCGCTTTAAAATCATTTCGCAAACTAACTCACTTAGGGCCTTTGAATTCTATATCACTCTTCTCTTCCCACCTTACGTGTCACACATATACTTTTGGCCCATGAATTCCATTACAGGCATCACTTATTTCTCCTCACGCTACGCCTTAGAAAATAGTCCAATATACAATCTACAGGAATTCTTCGACTTCTTAGTTACTCAATGGAATAATATGCTTTTTAGCCGATGCACTTTCTAGCGGCCCCCGAAAGGGAAATAGCCGCTGTGAGTTTTGTGTAGTCTGTCTTTTATTCCCGTTTAGATCACAGAATCGTTGTTATTGTTACAGACTAAAAAAATTACAATAGAAGCCAAAATATTGCCATTACAAGATTTTCTTAATATGGCCAAAGAAATAGGTATGTCTAAAGATGACTAAAGACAGATCGATTCAGATGGTGCGAGAAAAATCTACAAGACCATGAGAGAACAAATAATAGAACAAGAAGAGAAGAAATGCTCAATTAAAAAGAAGAGATGGGGTATTAACGCACAATGCCTAGGAAAAAATAAGGAAGCCCAACAGAAAAATCCAAATAATGGGAATGTATTATTTCTAAACTTTGAAAACTAAATTTACTTTTTAACGATAGAAACGAGCGATTTTCAGATATTCACAGCGAATTCCCTTACAGCTTGAAAAAGAGTTACATAAATAACGATCGGCTACGAAATTGTATTCCCTTTCCAATGTAGGCATGGGCGTAGCCAGGAGGGGGTGTGTGGTTCAACCTCACCAGCAGAGGGGTCGGAATTTAGTGACTGATTTTTTGCTTTGATTTGTTTATTTTAGGTGAGATTTTAATACTAAACCATCACTTGCCCAGCACAGCCATGGGGATTTTGAGTTTGACCCCCCCCCCCACCAGGGGGTTTTGAGTTTAAAATGCAAACGACAATCCCCAAACTACAAGAGCACGGCTAAGGAAGATTTTGATTTTACTCCTCCCTTTCCGTAATTTACGATAACCCCCTCTTCTATATTAAAAAGCAAATTACACACTCTAAATTCTATGAGCGTAGCCAAAGGGGTTTTGAGTCTAAGATCCCCCTTTTCAGTGGGGTTTGAAGCTAAAAAAAATACCTCTTCAATAAAAAAAAAGCAAAGTACGCACTCAAAATGCTATGAGCGTTGCCAAAAGGGATTTTGATTTTCAACCCCCTTCAGAGGGGTTTGATGCTAAAAACATACCTGTTCAATATAAAAAAAAAGCAAATTACACACTAAAATTATTTGAGCATAGCCAAGCCAATCGGGGGTTTTTAGTTTAAACCCATCTCATCTTCTCCAGCTGGCTTTTTAAAAAGTTTAAAACCCCTCCGGATGATTTTGAGTGTAAAATTCCCTTACAGAGCGTTTTGAGGTGGAAAAACTCTCTCTTCAATATTATTCTAAAGCAAACTACAGTCACCAAATTCTATGACCGTAGCTAAATGGGGTTTTGAATTAAAAATACTACTCCAGAGATTTTTTAGTTAAAAAACCCCAACAGAAGATTAAAACGATAAAACTGGAAAAGACATCTCTTACTCTACAAAGCGCTTTTGACGAAGCTAGAGTGTTAGAAACAGCCACAAAGCATGCACAGGCTTACAATTTAACGAACGAAAGCTCTTGAAATCAATGAAAATGCCAACTCCAACTTTCTCCCATCTAGAAACAAATGAAGACCAGGAATTGAATGCTATTAAGTCGCTATGCTACTTCTGTGGTAGGAGAAGACACTCTAGGACTGAATGCCCCGCTCGGAATGCATTGTGCCATCAGTGTGGTAAAAAGGGGCACTTCCAAGCTGTTTGTAAATCTGGTAAAACAACAGCATTCAAAGCTGGCTGTAACATATCACTGACCAATGTAATAACTCCATGTACTTTGTCATCAACGCATTTCTCTGGACTTACACAGTCTACGGCCCAAGTGAACGTCAACGGGTTGTTGTTGCAAGCTGTCATAGACACTGGCAGCTGTGAAAGCTACATACCAGAAGCCATCGTCAACAAAAATAAATGGCCAGTACGCCCTTCTACAAACAGAATATTCATGGCCACTACACATCTTTCTGAAAAGACACTAGGACATACATTTGCCGATGTCCAGTACAAGGGAGAACACTACAAAAAGGTCAAACTTTCTATACTTGCTGGATTGTGTTCGGATGTAATTTTTGGCGTAGACTTTATAAGTCTTCATAAGGAATGGACCATACCGTACGGGGGAAAACGCAATCCCTTGCACATCTGTGGTCTTAAGGCAGCTCGAGTCGAGACACCGAGCCTATTCAGTAATCTAACTTCTGACTGCAGACCGGTGGCTACTAAGTCCCGAAAGCACTCAATAGGCGATAACAAATTTATTGAGTCTGAAGTTAGAAAACTCCTGTCGGACAAAATCATTGAACCCTCAAAGTCTCCCTGCAGAGCTCAGGTGCTTGTGACAACGAACGAGAGACATAAAAGAAGGATGGTCATTGATTACAGTCAAACAATAAATCGTTCACCTTACTGGATGCATACCCAATGCCCCGAGTCGACGAACTGGTAGAACACATATCCAACTTTTTTGGTGAGCTAAAAGGTGGTCGACGTAACAGAGACGCCCCACGGAAACGATTCAAAGACCAACTTAGGCGTCAACTTTCCTTGGCTGACATAGAGGAGAGCACCTGGCTGCATGCGGCGTCGGAACGAGACAGCTGGAGGTCACTCACAAAGGCCGCGGGATACACATTTGAGACCAAAAGAAAATCTGCCGCCGAGGACAAACGCAGACGACGAAAAGAAAATCTAAACCGACCACCTGCGGACAATGGTTTTGCTTGCCCTGGATGTGGCAAAATATGTAGGTCACAGCTGGGACTGCAAAGCCACGGGAAACACTGTATTCCTCACTAATCTTCGGACTCGAAGACAAGCCTATTATTATTATTACTCTAGACCTCAAAAGTGCCTACCAGTAAGTACCAATCAAGACCGAGGAAAGGCCGTTTACTGCTTTTGAGGCATGTGGCAAACTCTATCAGTTCTGCCGCATCCCTTTTGGTGTTACCAACGGAGTTGCATGCTTTCAAAGAACAATAAATCAAATTATTGAGAATGAAAAGTTGCAGGACACCTTTGCATATGTGGACAATGTAACGGTATGTGGTCACGATAAAGTGTCGCACGATGAGAATCTTCAAAGATTTCTAGATGCTTCTAGAAAGTATGGGATCACATTTAATAAAGACAAAAGTACGATAGCCACTGACAAAGTTTGCTTCTTAGGATACGAAATTTCGAAAGGCCTACTAAAACCAGACCCTGACAGATTCCAGGCTTTAAGAAATCTCCCTCCTCCTAATGATATGCGCTCACAAAAACGAACCGTGGGCATGTTGACGTACTACTCGCAGTGGATCCCACATTTTTCTAACAAAATAAATATTTTGGCAAATAACACGTCGTTCCCTCTTTTAGAAACAGTAAAGACAGCCCTTAACGAATTAAAGCAGGAGATGGAGAAAGCTGCCATCTTCACCATCGACTATGCTCGACCTCTGACGGTTGAAACAGACGCCTCGGATGTTGCAATAGCTGTCACCCTTAACCAGGATGACCGCCCCGTCGCGTTCTTTTCAAGAACACTTTCCAGACGTGAAAGGCGGCACTCAGCAATAGAAAAAGAAGTCTACGCCATTGTAGAATGGCACCACTACTTAATTGGAAATCGCTTCACCCTTGTCACGGATCAACGTTCTGTGGCCTTCATGTACGACAAACAGAGCAAAGGGAAAATAAAGAATGAGAAAATTCAAAGGTGGAGACTGGAACTGAGCTGTTTCCACTACGATGTCTTGTATAGACCAGGCAAACAAAATGTAGCGGCTGATACGTTTTCCAGAAACGGGTGTGTGTCAGCTATGAGTCGGAATGAATTGAAACTGCTCCATGACTCTCTGTGTCATCCGGGAGTAACAAGACTATGGCATTTAGTGCGAGCGAAAAACTTACCTTTCTCTTGTGAAGATGTCAGGCTAGTTGTCTACCAGTGTAGAATCTGTGCTGAAGTAAAACCCAGATACTTCAGTAATTCTTATGGAACTTTAATTAAGGCGATGCAACCTTTCCAGAGACTAAGTATGGACTTCAAAGGGCCGCTCCCTTCTACATCTCGGAACACATATCTGCTAACCATAGTGGACGAATTTTCAAGATTCCCATTTGCATACGCCTGTTCTGATATGTCGGCTTCAACAGTAATCAGATGTCTAGATAATTTATTTGGACTATTCGGAATGCCCGACTATGTACACACTGATAGAGGTACCTCTTTCATGTCAAGAGAGGTGCAGGAATTTTTACACGAGAGAGGGGTGGCCACAAGCAGGTCAACCCCTTATAATGCCAGAGGCAACTCTCAAGTAGAACGTCTGAACGGCTCATTATGGAAAGCTATCATCCTGGCCTTAAAAACACAAGGACTCCCGGTTTCCAAATGGGAGCAGGTGTTAAACCAAGCCCTGCACTCTCTTCGTTCTCTTCTCTGTACCGCTACAAACGAGACACCGCACGAGAGAATATTCAAGTTCTATCGTAGGTCCACGTTCTGGCAAATCACTCCCGACATGGTTAACTCAACCAGGAAAAGTGTTGTTAAAAAAGGGAGTCCGTGCCTCAAAATATATGGCTCCTTCTGTCTCGGAAGACAATGGATGCGCCGAGATGAGTCACTGACTTTGGTTACGTCTTGAGATGGGGCAGAATCTGGAGTGGCTGATCAAGCCAATTCTGGATCTGCATAGTTTGCCACAGTTCGTGCATTTATATTCCTCAGTTTTAGGGCTGGCTGACAGCAGGGCAGCTTTCTTTTTCATTCTCTTGGCCGAAGCAGCTTCATTTCTTTTGCATTCAGCAAAGTTCGTGCCAGCACGCACAGTCTGTCTCCATGCTGTTCGGTCTTGGGCTATCTCCTCCCACATGCTCAAAATATGACGATGCTACAATAGCTGTGGACTTAATCACATGCAACCCACAGTATGCCATTGTCAGACTTCCTGATGAAAGAGAAGAAACAGTGTCACTGCGACATTTGGCCCCCGCTCCAAGAGAGGGAGAATCAGAGGTGTATCAACATAGGGAACATGAAGACCTTGAGCTGGAGACAAACCCTATCACACAGATGCAGGTGCCTACTGACCATGTGACTGTTGAACCAACGGCTGCTCCTAACACACAAGTGCAACAAGGGGAAAACGGACATCAAGAAGAAGTAAATGTGGGGGTGAAACCTCCAGTTAGAGAGCCGCCAATGTCACCAATTCAAAGCGACGGCAGTATTGGTCCTGGTAGATATGATCTGAGACCAAGAACAAGCAGACCTAATTATAAGGTCTAACATTTATTTACTTATTTTTCCATATGACTTTTTGTATTGTATTTCTTATTTCATTATTATTCATGACTACGTTCTCTACTGGTGTAACTTAATGTTTGTATGCATTATATGTCAATTAGGGACTGATAATTTTATAAGTAGTCTATAACTTGTTTGTTTATAGTTATACAATGCTTTTCAATAGAGTAACTGTAAGTATTCTGTAGGGCATACTTAGGCTTCCTATATTGTTGTCATTTACTTTTATTTACATGTTTTTATGTTCCTATAACTTTTAGGCGGGATGATTGTAGTGTAACTGAGTTGTTCGCTTTCTGCGTGCGTCCAGCGTGACGGAAGGTCATGACCAGTGTGTATGTGTGTTTGATGTCCAGTGCGTGTGTGTTGATATTACGGCATCCGTTTTATGTGTGAGACGTGCTGGTCTCATCTACTGTTTACTGTAGTCTAATTTTGTCGAATAAAGCCATGTTATTGGTATACTAGTATTTGTTGTTTCATTACATTGATATAAAATCTAAAGCAAATTACGATCATCTAATTCCAAGAGCGTAGTAGAGTTAGGTTTGATTTTAGGCACATCGGGACAGTTTAGGCCATGTCGTGCCGGCAGTCCCTTAAGGACCACTCTCCCTCTGCACAACAAGGGCCAAATCCTATACAATGAAATGAATAAAAGCAAGGTCTATTCACAATTAAAATAGTAAAGGTACGGTAGTAAAAATTTAATAATTTGGTAAAAATCAAGTGTAAATAGTACATTTCCACAAACTCACAAATCAGATACTCGCAGACAGCCCCACATCCCAAATAAAGCCCAGTAACTTCCCAGGGTCGACACTATCGAAGAGTGTTTGTAAGTCAGTGGCTCTAAAATATTTCATCCTGACATCCTGGTATCTGGGGCAGTCAATAAGGATATGTTCCACGGTGAGGCGAGAGTAACAATACTGACAAAGTGGGGACTCCTCTCTCTTCAACACAAAAGAGTGTGTGATGTACGTGTGGCCAATCCTAAGTCTAGACATGGTCGTGCTACCACGCCTTCTCAGACCCTTAGATGTGGGCCGCCACATGAAATCCGCCATTATCTGCCTGAGTTTGTTGTGAGTTTCAGCCTCCCATCGGTCCTGCCACTCTCGATAGGTGGCAGAGGCAATACTTTGTCTCAGGTCCGAGCAGGGAATTTGGGTTCCTGACACTATTTGATTTAGGGCTCTCTTTGCTTCTCTGTCTGCGGCTTCGTTTCCCTCTATGCCTACATGGGATGAAAGTGACATCGGTATGGCTGGCTGTAATTTGGTCCAACAGCTTTAGGCACTTATGTACCAATGGAATGTCAGTCTTCATCCGCCCAAAGCGTGCAATGCAGATTTGTAGTCGAGCAGATTATAAATTTTCTCTTTTCTGATGCTTTGACGGCCATAAGTGCAAGCGACAGTGCATGCCATTCGGCCGTAAAGATGGAGCATCCATCAGGGAGTCTACGGGAGATTGTTTTGTTCCGAAAGGAGCAGGCACACGCGACCTTTCCATCCATTTTGGATCCGTCAGTGTAAATGGTGCCACATTCTCCGTAGTTCTCCTGTAGTTCTCTTTTGAAGTTAAGGAGGGATACATTTAATTTGGGTTTATTCATTAGCCAAGGAGGATTTTGTGGGGTTTCATTTTTAGAAATTTGGTCAATAAGTGGAGTTAAATTTTGGATGGATTCTCTCATTCGAAGCCCCAACGGATGTATGACGTTAGGCCTTCGAATGTATAGTTCAGCATCTGTAGGATTGAATACGGAGTCAAAAGCAGGGTTCGTTGGGTTGGATTTTACCTTGACTATACACTGCATTGCAAGCTTTTCTTTCTTATGTCCAGCTTCTACATGGAGACTTGGAATTGGTGATGTACGAAACGCGCCGAGAGAGAGACGAAGGGCATCATTTTGTATTGGTTCCAGTATTTTTAGAGAAGACTTACTTGCTGCTCCATATATTATGGATCCATAATCCAATTTTGATCGGATTTAACTCCGATACATCAGCAACAAGGTGTCTCTGTCAGCCCCCCCCCCGGTCCGTATGGCTGAGTACTCTAAATATGTTTAATGACTTTTGGGATTTCTTCCTAAGTTCCTAAATGTGGGGAAGAAAATTAAATTTGGAATCAAGAGTGAGGCCTAAAAATTTTGTATTTTTTACAACAGGGATTTTCTTTTTGTTTATAAATAGTTCAAGATCTGGGTGGAGCTCCCTTAAATTACAAAAAAAAAGCATACTTACTGTTTTGGAGTCCGAAAATTTAATACCATTGTCATTATAGCCCAATTTTGAATTTTGTTTAAACTTAACTGTAATTTTCTTTCTAAGGTGTTCATATTTTTCCCATATGTAGAAATGACAAAGTCATCAACATACAGAGAGCACTCTATGCCAGGGGGCAGGTTATTTATAATGCTATTAATTTTAATGTTGAATAGTGTGACTGACAGGATGCTGCCCTGAGGTACAACCATTTCTTGTTGAAAGGTGTCAGAAACGGAGGTGCCCACTCGGACCTGAAATTTTTGGTCCGTCAGCGGGGGTGGTGTCCCTTAAGCCCTATAAGCTCCAGGTCACGTAGAATGCCATGTTTCCAGGTTGTGTCATAGGCCTTTTCTATGTCGAAGAATAAAGCTACTGAATGTTCTCGTCTGAGTAGAGCAAATCTGATGTATGCTTCCAGCCTTACCAGATGGTCGGTTGTTGTCCGCCCCTGCCGGAATCGGCACTGGTATTTGGAGATCACTTTATTCCTCGCTAGGTACCAGACCAGCCTACTGTTTATCATTCTTTCCATGGTTTTGCAGATGCAGCTTGTTAGTGCTATTTGTCGATAGTTAGCTGGGTCAGGGCCGTCTCTTCCCGGTTTAGGTATCGGTATAAATGTGGCTTTCCTCCAGCTGCTTGGGGAATCGCCTGTTTGCCACACACAGTTATAGATCCCTAGCAGGGCTGCCAATGAGGGTTCGGGAAGGTGCTTGAGGAACTGGTAGTGGATTTCATCTTCTCCAGGATCATGTGACTTGTCCAGCGAATCTCTCAGTTCCTCAAGCGTGTAGTGTGCAGTGGATGACTCTTCTGCTATTGAGGATGCAAGGCAGTCAGGTATATCTCTGGGGGACATGACAGTTCGTCCTTGGTTTTTCAAATCCCTTATTGCATTTGATTTTTTCCCTTTGATTCGCCTTACTGCCTTCCAAACCGCTCTAGCAGAGGTTTTGGCATCCAGACTGCCGACAAAACTTCTCCAGGAATTCCTTTTGGCTGACCGTATGGTTTGTCTAGCCTTTGCTCTAGCTATCCTAAATAGCTTTATAGCACTTTTGCAAGCTTTATCAAACCATGGTTTGCTGGGCCGTTTTGGATTTGCAGAGGTTAGGGGGACAACTTTCCGGGCAATGTCGAGTAGCTTGATAGCAAAAATATCAGCTGGGTTCTGTTCATCGAGGATACTTTCTGTGATATCCTCGGAGCCTCTTTTTTGGAATTGCTCACAATTGGCCTTGTTCAGTTTCCAACGCTGAGGTCGTCCCAATGAGGGGATATTGTTAGTAACGATGATTGGGAAATGATCACTTCCCCTTAGGACATTACTAACTGACCATATGAAGTCGTCCAGAAGTCCGGGGACGCATACGGTGAGGGATCCAGTTCCTGGGTGCAAGTAGATCGGTGATGCCTCATTGAGTATGCATAAATCATGTTGGAGGAAGATATCCTCCAACATACGACCTCTTGTGTCAGTATTGTTGGATCCCAACATTGTGTTATGGGCATTTAAATCCCCAAGGATAATATATGGCCGAGGGAGCTGCCTCAACAGGTCCTCCATGCTTGCCGGGTCCAATGGAGCGCCCGGTGGTAGATACAGGCTGCAGCAAGGGATAACCTTATTTTAGCTGCTACGACCTGTAGTGTGATCTGTAATTCTACCCTCTCATGGGGGATGTTGTCCTTTACAAGGATA
This sequence comes from Biomphalaria straminea, assembly GCA_021533235.1. NCBI lineage: Eukaryota > Metazoa > Mollusca > Gastropoda > Planorbidae > Biomphalaria > Biomphalaria straminea. The sequence continues at coordinate 13,258,226 of JADKLZ010000728.1, read as the reverse complement.
CAGACTCCACCTGATGCTCTCTCTCCATCCTCAAAATTTCTGCTGTAAGCACTGTAGCTTTCAGAAATGTTTCCTGTAAGCAGACAGCTACAGGAGTCTCAGAGACCATCAGTGGCTGCATTTCTTCGTAATTGGCCTTGAAGCCTCTACTGTTCCACTGTACAATTCTGGAATCCATGGCTTATTCTAAATGACCTACTTGGAGCTATTAGGCCTTGGGAGGCCCTAGAGGGGTTTACCTTTATTCCAGTGGCCTTTTTCGATTTTTGTTTGGGTGGAGACGAGGACACCCCCCTCCTGAGTTCTCCCCTTAGGGAGTCGGTGAACCTCTTTTCTGTAGAGGTTGAGGTGTCTGGCTGGGTTCTCTGAGGAGAACCCGTGTCAGACATAATGTCTCCGGGTTCCCCCGGAGTGTTGGTTTTGACATGCTGTTCGGTCTCCATGCTCATCAGCGAGAACAGGGAACGTGTTCTTTAGCATAACAACAGGGCTTTTTTGTCTCTTCGGAGGTAAGTTCTTAGGCGGAGATAAGTTCTTAGTCGGTGTTTTCTTCTGAGCTGGAGGAGGAGGAGGAGGAGGGGTCAATGTGTCCGTCTGTGTGGCTATGGATCTTCCTGTCTTAGCCGCAGCCTGGGCGTACGTCATTGTCAAGCCGAATTGGCCCTTGGGTAGGGCCAACACAGCTTATTTCGCCTGGCTGTAGGTGCATCCATTTCTTGCCTTGTACTCCTGCAAGGCAATCTCCTAACAGGGCAGTCCTTGGAGTAGGCTGAGTGGCCAGCGTGACAGTTCGGGCATTTGAACTGGGCTGTGCAGCCCTTGTCCTCATGACCCTCTCCGGCACATCTAGCACACAAAGTGTTACTCTTGCAGACTACCGCGCCGTGTCCATAACTCTGGCACTTGAAGCACCTCATAGGGTTAGGAATGAAGGGCCTCACTGGAACTCGTAGGTATCCTGCCTTCACATACTCTGGCGGTGTGCTAGTTCCGAATGTGAGGATAATAAAGGCGGTCTTGACCTCCTCACCATCCCTGCGCCTTGCAATGCGCCGGGCATGGGTGAATCCTTCAATACCCTCCACTATTTTCTTCTCGGGACATTCCAGTAGGTCCCTAGAACTGATTACACGTCTGCTTTTGTTCAAACTCTTGTGTGGCATGACTTCCACAGTTTTCTGCATTTTAAAAGCCCATCAGATTGTACCTTGCTATCCACTTCTATGAGTAGTTCAATTGTCTTGTGTAGCTTAGATACACTCTTGGGCTTTCCCACTACCGAATTGTCCCTTGTAGATGAAAAAAGGGCTTAACTTTGTCAGGTTTTTCCCCTCCTCTGTGCACCTGACCACCAGAAATAGTGGCTTTTTGTGGTCTCCTCCTTTTTCATTTCAATGCGACGTCTCTTGCCCAGACATAGGTCTGTGGCAAGTAATTTTTTTTATCCATATGAATGATTTGATTGTTTGGAGCCTGTGCTCCCCACCCGCCATCGAGTCCAACAAGGAACGGGCCACTCGGATGTCCAGAATGAGCCCGCCAGGGCTGCACAGGTGCTATACTCAGCTGCTGCATCGGACATGTGTCCGATAAAGTAGCTGGCTGATTGACCCTCTAGGCGGTGTCTGGATATTTAGGCACCGGATATTTAGTCACCGGATATTTAGGCACTCGGAAATTTAGGCACCCGGATATTTAGGCACCCGGAAATTTAGGCACCCGGATAATTAGGCACCCGGAAATTTAAGCACCGGATTATTAGGCACTTTTTGACAAGGCGGATAATAAGGCACCGGATAATTAGTACTTTTTAATTAGCGACCTTAATTTTGAAAACAATTTTAAAATGTTAACTTACATTTTACCATTAGGCTATGGGCTATCGGTTACGTTATAAAAAATTGCAACTATAACGATTCTAACTAAAGAAAAGCTGACAAAATGGGGAAAAAATGACAATCATGAGAATGTGTGGAAAAATAATGACTCCTGATTAAGAGTCAATATATAATATAGCCTTCACAGGACTCAAGAGACGGGAGGTAGAGATGATTCTCCGCTCATTGCTTTCCTCCATCACCGACCCCTAAGGTTCACTGGTGAGTTTTTTTTTATATTGATGATTATGCAATTTGTGTAAATATATAGTTACTAATACTTTAGATTAAAAGTATTATAAAATATTTTTATTGTGTCTGGTTTTGTTGGCGATAAATATAATCGCCATCCCCTAATTATCCCCTAATGACGGGGCGCGGTGGTCGAATGGTTAAGCGCTCGGCTTCCGAACCTGAGGTCCTGGGTTCGAATCCCGGTGAAGACTGGGATTTTGAATTTCGGGATTTTTAGGGCGCCCCTGAGTCCACCCAACTCTAATGGGTACCCGACATTAGTTGGTGAAAGTAGAGGCGGTTGGTCGTTGTGCTGGCCACATAACACCCTGATCGTTAACCGTTGGCCAAAGAAACAGATGACCTTAACATCATCTGCCCCATAGATCGCAAGGTCTGAAGGGGACACTTAATTATCCGCATTGTCAAAAAGTGCCTAATTATCCGGTGCCTAAATTTCCGGGTGCCTAAATTTCCGTAAATACGAGGTGCCTAAATATCCGGTGCCTAAAGTTCCTAAATTCCCTCTAGCCACCGCCCTCCAGCATAGGTCGAGGACCTATGCTGATAGCTCGGCATGACCAGCCGGTTGACCCAGAGCGGGCCATCTGGGCCTCAGGTGTAGGGGAACTCGGAGTCAAAGCATTGTATTGTGGTAGTTTATCCTCGGATAGACACCTATTCAAATACCAGGATCTCTTTATCCCCCCTTACCCGTCGCAGTCCACTGCAAACGGACTGGTCCAGGACATTGTGAGATTTTAAAAGATAAGGAGACAGAGTGATGGTTAATGAAGGCAGACTGAGAGTAAGAGGAGGCAGACAAAATGATAGGAAAGAAGTAGGGAACTTTTGAGCTCCAAAAGTGCTAAGGAAAGAGGAGCGCAGTTTAACGTCCGTCATATCTCGGGACGCAATTTGATAAAAGCAAAGTCCACAAAACTCAGCATTTATTTGAGAAATTTAATAATGAATTTAAACATTGAATGGGACGAATTTTACCAATTTAGAAGAAACTCTCATGAAGTAGATGTTTTGACTTAATGAACATTTAAATGCCATCTGTTCCTATTTTAGCTAAGGTGTTAGGATATTCTGAATATTGTGATACCTCGATTTAGGATGTCAAACCTGTGTACTTGCATTTCGAAATGATAGCAGACCTGTCAGGGCAGCCTCTGCGTTTGTTTTACTAAACAAAATATATTTATAATTTGGTCTAAATTCGACTAAATAATGAGGAGAGCAATGAATGGGTTCTCACGTAGCAGACTAGGTGAGTCTAATTTTAATCTTTCCCCATCGGTTCTTAGCAACTAGCTCCGCCTACAGGCCAGACTTCGTAGAATCGAGACTGTAATTCCCAGAAACTTTAGTAACTGACAATTATAAAAAGAAGTGATGCGCAAACAACTGTGACGTCATAGACTTATAGAGAAAAGTTGCATATTTTAGAGTGGTAGACGGGATCTCTTGGAATAAAGCTGTTTTGAGTTGTAAAAACAATACAATAGTTAAAGACCAACTGAAGATGTTTTTTTTTTTTTTTGGGAATTGAGATTGGTTTGGATAGTAAATAGCATTAAAGTAAGTTCCTAAAAATTTGAGATTTTAGAAAAGCGTATTTATATTAGAAAAAGTAATCAGCTTCAAAAGCCGAAAGCTGAAGTGATGTCAGCTTAGGGACGTGAAAAAAATGTAAATAAAAATAGACATGGCTGGATACCTTATTAATAGTAATAGCGATTCAGATGATATACATATCTAGATCTAGCTGTAAAACAATTTTAAATGATGGGAGGGACCAAAATGACCCTGAAGATAACTCTTCTACTTTTTCAAAATACCGATATATTAAAGACTAGTATATAGACTATTTAATCCTATACTCTTAAGCGAGCAATTCTTGTATATATCCTATACTCTTAAGCGA